>VZRZ01008263.1:0-11789 GCA_013398175.1 Climacteris rufus
GGGGGCGGCCGCGCCCGCAGGGCCGGCCTGGAAAGGAGAGGGTGGAAATACAGCCCGGGCTGGCACCGCCAGGCTGAGGAGTCGAGCAAATACACCGTGCTAGCCCGGGCTGAGATTCCTTTTGGAAAGTTTAGTGTGAAGTAGAGAAGAGTGAGGGGATCCCATTAATGCATATACAAATATCTCAAAGGTGCGTGCCAAGAGGGTGGTGCCATATTCTTTTGGGTGGTGCCCAGCGACAGGACGAGGATCAATGGCCATAAACTAAAACACAGTAAGTTCCACCGCAGCCTGAGGAAAAACTTATGTCACCCGTGGAGGTCGTGGAGTCTCCATCTCTGGCGATACTCCTAATCCACCTGGACGTGTTCATGTGTCACCCGCTCTGAGTGACCCTGCCTTGGCACAGAGGTTGGACTGGATGATCTCCAGAGGTCCCCTTCCAACCTGAAGAATTTGGAGAAGTGCTGAGAAAAAAAAAAAAATTAAGACATCAAACACCCACGCTCCCGGCATGGAATACAGCCCTGTGTATCATGTCAGGCAGGGCAGACACAAAAACAGGGGGCAGAGGGGTTGTGAAGGGCTGCAGGATGGATGTTGGACAGGGAAGTGTGAGGCAGGTGGGCAGCAGAGCCTCCCACAGGACAGGGATGACCTGGCCTTCACCATGACACAGATTATGTTTTTAATACACAACCAGTCAATTATAACTTGGTTTTGGGAAACAAAGGCTTCCTTGAAGTGAGGCTGCTTCATACCACAGAATCAGCTAAGTTGGAAGGGACCCACAAGGATCATCGAGTCCAACTCCTGGCGCTGCACAGGACCATTCCCAAGAGTCACACCATGTGCCTGGGAGTATTGCCCTAAAGCTTCTTGAACTCTCTTGGTGCTGTGATGCCTTCCACGTTTCTTGATCCTATGCCAGCCTTCCCCCCATAGGCTGCCTTGCAATGGCTCAAGCTGAATCCTCCCAGCCACAGCACGAGCAGGATCCCTTTGTGAGGGTACAGGGCATGTGTGCTCCCGAGCAAAACAACATGCAGGCCCCTGAAAGTCTTTAGAAAGCTTCTGCATGGCTCTTTGTGACTTCTCAGGCAGGCATATTCCCACCTGGATCCCTGTCTCCAGCCCATCTTTTTTAGGATGTGTTGGCAGCATGTTGCTGGGTGATGGAAGGCTGTCTCCACCCTGAGGTGCAGAAGCTCTTGGTGCGGGTCATTGCTGCCCCTGCTATGTGGGGACTTTTTGGCAAGTGGAGCTGGCAGTGCCATCTATGTCTGGGATTTTAAGTAATTCTGGGATGCTCATTGCACATACAGGTGGTCTTATGAGAAAGACAGACTCACGCAAGTTCAGGCACAGCTGTGAATTCCCCACATTCAGGGGCAGCTGTGTTGACAAATTGTTCTCTGCATTTCAGTGAAGAAGTCGTCTTAGTGTGACTGTCTTCTGCTGGGATCCTGTTCTCAAAAAATCACACCATCTGGAACAGACTTAGAGGAGTCTGGCTTTTCAACAAGCCTGAAACCCCGATGTTCTGAAATCCAGAGCACTTCTAGGATTTGCCTTATGGTGGACTCCCCCCAAAAACACCCCATGACTATGCCTTTATAGAAAAAGATGGCCCTTACTTGGGCTTACTTTGGTTAAGAGCTTCAAGAAGCTCCCTCGTCCTGTTCTGCCACTCCATCATCATTGGTCTCTCCACTTCTCCTCCTCCTCTCAGAGGGTTCAGCTTGCAGAAATCCCACCCATTACAATATCCTAGGAGAATGTGCAGCCTGTACCCTCTACAAAAATGTGAGCGAAGGTACTAGAGGGGATGTGTCAACCTTTGTTTAACATTTCATGGGTTGTTGTTTGGTTTGGTTTTTCAAAAATTATTTTGCTGTTTGTTTTTATCATGAGAGCAGCTCTTGTCTGCTTGGTCTTCCCCGTGTGATTTCCCCTCCCAGGCTCATACCTCTGTTGATTGGTGCAAGCAGCTCCCTGTGCAGTCAGGTTCTGTTCTTCTGAGGCACCAAACTTTCCCCACACAGAGAGCAAGCACCCCAGGTGGCACTCAGGGAGTCAGGCATTTCAATGTTCAGTGTTGTTGCATACTTAAGTACCTTTTAGCTGTATTTCTTAATCCTCAAGCTTTAAAAATTTGCTACATTCAAGTGGAAAATATAGACAAACTTGGTCCCTCTGTGGCTTGCCTAGAGGAAGAAATTATGTTGAGATTTTTTCAAGTCAAACTATTGTACGAACATATTGAAGAGAGCTACATAAAAAGCCTTTTCCTGAAACTTCACTCCTATAGAAAACCTGCTGGAACCGAAGTCTAGTGATATGTACAAAAATTACCCAGTGTTTCAAGAGACAAGAAAGATTATTGGTCCGTCTACAGTGAAGATGAGACAAGGAAAAAAATCAGCTCCAATCAAGCATGCCAGAGCATAACCCTCTCTGCAGATCTCTTCTCATAACAGTCCAAGCCCATGAAAGAGCTTGCATCAATAGATGCTGAAGTCTACTGAAGGCCTGTAATGTAGCAAGTCAATGAACTTTGATGGAGCTGACTTTTCTGGAAAATCAGTTGGATTGCCAGGGTAACCACATCACAAAAGGATGCAGGATGGAAAGATACAGGCGTTTGCTAAAAAGTTCTACAGGCCTGACAAAATGAAATGAAACTGGATGTCCTAGAAAACAGTTTTCACATTCATCATGTCTCTTGGCTGGATTCCACAGCATTACAGAAACATTTCTACAAGAATTGATTAATTTTCACATTCTGGGCCCCGGAGAGCTTCTCATGCTGCTCAGAATAGGTAGGTATTTTTGAGTATAGGCTTAGAGGTGAGATCTAAGCCAGCTGGGCAGGCCAACATCCTTCAGCTACACATCAGAGTGCATATGACTGAATCCTTCCATCAACAAGCTGAAAGGTAAGAGAGTAAAAGGACTAGCTGCTTATTTTACCCACATTTAGCAGCAGGATATGCATATAAAAGCAGATTAATTGTGGGGACAACAGTAAGCTAATCTGAGACAGAGAGCAAAGGTAAATCTCTTTTCTGACACAAAGAATAACCTTCATCTGGCCAGTGATGGATCCAAATGGATCCAAGCTACAGGGTAGGGTCAAAAGCAATATTCCCCCAGAGTTTTGAAGAAGTGTTAGACTCATAGGTTCAGTTCAGCCTAAAACATGGGTTCTTCAGTTCTAAAATTGAATGTTTCTTAAAGTCAGCTCCTGCCTGGGTCTGTCTGCAGCTGCACTCTTTGCAAACAAGAGCAGTTGCTGCAGGACTTCACCTGGTGCCTGACTGAGCCATTTCCATCTCTCCCGTCAAAGCCTTCTTCTTCTTATGTCCTCTGTACTTTCCTGTGCTGGAGCTCTTTGCTCATGCAGATACTTCAACTGCTTTCCAGAGAGGTATGGGGGCTTCAAGAAAACTGCTTGCAAAACTGCTTGCATGTAATCCCCCCAAAAAAACAACCCTAAAACAAACAAACAAACCCCTCCCCCAAAATTTCTTATTCTTAAAAGGGTTTTTGCCCCCCATAAAAATAAGTTCAGAACTCTCACTTACTCTTTGGGGATCTCATTTCAAAACCCTGTGCTACATCTGAATTCCAGGTTCTAGAGAGTCTATGGAACCAGGTTAATGATTTGTGGGTAGTGACAACAACTCCACCCCTTCATTTCATAAAATCATATAATGGTTTGTGTTGGAAGGAACCTTAAAGGTCATCCAGTTCCAACTCCCTGCCATGGGCAGGAACACCTTCCATTAAACCAGGTTGCTACAAGCCCCATCCAAGCTAGCCTTGAAGACCTCCAGGGATGGGGCATCTTGTCTTATTAGTGCATGCCCTTGTAAAAAGCCTGTCTCCCTTTTTTTTATAAGTCCCCTTTAAGCACTGGAAGGCAGCAAGGAGGTCTTCCTGTAGCCTTCTCCACGTTGAACAATTCATGTCTTGGCAGGAGAGGTGCTCCATCCCTCTGATCATCTTTGTGGTCTCCTCTGGACTCACTGTAACAGATCCACATCTTTCTTGTGCTGGGAACCCCAGAGCTGGATGCAGCACTCCAGGTGGGGACTCAGGAGAGCGGAGTAGGGGGCAGAATCACCTCCCTTGACCTGCAGGTCACGCCTCTTGATGCAGCACAGGACGTGTTTGACTTTCTGGGCTGTGCATGCACACTGTTGGCTCATGTCCAGCTTCTCATCCACAAGAAACCCCAAGTCCTTCTCCATAGGGCTGCTCTCAGTGAGTTCTTCCAGTCTGTACTCACATCTGGGATTGCCCTGACCCTGGTGCAGTACCTTGCACTCGGACTTGTTGAACCTCACAAGGTTCTCATGGGCCCACTTCTCATGTTTGTCCAGGTTCCTCTGGATGGCATGCCTTCCCTCTGCTGTGTCATCTGCAAAGTTGCTGAGGGTGAACTTGGTCCCCTGTCATTGATAAAGATATCGAAGGGGCAGGGCCTCAAGGGACACCACCTGGCACCAGCCTCCACCTAGACACAGAATCATTGACCACAGCTCTCTGGTTGCATCCCTCCAGTCAATGCCTTATCCACCAAACAGTCCACCTTTCAAATCCATGTCTCTCCAGTTTGAAGACAGGGATGTTGGTGGAAATCAATAGCCTTGTTTCAGCTCTGACTTTGTACATAATTACCCTCTGGTGCAAGGAGAAGAGAAGAGACCTGTCTTAGGGCTTGAGAGAATAAAATACTTTCAGCAGATGGGGAATAAACAGGAAAAGACTGGGACCCTGGAAAACGAAACAGGAGATGAGAAATTCTTGATTTCCACCACCAATTGGTGGAAATTTAAAATTAGATGAGAGCACTTCTCTAGATACAGATTGCAGGTATTTTGCAAAGATACATCAGTGTGTTTCTGTCAATAGCTACAGCTGCTACAAATCTGTACTTGTGGATGAAAGATACTTTATCAAAAAGTTCCTGACATGCTCTTATCTACACAGCACATCACTGACATACCCATCGTGTGTGAAATCTGTGCAAGAAAGACAGGGTTTATTTTGTCAAATTATGAGTAAGAAGCACCCTCCAAGACATCCTGCACCACAGATTTTCAATGCAGCAAAATACACTGAGCCCGGTGGCAAAGGCAACACAAGAAAATGGGTACTAGGGAAATTAGAAGGTGTGAAGAACAGGCAAGTCCAAAGCTTAAGAGGATGAAATTAGAAAAAAAAAAAACAAAAAACAAAACGAAAAAAACAAAACCAACAAAAAAAGGAAACTACTTATCCAAGCTACCACATGAGCTCCTAAGCATCACGAATTTTTACTCACGCTCTCCTAAAATGAAAGGTGTTGATGCCAATCTGTACAGAGGGCTTGTGGACTGGAGAAAGGCTGTTCTTGTGTAGGGTGTAGAGGAAACATTAGTAAAGCCCCAAGCACGTGAAAGATACAGTCCTTGTGTTGACAGAGCTCACAGGAGTGTGCCAGCGGTGAGGTTGTCATTCTGATTCCTCCCTTCCACTTTCTGCTAAGTGCTGTTTTTCTCAGTCTCTCAGAGGTTAAGGACAGATAGGAACCATTAGATCTTCACAGCCCCTTTGGGAGCTGTTAGTCAGACCTGTCACACATCACAGCCCTTCAAACCTCACCTGCTTACCTTGCCTGAGACCTGACTGCAGTGTCCCTCACGCTTTTAGCTGTGCTTAGTGCACACCCTTCAGAAACAGGCCTATCTTGTCTTGGACACATCTGGAAAATGTTCCAACTACCCTGACAGCTTGTTATGGTGATTAACCACCTTCATTCCAATAAATTTGTCCCCAGTTTTTCATATGAATGTATCTGATTTCAGCTTGCTGAAACACATTCCCATAATTTACTAGATTAAAGAGCCTTTCAGTACCTGATATTTTTCTTCCAAGGAAGTTCCTTCACCATCATAATCAATTCTCTGCTCAGCCTTTTTTGATAAACTAAAGAGACAAAGTGCTTCATGTCTCCCATTGCAAAGCATTTTCTTCAGGCTCTGAATCATTTTGTGTGGCTCTAATGCTCCACCACCCATTTTTCAACATCAATTTATAACATGCAGGCCATCCCAGTGCTGGTCTCACAAATACAGTATGTGCTTATATCCATTTGCTTGTTCCTTAGGACTCTTAAAAAAAAAAATCTATTCAGAGTCTGAGGCAGATGCAAGCCAGCTTCCCTCTGTCTGGCATTTGGAGCAACCAAAAACCAGCCATCAGTCACCTTCACTGATGCTGCCACCTCAGCAGGTAAAGCACGACAAGGCTGTCTCCCTTCTTCTTCACCATGACATAATTCAGCATTGGGAAGCAAAGCTGCCCCTGTGCACGGTTCTGCTCTGAGCACAGACTGCCCCAGGCACACCCAGACCACATCCATGGGGATAAACTACCCAATGGGCACAGAGTAGCTGTGTCCAGACTCTTAAACCCTCTTACCCATCAAAGTGTAGTGACTGCAGCCAGAGTTTTTATGTCCCTACCTGGGAATTGTTTGGGAAAGTGTTAACAGCCTGAGGCCAACACTGCACCAGGGACCTGTCTCAGCATGGACCCAGCTGAACACCAGTACTGGGAGTGCTCCCCACAGCTGCCACCTCCTCTTCCAAGGGAGATAAAGGCCATCTTAACATAGAACCAGCCTCCAAGGAGGAAGAAGGATGAAATGGCTCCCTCACTTTCTCCTTCCAAGCAGGTCAGCAGGGTTTCCCAGAACAGAGAGGCAGCAACAGGCTGGGGCATCTGGCAGATGCATCAAACCTCTCAATGCAACCTCGTGCATCTCAACAGGGGAAAGGACACAGGAAGAAAAGGCAGTAAAGGCACTTTGCATAAGCTCAGAGAGGAGGGCTTGTGTCTAGGTCTTGCATCACCATGCAGCTGGAATCAAACCCAGGCTGGCAACCTCATCCAAGCTGATGCTTTAGCCCTGGGGGGTCCCTGAGCAGCCTGACCTGCACCAAACATCCACTCAGCACCAGCACCCTGCAGCTTTCTCATCACAGGCCTGTCCTGCAGTCGCTTGTCCAAACAGCAGTACCCAGGAACCCAATGCCAACAAAGCTGGAGGCACTTCACACCCATTATATGTAGACAAGGTGCCCAGGCTGTGCCTAAATAAAACTTCGTCTTCAATTCCAGGGTTCTCAGATCAGAAGGCTGAGGGGAGGCTGATTTTGGGAAAATATAATCTCCAGCCCAACTCATCAGAAGGGAACAGAAATATCTGAGGCCCATGTTTTATTAGGTTTTGATTAGAACAATAAGGACTTTCTCTTTTGCTACAGAATTTTCCCCTTTCTTATATATCTCAGTGGCAGAAAATGCTGACTCACAAACCTGGAGCTTTAAAAAAAAAAAAATCATAGGCAGAAGAAACATATCTTACATCATTTCATGCTTCCTGCTCTGCTCTCTGGTGCCACGTTCCTCATTTTCAGGCTATTTTAAAGGTCAGCTTCACAGAACAAATCCTGACCTCAGACATGAGAAATATGCTGCCTCATCACTCCAGGATCTTTTCTCACATGATTAGTCCCAACATTCCTGCAAGTAGAACAGTCCCCATTGCCACTGCTGCACACCAAAAAGAAAAAAAAAAAAAAAAAAAGAAACAAAACCCAAAAAAAACAATAAAAGGAAAAGAAAAGAAGAAAAGAAAAAGGCAAAATATTTTTTTTCTCTCCATTCCCAAAGTTAATGTTCACCACCATCACAGCCTCATTTCACAGGCTGGGGGCTACTTCAGCTCTGTAATGCTATTGCCATCTATGGACAAGGAACAGTCTTACCAAACATACATGCAAGTTGAAGTTGGAATACATGCCTAAACTGACAACTGTTCTCAAAAAGATTTGAAAGGACTTTAACGAGGATTTTATTTAAGACTTTCCAATGGCTAAGAGAGGGTTTGGGTGAAAGTTCATTGCAGATAGAAATTACTCCTCATGGTATTGGTTTTAATACTTTTTATGTATTCATTCAACTGGGTTCATTTTGTATAAAGATTTTTATTTTGATGCTATAATTTGAGCAGACAGGAGAGGTCACATTAAGGTGCTGATCCAGAAAACACATGCATACTCTGTTTATTTTGAACAAAAGATCAGAACTTATTTGAAACTACTGCTATCGATTACCAAAGGTTTAAAGAATGATGGAAGGCACAACAGGGACGAACAAGCTTCAGTGCTACAGAAAAGCTGAAGAGTAATTTACTTGCTTAATAACTCTGCAAATAATGTAAGATTTAAAAATTAATAAAAGAACCAGTCAGTTAGGGTACTGGTTATAAATGACAAATAGATACTGAAAAATATTTTTATTTAAGTATTAAAGTTGCTGCAAATGCTTTTTAGTGTGCTTATGCCCCCAAGAAGGAATATGGCTCCTTTCCAGTAACCTGGTGGACTAATTTTTGTCAGTGTCTGTAAGAAATACAAAACAAAACTGAAGCTCTCACTCACAAGGAGACTCTACAGATGACATTTAAAAGAAAGTACACCATCACAGCAAGATGAAAAATGGGGTTTCTGTTAAATTATAACTAGTCAGATGGTTATACTGCTCTCAGGTTCATGCTGAAGGCAGAAAGGTTGCCTCCCATGCCTGCAGAGCTCATTGCCAGGTGGCTCGAACCATGCATGGTTAACTCGTCAGACTCGGCCTCTTCTGGTTGATCCCTGCTGAACCAGTGAAAGGGAAATGCCCAGGCCCTGAGAGCAAAGATTGCCCCACAGCTTGTCACCCTGTGGGGAGAAAAAAACAAACAAAAAAAAAGGGTGGGAAGAAAAAAAAGGCAGCTAAGGCATCGGACCCATGTCAGCCCCTTGCCAGAGGAAGGACGTTGTAAGACTGAACCCTGAACAAGTCATATGAAAAGAACCAAAGCACAAAGTCCTCTAACGAAGTCAGAACAAAAACATTTGGATAGGATTTCTGGAAGAAGGAGCCAGAGGTGTTTGTGAATAAGCACAAGAATAGGCACTTCCAGTGACCACAGAACTACAAACAAAAGCACTTTTGTGCACTCCCAGATTACTTGCTCTTATTTTCTCTTACAGTCACATGCTTCTGTGGGCCTGTACTGTTTGAAAACATGATTTATTAAGACGCCTTAAATTGCAACCAAATATTGTACTATTTATACTGACTTTGTTTTAACTCTCTTGTTACTTAATATAAATTTACATAATTTTAATCTCTTATGTGACCAAATCCCCGCTGAATCCTTTAAAAGTTTCTGTTGATATGTGCACTATATTTCCAAAGTGTTTCAGATTTATGAGCTCCCCCCCTCCCTTTCCCTGTCATTGTTTCATTGGTTCAGGGACAACCCCTTCTTTTCAGCAGATTGAAACATCCAGTAATCTGAAACAGATCTGGTGACCCTATAGCATTAAATCATTCTTTGTGGTGCTTTATTCCTGCTCCAAAAGACTTTATGCATTAGTGAGTACATAAAATTGCACCAGAGACTGAATACATATTGAAAAGTAATAAATGATTCCATATGGTCTTAATTTTTCAAAGCAGTGCACCACTGTTTTAAAGCAATAGTGTTTAATTTTCCCATTAGGAAGATTTTTAAATAGCCCTTCTAACCCACAGATATGGGAACACTCTCACTTTGGATATTCTCCCCAGCTGAGAGATTTGGGTGCACTAACAATTTTCACAGTCAAATGGTGTCCTTGGTTAGCAAGCTAGCAAGGGTGCAATTAGCCAAGGCAGTTAATTTCTTCCTTTTATTCAAAAAAGCTTGTGTCATCATTACTGCTAAGACACAGGTCACAAAGGCTCTGTGAGCAAACTGAATAGCACACGTTCCTCTTTAAGCTTCACAGACTTGAACATCTGTCAGACCTCAGCTACAGTTCCTCCCCAGTCTTCCCTGTTTACTTCCAAGGAAAAAAAATCCATTTTGGTTAAACAAGGTTTATCATACCTGTATTTTAAACTGGACATTCCTATTATGAAGAGTAGCTACTGTATTTAGAAACAGCAGATCAGTTCTCAGGGAGTGTTCAATTACATGGGCTCACTTAAATGGTACCCCCCCCCCCAAATATTATAAATCAGGTGTCACTCGTGCTGTCATTGCCTCTCCATAGGCAATCTGACAGTGAATGACTTCAGATGCAGAGTTTTGGTTTGCTAAACTGAAGGAAATTATTTTGAAAGGCAGGCAAGGGTGTGTGCAAATGGAAGAATTCAACTTTTCAGATTCCAGGAGGTGTTTTCGGGGCAGTTTGCTACAACTGTGTGCCCTGAGAATGTTTAAGTGACATTCACATGAGCTGCAAGGAATGGAAGGTCTTTAATGACAGAAGCAGGATCGAGGCAGAACTGAGGCAATAAAGTTCAGAACTGCCCACCCAAAATCCTCTGCTCAACTGATGCCCAATCCTGGAGGCAAGGAATTCCTATTTTTTAGGTAGTCAGCATCTCAAGATACAGGACATTCTGCCTTTCACAACCATCCCATGTCGGGCAGCTCCGCGCCCGTGTTCCCCCTGTAGCCAGTGCTGGAATTCGGAGCTCAGACACGTTTCCTTGCAAGACGAGACCCATGGCCCCGGCTGCGTAGCCTGCTCAGAGCACATCCAACACATACCAGTAGGCTCCAGCTTCTAGGAGCACGCTGCTGTGATCGCTCTTCCAAGACGGGGCAGCAGGTAGGAGGTGCCCGTGGCTATCCCATCGCCCTGCGGCGTGTGCAGGCACTCGGGAAACATAACCCCCCTCCCATTCCTCCGACTGGACGCAGCTCCTGAGTCAGCAGCCACCCAGTTCCTCCGCCGTAGGAGAGAGAGAACCAGCTGCATATGCTTATAATCGACTTCCCCAGCATGTGCTAAGCCACTGACTGCTTTTGCTTAACATTTCCCCAGTCCCTTTGAACCCTTCCTCAACCCCCCAGGCGGGACTTCCTTCCCCCTGCGTGCCTCGCAGTGCCCCCCACGCCAGGAGACGCGAGGTCGAGTTCTCCTCCTCCTCCTGCCGCCGGGGTTCAGCTGCCTCGCTCTGACCTTCCCCAAGAGGAGCTCGCCAGGGACGCGGGCTCGCCTAACACGCACTCCATTTCCAACCAGCCTGTTGAACCCGTACTGCTGCTTGGGGAAGAGGGTGGGGTTTCAGGATTCACGGGAGCAATCAAGGAGAGGCCATGACCTAGCAATAATAACATTGCCACGGGGAAGGGAGGGGAGCGGCCCTGGATTTCAGTCCCCTTTTCAAAGTGTGCGCTATGTACTTTACATCAAACGTCTGTCAGAGAACAAAACACGAAGTTCTGGGAAAAGGACCAGGAGCCACATCTTCAGTTCCTAAACAAGTGCTCTGATCATTGGAAATACAGCATGACAGCGTGAGGGAGGTGTTTAGACTTCTTCCTCCAGGGCCCACGTACAGGAGAAAATAATTAATTCTTTGGAGGAAGTGAAATAGGCCGTATTGGGCACCTGCTGTCAAAAGGAGAGGCCAGGCTGCCAGCCTCAGCAAAGGTAAATCCTTTCCCGCAGCCCTCATTCTCGTCACCTGATCCCCGATTAAATCCCCTGCCATACACGCGTGCCTTACGTTTGCAAGTGGATGGAAGCAGGACTGTGAAAGGTGGCTGTTCTGGGGCTGTGCTGTGCGAGCACCACCACCACAGCGAAGCAAGGACCAAGGATGCATGTCTCTGCACAGCACCATGCGGACAGGACGGCCACCTCGGGGACATTTTTTGTCCCGTGAAGACAGCCGCCACTGCC
>VZRZ01008263.1:18141-154264 GCA_013398175.1 Climacteris rufus
GCGGGCTGCCCGTGGAGGATGCGGCCGCGGAGCGAGGTGCCGGCGGCTGGTCCCGACGGCTGCCCGCCGGGCGCTGGCGCTGGTCGTGCTGGTGGTGGTCGCTTATGCCCTACTAAAGCGAGGGATTAAGAAAAGTTTTGTCTCTTTGCTTTTGCTGTGTGCAAGTGGTGAGGGTTTCTGACTCTGGGGGTAGGCGAGACGCTGGAGCGGAGCTGGCTTCTCTGATGCACAAGCACATAAGCAGGAAGAGAGAGAAAGAAAAAGGAAAAAAAATATAAACTATGGGGGCTTTGTTTTGCCTTTTTTTTTTTTAAATTATAGTAACACCACAGGTAACTCATAATGGAAATAAGCAGAGTTGCTTTTATACATGGTCAGTATGAGACTGAAAACTCAAATACAGAATGACTCTATTATTTTTGTCAAGAAAAACCCCAGTTGTTTGCCCACGTGTCCCTCAAAGGCAGTAGAGGGAAATTCGGGTTTTGACATTTCTTCATAAAGTTAATCAAAGCATGGAGTTATTGGCTGTTCAGCCACGGGAACGCTTGGTTTGCGATTCCTGCGGTGCCAGCGTATGAGAGCACCGTCTACTGATAGCCCAGCATTTTCTGTCCAGCACTGCGACAGGGAGCAGCCAAGAGTGCTACCGTTTTAATAAGTGAGGGGGGAAAAAATCTGGGTTTGTGGCTTGTTTACTCAGCGCGTGCAAAAGCATGTTGCAGGCAGGCAGGGTTTTACCCTCAAGACAGAGTCTAATAAGGCCTAGCAGGAGCCAGAACTGCACGTAAAGCACATTTGAAGCGATTTCCAGAAGTGCTTTTTTTCCTCCTCGTTTTCCGTGCTCATCTGTGAGTGTCTGTTGGACGCCGAAATGTCACGTACTTGCAGCTCTACAGAAATGCGGGTGCTGCTTGGTGTGGATCCTCTTTGCAGGAGGAAATCCCGGCAAGGTCCGGTTGCTGCTGAGGGCCGATACTAGCGGCGTCTGACACGGAGTTTTTGAATGGATGGCTGAAGGTGATTTTGCCACAAAGTTTAGTTCTTTTACAGAGAAATTAAATTTTCTCTTTGAATCACTCTAGCTTTGGATCAGATGATAACTTTGAGCATACAAATTGGCCAGAAATACTGTATAGATGAAACGTTTCTGGCAGTTTCTGTACTAGCAGCCCTGTCTCATATTTTGGTGCCTGAGTAGAACTTGCTGCTAGGAATTGAAGTGCAGCTGTATGATTTTTACCTTCCAAATGGAGCACAGTAGAGGAAGCATTTAATTGACAGACTTGTTTCAGGCTGGGGAAAATATAAACACAAAGTTTATCAGTGGTGTAGCTGGTTCAAGACAAGGCTTTTAAAAGCACCCATCCTTTTTACTACTTTTGCATCTGTATTAGGTGTTGAATTTTGATCTGACTTTACAAGTGCAACGCAGGGTGTGATAAGGGGTTACAGCTTCCAATGACAATCCATGCCTTTATAAGTTGTTTGGTTTAACACAGAAGCAGTGGCCTTAGATGTCACCTGCAATGACAAAGCCAGCATTTTTATCTGGTACTTTGAATTTTCAGTAAACTCTCAATGTCTGATTCAAACAAAGACTTACTGAACAGTGGGGCTGACACTGTTTTGGCTGAATTTGGTGGCAAAACTCCCTTTCACTTCAGCAGAAGCAGGATGTGGGCCATAACATGAAGTGCTTACATTGATTAGTATCCTTAATACCATCACAATTTTTCTGACAATTTATACTGTTAATTTGATATTGATTCCTTTGCTGAGCAGCATTAACTGGTACTTGGAGCTAATTAAAATGTTAGAAACTTGGTTCCCTTGAGATTCTTCTGTCATAATTTAGTTCAGAAGTTTCTCACAAGCCTTTAGGATGACCTTTCTCAAGAGATGCAGGCACACTGGTAGCAGAAAATTCTGCCTCTAATGACTGGGAACTGTCTCTGGAAGTTTGGGTAAGGCGTTCGATCGCGTTAACAGCAGGCGCAGTTGTGCGTGGCTGGTAGGGGCATACTGGAGGGGGCAAAGGGGAGGTCAGGAGCTAATAATTTGCCAGGCATCTAAAACTGCAAACTGTAATTCCTTAGCAAGGCTAGGGTTTCTTTTTCAAGTGCATGTGCATTCAGAAGAGGACTACTTCAGTTTCTTGGCTGGAACGTAGATTAGTTGGTGCAGAGGCAACACTCTTACACAGAGACTCCATCTTAGTCTCCTGGTGCTAAAACACATTATATGTTATTATCATCTTTGTTTCTCTCACAGGTAATGAATACAACTCTTCAGGAACTAATGCCAGCTTTTCACTTTAGACTTTTTCAGATTGCTAGTTACACCAAGACTTTAAATGAACAGAAGATAGTTCTGTGTTAGAAGATTTTTACCTCAATTTTCAATATTTTTACACAGCAAAGTTTATAATTGAAGGCAGAAAGCCCATTTAACAATATTCTGCTTTGCCACCGAGTGGGAAAATTGTTATTTTAAACAAAGAGAAGACGACAACTTGGTCTTACTATTTTATGTATTATTATATATGAAATATTAATACCATTTCCAGTGAGATGTGCTGAATACCATAATCCGTAAACATAGCCAGGATTATACTCCTCAAAACAATTATTTTAAGAGCTATAAATTAAAGTTACAACTATCACTTTTTTTTTCCCCCCCCTGCCTAGGGCATTAAAGCAGAAGTGAATATTTCAGATGTGGTTAGGGAGGCATATATTACGTTTCCGCTAATTCAGATAAGGTTTGCCCAATACGCCCCCCCAACAATCTCCTTTGCTTCCCCCTCCCGCTGCCCCAGTGGGATGTGTGCTAACCTGACTGTGCCTGGAGCTAGCGAGGGCAGGAGTGTACGGTGCAGCGCTGCCCAGGGGCCACGCGCCGGGCGCTCCCGTGTGCCACGGGCAGCCTGGCGTGGCACAGTCCCCTACACATCCAAACCACTGCCGAGGGTTTCTGTGCATGTTCCAATATCTGCTTCTGGCTTGAATACTTAGGGAAGGTCAGGATTTATGTTTGTCATCACTGGAGGGGGGAAGAGATCTGAGGGTGTGCTGGTTTCAGCCTTGTGAAATGCACTGCGTCAGGCGACTGCTCCAGGTACCTCTACAGAGCTCCTCGATGACCAGATCTTTCCAGATTCAGGTATCTGTTACCCTATCAAAGTCCTGCAGTCACAAAACTAGTGTGCTGACTCAAAACACAAGTTTTACCTCCCAAATATTTAGGGTGCAGCGTTCGCTTCCCTAAGTAATCTTGAAATAGGAAACTGAAACACCTTTTAGTCTGTGTATGTAGCAGAGGTGCCCGGTTTCACTATAGCTTAAGTAATTCCATACCTCTTCCCATAATGTTGTTTTGTAATTTCTTGCAGCACTATCTTGTGAAACAGTCTTTTCTACATGAAGAGTACACTAGGGGGACTATTTTCCTCTTTGTTAAGCGGTATGGCAAGACTATGAATCTCATCCTTTATGCATAGATGCCAGCAATTCCCAAATTTAAATGCAGCTGATTTAATTTGATTTGTTTTTCGTATCAGAAGCCTATTTTGTTTTACACCTATTGTATTCATCTTCCCTGTGAAAGATAAACACTAGCTGCTGGGGTATTTACTTTGAAGTGGAGATTTTTGTAAACTTTGTACATGGACATTCCATCGTTCCTTGCCATGTTTTATTGGACAGTATGTACTGAAGGGCTGCAATCCTTTCAGTGTAGCAAATGCATGAGTCTCTTCTCTAATTATTGAGACTTGAAAAGGCTTGAGAAATTTGCCAGTGATGTAGACAGATGTCTAAATCTGTTGGCCAGATGCTGATAGACAAGATGTGTCGGACTCTTTTTATCATCTTCTTGCAAAGGATGTGAGAAGGAAGCAACACCACTCTGTTCTTATTTCTCCTTCCTCGGACTGGCACACAATGTCTTTATCAGGAAAGGCAATGTAAAACTGGAGTCTGCATCAGTTTCTTTTTTTACTCTGCTGCCTTTTTTTTCTTTTTTTCTTTTTTTTTTTTTCTTTAAAGGTTCTGTTTCCCAAATAACTGCTAGCAAGAATATTTTTTCCAGCCTCCTATTATACTTTTTTAAAATATATTTTTGAGCTGCCTTGTTCATCTGTACAGAAGGGTTTGAGTTACAAGCCATACCCTGATTATTTTAAGTTTTGATCTACCAAAGAGAGCACGGGTTTAAGCACGTGAATGGATCCTTGGGACTTCACTGGGATTACGTGTGTGCTTAAACTTGCTGCTTAAGCATCTTACCTGATCAAAGCCTTGCTATGTTGTTCTTTAACAAAATACTCAGAAACATTTGTAAGTGACTTTTGCGCTGAGCAGTGTAAAGAGATGTGTGGTTCCAGCGGTTGAAACCACTAGATAATAAGTGTCTTGCATCAAAGAGGAGTATACTTTAGTATCACAGTAACAAATGACTCTTTAAACTTTCCAGTAGAAACCATATGTAGATATTAGCACATATTGTTATTTCATATCTGTAATGTACATCAAAGATCTCACTTTTCCCCAGCTCATGCAGGCAGGTGACAACTATTAGAGCAGTGAGAGAGAGACCAAGTAGCTCTCCCAGAGTCACTGACATTGTTTGATCCACAGTGTGTCAGTGAGGAGCAGCTCCGCTGAAGGACTTGTTAAATGCAGACATAAACACAACACCTTGGTGAATATCATCAACTGCAAAGAGTCACAGGCTCTGATAAACTTAACTTTTGATGTGAATGGGAAGCCCCAGTCCATGATGCTGGATACCATTGCCATCAGGTAGACCTGCGTGATAAATACGGGAATCGATGTTCCTCAGTTGTTCAGAGACAGAAGGTTACCTAAAACGGTCATGCAACAATGGACATTGTCTGTAATGGGTTTTTTAGCGTCAGTATTTGTACGTATTTAAAATTGGAGCGTATTTAAAATAGGAAGCCTGAGAGTCAGAGGTTGGCTTTTACTCTTACCTGTGTGTTTGAAAGTACACAGTTAAAGCTCATAAAAATTGAATCACCTTAGTGGCAGTTACATCCATAGTATTGTATTGGCTTGAACAAACACTGAGACCATCAGGCTGGGGAGGAGAGGCGTCCTGGCACTGCTGTCCTGGGACACCCCGCTTCTGCCTGGTGTTGTCCTGGTGAAGCGAGCGGTGTCTTACGCGCGAGGCCATTTTGTATTCGGGTCATTTTGGTGGTGCTACACTACTTTGCTGTAATCCTGGGAGATTAGGGGAGGCTGGGCACGTGCTGGTGCATTTAGAAAGGCGAGTGATTAGGGTTAGCTGGGTGGTTTTGTGAAAGCTCTTTGTGCTGATGTGGACAAAGTAGAAGCCCGGAGTGGAAGGTGGGCAGCGCTGGGGCAGCCCCCCGCCCCCTGTGCAGCGGCTGGGTGGGTTTCAGCCAGCTTGCCTGGGCTGGACGGCGGGGACAAGCGTGAAACCACCCCAGAAAGTTACGGTGCCTGCACTGGCTTCAAAGGGAGGCCGGCAGGATTGCCTTGGAGAGAAGGGAAAACTGAAGATAAACAGCCGAAGCATTTCTCTAGGTGGCAGCCTCCTAAAGGTGCCCTGCTAGATTTTGGCAACCAGCTATTTTGCGTGGAAGTATGGAAAATCTTTTGTGAGGATTGTTCCTTATTTGCAAGGCAATTAAAGTGGGTCTTGGTGTAGTGGCGGCTTGCCAAAGGAGAAACTGAAAGTGTTTCCTAATGCAAGTTGCTACTTAGACTAAAGTCTCTGCATGTTCTTGTTTCTCTCCCACCTTTTTTTTTTTTTTAAAGCCTTGCTACTATGTCTGTCACAGAAAACGTGCCCAAGGGCAGGGTTACAAAATGGCAACATTAGTTTGTTTGAAAAGCAGAAGGTCTCCACATTTGAAGAAGGCATTTTGTCTGGAGGAATCAAAGCTCTGAGCATCCTACTGCTGCTGATCCGTTCCCCTTGCCATGGAAAACTGGGATTCCCAAATGAGCTCGGGAAAGGGGCCACAGCCTTGCCAGGTCCCGGGACAGGAGACACATCCAGGTCCTGCAGCACGGAGCAAGGCTCCTGATAAAGGCCTGCCTGATAACACAGCACTCAGGGAGCTGCAAGATTTTTTTTTTTTGATGTGGCTTTTCTTGGGGCTGACAATACGTGCGTAGCGCAGCGGTTCAGGAGCAAAATGAAGTGTTCAAGTAATGTGCATAGTCATGCAGTTTTCAGTACTGCTGGCTCAGCACACCATGAGTTAAGTGAAGATTATGCTTAACCTTTTATTTGCTCTTTTTTTTTGTGCTTCTACAAAAAAGCACTAGACTGTTCTGTTACAATTTCCTGAGCATTGCCACACACCAGGCTTAGAAAATGAGGTGCATTTAGCCAATTTATGGCCTGACATATGTTAATTAACATTAATTACCTGCTTGAATAGTCCATTTAGCACTTATTATTAAAAAGTGGCTTGTCTACAGAAGGGGATTTTCCTTCAGAGTGAGATGTTTTGTTCTAACTTGCTTCAGATGAAGTCAGGATGGGGTATCCTGTGCTTCTCTGCATGGCTGTACCAGTTTCCTGATATTCCAGGTGTGTGTGTGGGGTACATTGCACCACTGACAGGCACCAACTCCTTACCTGTGTGTATCTGACATTTATTTGACAACAACTTAGCTTCCCAAGCAAACTAGCATGTTTCCAAGCATTTTTTTGCTAGTGGTGGATAGAGCTTTGCTTGTCTGTTTGTGGCAGCAGGGAAGGAGCCATGCTTCTCAGCCTGCCAGGAACTGCAGGGGCATCTGAAGCCGTGTGCTGGTGTGACCCCAGCCCGTTTGGGGTGGAGGGGCAGGAAAAGTTTAGGTGTGCAGGGAGAGGGGATGTAGGAATTGCTGAGGCACACTGTGGTGCCCTGCACAGAGGTCATCTTCAGCTATGTGTGAACGAGGATAATGGACTTTGGGGCTCCCACAGCCACTGAGAGCAGGCCACTGCTGGAGTGGAGCATGATCTCCAACAACAGCAGGATATGTCTTGCTGTATTCATCAGCTGCATTACCTAAGTTATCTCCTGGGCTCTGTGCTGGGCAAGGGTTGTCACAGATCATTGGTCTATAACCTGTGAGGTGAGGGAGTAAGAAACAGAGAGCACTTGTTCGATTTCCAGATACCAATACTGAAAAAAAAATAATTCCATTC
This sequence comes from Climacteris rufus, assembly GCA_013398175.1. Taxonomy (NCBI): domain Eukaryota; kingdom Metazoa; phylum Chordata; class Aves; order Passeriformes; family Climacteridae; genus Climacteris; species Climacteris rufus. The sequence goes on from VZRZ01008263.1 coordinate 25,342, forward strand.
CTCAATTTCCCATCCTGCAATTTCTCATTCCTGCCTTGAGAGACTCCAGGGATGTTATGGCCTAACTCACCTTCTCCATCTTTCCCCCTTGTAACACCATGCAGGGGATAGCATGGTGCAGTTCTGTGGGAGATGGAGGGCTGGCTTGTGCGGGGCTGTGTCACACAGAAGAGCTGCATTTTGGCTGGGGATACAGTATAGGGACGATTAGGCTACAAGAGTGATAAAAGCAACATCAGGGCAGTGTAAGGAGTTGGGAACAAGTGAGTTTGGGAACAAGTGAGATTGCATTAGTGGTCTGCCTCCTCCCTGGTGTGAAATAGCAAGGGAGCTGCCTTCCAGTGGGGCTAGAGAAGAGCAATGCTGTGTCACCAGTGCTTTTTGCCAGAGTGGTTCCTCCTGGTGCTGTGCCTGACTGTGAGGTTCAGGAGGAGCCCCTCTTGCCCTGCAAAGCCAGAGTTCTTTCTCTCAGCCACCCACCTTGCATGTTTGCTCAAGGCTTGATATGCTCATAACTCTGCTTTGCAGGGAATTTGAGGCAGGTCAGGAGTTAACAGCATTGATGGCTTGTTAATAACTCTGTGCGTGTCCTACCTGGACTTTGCTGACTGGGGCAATTTTCTTTATCTTTACACTGGTACCTATTAAAAATAAAGGCTATTTAAATACTTTAAAAAATACCTTTGTAAGATTTCACAGACAGAGAAGTGCCTGTCTGAGGATTTGTACTAGTAAAGAAATGCGTTGTGAAAATGAGCTCTTATGACAGACTTGTGCTAACAAACTGAATGGATTGCTCGCTCTATTGCACCGTGCTGCATACTTTAGGGCTGAATTATCAAATGCTGGGTTCTCACTTGAACATGTTTATTTGGCAAGGTATTGTTTTGCTTTTCTTTATTATTTTTCACCTGACGGTGAAGTTGCTACTCGCTACATGTAAGGAGATGTGCAAGAGTGGTGCGTGCTGGACAGAAGAGTAGAGGCAGCCCATGGATCATTGTTGGAGGAACTGGGAGAGGAAGGTCCGTTTGAAGCAAAGGAGGTGGTGCGTGGCACTGACAGCTTGTCGTCTGTGTGTCTCCAGTTTTGGGGGGCAGGAGGCTGTGGGTGCAGGGCTGGGGCTGCTGTGCACCTCAGCGCTGCCGTGGTCAGGCGCGTTTCCGTGGGCTGAGTCACTGGATCACGCCACTTCTGCGGCCCTTCACCCACTGCCCATGCCGAGCTGAAGGGTGGCTCTGTGCTGACGTCTCCAAGCCAAAATCCAGTTGAGAGCTCTGGAATGAGGGCAGGAGGCAGGAGTGCTGCCAAAGGAGCCATTTTTCTCCTTTGACACCTTCCTCTCAGGCTGCCTTCGCACACTGTGTTGTGCTGTAGGTCTGCCTAGGGACTCCTCATAGCCCAGCCCTCAGCCTTGCAGTGTCTTCAGGCCAGCCTGCCTCCCCATCCTGGCCTTCTGAGCTCTTTGTCTCTCTCTAGGGAGCAGCGGAGGCCATGGCACTCCCAGGGTTGTGATCATTCTTCTCAGACTCAGAATGGGTGAGAAGGGTGGGTGGGACTCAGTCCTAGGAAAAAGTTTGCCGTAGGTTTGCTGACTCCTGAGTCGCGTGAGCAGAAAAGGGCAGGTCTGGGCTGCTTGCCAGCATTTGAACAGGGAGGCAACATCTGCTTATCCCAACCCTAGAGGAGTGGGAGACAACAGATAAGCCAGAAGACTGATGAGGACAGACGGCAGTGTGCTGTGGGAGGACAGATAGAGGAGCACCCAAAAACATCGGTGTGTGCCACTGGGGCTTCACTCTGCCTCCTGGCTGCTGCAGCTGCTCCGTTTGGAGAGGGAATGACAACTGGTTTGCATGGATGCAGCCTGGTTTATAACAGTGCAGCTTCCACGGGTAGATGAAGTAAAGAGAACAGGTCTGAGTCTCATCCCTGCTGCAGGCCACTCTAAGGCAGTAGCGGGGCTGTCCTGCGATGCAGCAGCAGCAGGCATTTGCATTAGTGCTAGACAGACTCAAGCCAGCAGTGCCTAAAACCTTAATTGCATCTGAGCCAGAGCTCCTTGTGAAGACTTGAGTATGACCAGGGAGCATTAGTAACAGTGTCACACCTAAGTAAACAAAGCTTTATTTAAAAATGTGTTAATTACCTAGTAATATTCTAATACAAGCTACTCTCCTAGTCTAAACAGCTAGCACCTCTGACTTTGGAGACAATTTACCCTTATAACTTAGTGTTTTCTCATGCTATACCCTGTTGGTTTCTACGCTTTTTCCAGAATAGGATGCAGAAGAATAGATGTATTATTCTAAAGAAGTAAGATTAGGATATGGGCTGAATTCCAGAGCTGTATTTGTTTTATCTAGAATGTGGACTGGATTATCTTGATATATGCTCACATATCAGTGCTCTTAAAACCTGCTGTATTTGGGGTTTTTCTCTCTACCCTATCTCTTCAAGCATTTATTTTAGCTTTCCAAAGACACGTTGTGACCAAGGTTAACCCCACTTTCTCACGTGAAATTTGCAGTGTAAACATACCTTTAAATGTTAGACTTAATCCAGATCAAAAGTTTCTGACTTTATGTGAACCCCAATCATGTGTAAATGTATTTGCTAATACTTCATGGAGGATTTATCAGTTTCATGTATTAAATTCTAGATATGCTTAGTACATAAAATTTGGCGTCTGATAAGTGAGAACAGTGCTCAAGAAAGAATGTCTTGTTGTAAGTGTCCCACAGGCTCCCACATTATCACCTTTTTTGCTGATTGGTTTTGTACATAGAGCAGTGATGTGGTTTCCTGAAAGTCTGTAACTTACAGTTTGTTCTGCAACGCTGCTCTGGATCTTGACTAATTTTCAGAGAATGTTTTTTCCATGAATTTGTCTGAGAAGGTGATGCCAGTTCAGGTTGTGTCCTGAGATGCTTGTAAGCTGAGACATGTAGAGCTGCTGTCCCTGTTCTTGTGCAACATGATCTATTGTGCCTAAGAGTTTCACTGTGTGGGGGAACTCAAAACCATTTGTTGGAGATGTCAGGTTTCAGAGTGAATGGGGCTTCTTTAAGTATGCATCAAGACCTACAGTGGGAGGCTGCTGACCCTACTCTGCCTTTGTAGGAGAAGAACTTTGACACCAGTAATGATGCTGCCACTGAGGAGCTGTAAAAACTTTGCAGTTTTTTGTGAATTCATAACCTCAGCCATATATGTGTCCCAGGTAAAGTGGGCTACATCTAAAATCTTCGATTTGCAAATGGAAGTCATGTCAGAGCCCTGTATGAATCAGGCCAGAGGTTTCCAGCCTAGTTTGTGCAGCTGCCAAAAGCTCTGACCTAGTATTATGTTCATGATGTTGACAGTGTGATTTTCACTTCCCATAGCATGTTGAGATTTATTTCTTGCCCCAGTGCTCTTGCATCCGGATTCACGCACAGCAAAAATACTTCTGATTAAAATGTGCTGGAAGGTTTGCATGCTTGGGGTAAGAGAGAAATCTTTTATGAGGAGCTGTTCTACATAAAGCTATGGAGAAGGGAGCTGTGTGCTTAGGAAGGTATTTGAAAATCAATAGTGAGGCCATTTTCCATACCAAAAAGAGGGGAAGTGTGTAGTCCATAAGGTAGTGGCATACGGGACTGGGAGGAGGAAGGATTCTGTGAGTTAGCAGCGGGGAGTAAATCAACCTGATGTATGTTCATAGACATCTGATGTCTATTGGGCCTAGTGGGGTAGCTCAAAGCAGGTGGAAGAAGCATACTGTTTACCTAATTAGAAACATAAATAAAATCTTTCCAACATTCTTCTAAATTAAAATGCATTTGAAGCATATGTCAGACTTCTCACATCCAGGAAAGCTCTCTTAAAACCCCGCCGTTCCTCACAAAGGCTGTTTCTAGCCCACTTCCTTCAGGGCTCTGCCAGGTAACAAGTCTTCCTGGTTGGAAGATGGAGTGGGATATGCATTAGCAGCTGGAGATGCTGGGGTTCTTCCTCAGCACACCTGTACTCCTTTTTAATCAGAGGGAAAAGGGCTATTGTTTGAGATGGTAGACCAGGGAATTGGAATAATGAAAGAAAATTACTGTCACTGAAATCACAGAAGACAGGATTTCACCTCTGTTTTTATTGAGGAGTTGGTGATGGTGGGAAGCAGGGCCTGGGCTGCAGTACAGTCAGGGCAGCTTCATATCTCCAGTGTATTTTAGACACCAAGGAGACAAAGATGATGCTAATTGCAAGAGAAACTACTTAACTGCTTTGTATTATGTGTGAAATGAAGAGGGAATAACGCTGATTGAATGACCTATTTTGACTTTCTCAGTATAATATGTTTAATGTTTTAGTCTGTTTCTGGACAGTGAATTATAATTTTATAAAATCCTGCTGGAATTTAATATGTTGCTGGGCACAGTTATTTGATCCTCACAGTTTTAACTGCAAAGTTATGTCTTGCTGCTTGACTTGGTGGCAGGAGTTTTCTCTTTCAGCTGGAAAGGGCTTTTGCCATGCAAAACAGTGACAGTAGTACTTTTTGTTTTATACAAAATAGGGACCTGTCAGGAAGAATATAAAATAGGGCACTGAAGGAGTCTAATTTAGAAGGAGAAAGGGCATAAATCTCCACCTCTCTCTGATGACAGAAGGCCAAAGTACAGCAGAAATGTTTCCCTGCTTGTAAAATGCCAGATGCCAAATGTAAAATACCAGAGAGGTTATGCTGTTAAAGGCACAGCTGTATCTAGCCTTCTTACAAATTTTTCAACTATATTTCTGGTACATAAAGGGATTCTTAGACGGCAAAGTGGCTCTTTTAGGGTCTTCTCTGCTTATTGTGCTGTTACAGAAATTGTTTGCTGTTTTGGACCAGTGTCAGGCACAATAATACTGAATAAGTCCCAGATGAATGTGGGTGGTGAAAGGAGAAAAATAATTTCAAATAAAGAGGGGCATTATCAACTGAGCAGCCAGTGTTGATCCTATGGTGCTGAAAAATGAAAGCAGGAAAAAGTTGGGTTTTTTTGTTGTTTTGTTTTTTTTAAAGATGGGTAATCTTAGCTGAAAACTCTGTTCTGACAAGTGTTTGGTACTCTGCTTAAACTTGCAGCACATTGGCATTGGTGCAGCAGTGCTGTGAAGCATTGAGAGGGAGAACAGAAGTAGAAAGAAGCCTCCAAAACTTGAGAGGATCTTCAGATTCTTTGTCCATTTTGGACAGCATGACCTGTAGCGTCACTTGCAGCTGCTGGATCCAAGAGTATAAATAGTGAAAAGAACACTGATTTGGCCAGGATAAAATGTTCATTTTGGGTTTTTCCAACAGCTGTGTCGGGACTTAACCCTGGCAAAAGCTTCTCACGTGTCATTTGTATTCAGGCTTGCACTAAGCATGTAGAATGACAATGTTCTCTAATTGAAAGAAAGAAAAGAGGAAAAAAGTAATAAATTGAGAAATGGTGTGTGTTTGGTGTCCTCTCAGCCTGAAGGAAAAACACTGTTTGAACAGTATGATAGCTGTTGTTTGAGAAATTAAGTATGGATTTCCTTCAATTGTAGTTGAATCATGACATCTTACTAAATTTATCCAGTTTTGAGTGCCTGCTTTTTGGTTTGACATTTTTGTTGGATGGTTGTTGGTTGTTTGGTTTAAAAAAAAAAAAAAAAGCTTTTCATGGCCTGAGAGATGATCGTTTCCTTATTTTTTATGGGAAACCCTATCAGGTATCAGAACACCAATTCCTCTAGGTGGTTACAGACCTGTGGGGGCCAGCAGCTTTCTCCCCAGAAGTACCATGATGCAGTGGGTGGGTTTGAGCAATGCCAGTGATGGGTTTTCCCCATTTTCTAGGAGCTGACGGGGAGATTTTACATGGCTTGACCATTTACCACTGTAGATCACTGGAGTATCTCTGTGGATAGTTCTCACTGTTCAGTGAAGTACCAAGCAGAAGTACTAAATAAGAGTGTTCTTTATTTGCCCAAAATCCTACACTGAAAAAATGTTTCAGTATAAAAGCCAAGTGCTTGGGAAGTACAAAATGTCAGAAATGAAGTTGCCTCTAATACTTGAAATTTCTTCTCATGCTGGCTATGACACTGTCATTAGTAAGGAGCTCACATACTCTATCCACCCCCACTCTCCTTGTGGGGCTGGATCCTTCAAGGGGTACTCAGGGTTTCAGCTCATCCCCCGTGCTCTCTGTGTGGGCCCTGTGCCACATTTGTTGCATTTGGCTCCGAGTGAAGAAATACACCCTTCCCAGTGTGCTTGTCTGTGTCATTTGCCTCCCTAGTATCCACAGACTTCTCTGATGAGCATTGGCCCAGCCCCGTATCCTCTTCTCCCCTCCCCAAGCTCCGTACTGTGTTCTCTCATCCCAGCTTCTTTTCCTGCAAGTCCCAGTCTTGCTCCATGCATCCCTCCTTCGTTTTCCTGTGATCTTCCACGTCTCTGCCCACCCCTGCTGGTTTTCCTATCTGTTCTGCTTGTCCAGCTTGTCTGTTTTTTTTGTGCAGCTCCCCATTCCACATTTCTCCCCTGCCCCAGGATTGTGTATTTCCTGTGTCTTGCCCATCCCAGACCACTTATCCTGTTTCTAATCCCAGTTTCAGTTCAGGTTTGCAAAGTTATTAGTGATGAGGAACAAACAGAGTTTTATAGTAGGAAGTGTTGGACAATACAAGGTGTAGGTGGGGCTCACAGCACCACCTATAATTTAGAACATTGTTTATATTTTTAACTGATCCACCCTTAGGTAAGCAGTTCTGGTGCTGTCAGTGTGCAAATCCTTAGTCATTTGGATAATCCTGTTCCTTCTGCTGATTCTGGGTGCTGAGAGGTTGCTCGTTTGTGTAAGAGATGGAGGGTCCTGCCTTAGAGAGACTTGGGTGTCTTATTTCTGTGTGGCCTGACCTAGACACCAAACAGTGTCTGAGATTCTACAGTTCATAGGGCTACTAAGCTGCCCCTGAAATATTTAATGGTACCTGTAGTGATTGCTCTTATTTCCATGGTGAGGGGCTGTTCCTTTTTCCTACCCTATCAGGGAAAAGAGAGGAGACACATAAGTTCCTCACTGAAAAAGTAGAAGGCATGAAAGTGTACAGTCCATGGTCATTCTGTGTCCTCTAGTAAGGATCCTCTGACTTGGTGGATTTAGACTTGAAGATATAATGACGTAGCTAACTTTTTCTGATACAGATTCATAGTTTCTTGTACCTTCTGCCTCTGCTGCTAACTTCATGCCTGGTCTTTAATGGTTCTGGTAAAATGTCTTCACATCTATGGAAGCTGATGACAGTTTTTTTGTTAACAGAATTAGACTGAGAAACTCATATGGAATTGTTGATTAAAAGTGCAGAGTGATGTCTTGGAGTGTGAGAGCATGAACACCTTTGTTGCTTTCACTGGATGCAACTTAGCTTCTATTGTAGTCAGTAGTCATCTTCTGATGGATTTGGTGCTGGCCAGGCGAAGTCATTTATTGGTGTGAATAACCTTGTATTGCCCTGTCAAAGAGCTTAGGCATAGAACATGTTGTCCATGAGTCCCTTGTTCCTTCATGATAAAGTTCAAAACTTTGATCAGGTAACAGGGTGGCCTGTCCTCTTTCCATTTCAATAAAGTGCATACAAACACGTAGTGCAAAGGCTGATCTAGCAAGCCCTGCTGTCTTCCCTGCAAGAGAAATCTGCAGTTTGTTCTCTGCCACTGCTCCCTGAGCCACTGTGGCAGCTTGGTCAGCTGGGGGATTCACTTGTGGTGGCTGATGCCATTCAGGTGCCGTGCTTCAGTTTCCCAGGCTACTGAGAACAGCTGTTTAGCCACAGCTCTCTGGGTCATGATGCATGGGGATTTTCTGATGGTTTCATGGGGGTTTCTGATGGTGACCTTGGGGGGGGAATTAGAGTGGATGTAATGTTTCCAAGAATTGGAGACGCGTGTGCCATTGAACTGGTGCACGTTGCTGAATCAATTACTAGCATTGGCAGGATTTTGCTTTAGGGGAACCTCACAGCTACATCACAATCTTGTTATTAGTAGATTATTGCTAATTGGCTTTAATACAGAGCCAGATATTTGCAGGGAGAAGGAACCTCAAATAGTTGGTTTCTGTAAAGTATTTTCCCTATATGCAGCACTGTTGCAGTGTATACCCCAGCACTCTCTCTCACTTTGTTTTTTGGGAAATTTTTATTAGCTCCTGTGTGGAAATACATTTGGTATAAGATGGTCATCCTCAGGCGAGAAATTGCAGCATGATGCCCCTGCCTCTTCCAAAGCCATCCATGACAACTAAAACTCCCAGCAGGAAGATTTTCCAACTTTTTTGTAATGTGTCACTTTGGTGGCTCAGGCTGCTGTGGCATCGGCCCCTGGTAAGCTTTTGCAGGAGGACTTCCCAATGAACCTGTGCAGCCCTGGATCTAAATCCATGTCAGCAGCCTCTTCTGCACCCCTTGCAGTCAGTTTACTGTGTTTGACTGTCAAAGTGTTGCATTTAATTCAAGTGCTGGTAGAGTTTTCTTCGAAATGCCAGTGTAGTGTTAAGGCCGTTAGGAGTTACAAATGTAAATATGTTTACACAGAAAAGAGGAATGCATGAAAGCTGGCATTGCCTAAACAGCCAAAAGCAGTGTGATTATATGCTAGAGGGACACTGAAAATGTAGGTTGATGGAGTGTGCTTTCAGAAGTAAATCCCAATCAGAAGTGCTCACAGTCCCTGCCTTCAGGTGCACTGTCCATCCGCTAGAGCTGCTGAGGGAACGTGGGGGAGAGGGCTCTGGAGTCCATGGGCATCCTTGTGGAGTTTCATAGGCGAGTTTGAAATGCCACAGAGAAGCGTCGGCTGTATCTGAATGGCCCCTTGTTTTAGATTTTCCCAGGCAGGAGCAATACAGCCTGCAATGAAGTGACTTCTGAGGCTGGTGTTTCACATCTGAAAGTTCAGCATTTTTCACAAGCTGTCTAATTTCGGGTTGTGAGCACGGGCACACGCACACCCCTCGCACACCCCCCGCACGCCCCCCCGGCACATTGTTTACTTCCTCTGTAAGTTCTGGGACATTCAGTACTAAGGAGCATGATACGCTTGCATAAACACCCCAGCCAGATTTATCTCTCAAGCCTATCTTTCCTTTCCCGTCTTGGAAAGTGATTAATCTGCAGCACACATTTTGTTCTTTGATTGCAGGGCATTATTCTGTAATCATTTACAGTTTTGCAGAGCCGTAGCGCTGCCTTGATGGAGCATTTCTGTCATGTAGCCGGCACTGTCGGCTGAAGCTTTAGCTGCAAAATGAGGAGGAAGAATTACCCTGTGTCTGTGTCATGTTGAAACTGTTTTCTATTTACATTCTCTGGTTTCTGTGCATTCAAAAACATTCAAATGTACACTTTTAAAGTGCAGATAAGTGTCTGCAGTGGTACATGCTGGGGACTGGTTTGTAGGTTTTAGGAACAGTGTCAGGACTGCAGCATGCTGGCTGCCAGATGAGCTTTTCCTTTGCATTTAGGGAAAGTGAAGGAGTTTAAATAACTTTTGCTTTCCATGCTGTGGGTTGTCTTGAAGCCTGCATCAGTTAGAAATGGGCAACTTCTGTAGATACAAGAATTGCTCATATTTCTTGGTGTCTGTGGAAAACAAAAAAGTGAAGACATTGACATTGAATCAGAAAATCTGTCCTGCCTGTACTACACTGAGGCCTTTCCATGTGCTTTTTGTGTATTTTGTTTGTTTTCCAGTGTGCAAGTAAAGTAGGTAGAAGAGGTGACAACCTTGAATTAACGTGCTGTGAGGTTGAGATAAGACTGTCGAGCAGAGTTAGTTTTGATGCAAGTGTCCATGCTGTAAACCACTTCTTTCAGTAGAAAGGTATGAAAAGTAGGTAGAAAAAATTCAAATAAACCCATATAACTTTGGGTTCTGACACAGTGATTTCTTTTTGCAATATATGTGTACCCTTCTGTCCTACAAAGGAAGAGTGGTCCTGAAGCGGACAGACCTGGTCTAGTCACCCATGCCAATGACCATCTTTTTCCAAAGACTCTCAGAAATCTGGCTCACACCATGTTAGACACAGCATTCTTCTGTCACCTTATGACAAACCAAAGTCCTGTAGTTAAAAGACAGAAGCCACAACAGCGATGTCCTGCATGCAAAAACCAGGAAAAACTGAGGGCGTTGCAGGTGCAGCATGTCTGTTGAATAAAATATCCAGAGGATTCCATGACACAAGTCAAGACAAAAAAACTCTTCCAACAGCTTTCCTTGTCAGTCTGATCTTGAGGGCAGGGCAAAGGAGGGGGATTTCCTCTGACTGCAAATCCAACAGTTGTTTTAAATGGGCAAGAGTCAAGAAGAGTGCCCTGCTCTGCCTCAAGGACCTGAGAGTGCTAGGCCAGGAAGAGCACCAGCAATGGGCTTTAGAGCAGGGACAACAGGCAGCACAGACCAGTAGTAACATGGTATTTTCATTTAAACCCCTGTGCCCTGATTTCTGATGTACAGGGGTATCTAGAACATCGGATCGCAAATGTCCTTTTTCCATCCTAGAAATGTAAATGCCAGAATTTGAAATAAAGGAGACCTTAAGCAAGGAGAAGGAAGACTAAGGCTCTTTTGCAGCAGCAGCTGGGGAGGAAAATTACCAAATTGTGTAAGGAAATGACAGGTTCAGAGTGTGTGCATTTATGAAGGTATCCAACACTTTGGCTGTGCTAAAACCCAGGATTAAAGTTCAGTTGTGTAGCCGATTTTAAGCACTGGTAGGTGACGGGAAGTGGCTCCAAACAGGATGCAGGATGGAGTGCAGTGCTGCCGAAATACGGCCTTGCAGCACTGGTGCCTGTGCCCTTCTGGGGTGGCTTGTGGCTCAGCTTCAGGACCACTGGGAGCTTCCTCTTACTGCACTTGGATGCATGCCACAGGGTCACGGAGTCAGGGTTCAGCGTTGCTCACCCCAAATCCCTTATCACCTCAAAATGATTTGTAACAGTTGTATTTGTTTTCCTTTCACAGCGAGAGATGAACCGCTTTAATCTCCGTTGTTTATATTACTGTTCATACAGAGTACAGCTGCCCACAGAAAGATTTCTAGGACATACTGGGTTCAGTACAAAGGAGCTTCTCACTGAAAACTTGAGCCCCCATTCCATCAAGCAGAAAGGAGCCTTTGCCTCAGTGTGGGTTAATTACTTAATAGTGGGCTGAGTAGGCAGGATGATCATGGACAAGGAATGAGGCTGGTCAACTATGTCTAGAGTAATGTTTCAGGGAGTAGGAGGGGTTTTGGTTAGCCCTCCAGAAGTGTCAGAGCTAATGTGATGCTGAAGTTAGGAATTGTGCAAAAGCTTTGGGAGGAAAAGAAGCTTTGGGCTTCAATACATTCAGTTGTGGAAAAATACATGCACTGAGACCAAGGTCTTCTTGACTGGAACACGTGCCTCTAAGAGCGGATTTGGATAAGAACCAGGTGGTGAGAGCATCTGTTGGAACATCCCAAGCACTTGCAGAGGTTCTGCTTGGAGCTCAGTAAAAATTTAGTGTGACCAGGGAGGTGTCTGTTGCTATGTACAGTCCCCCCTGCACTGTAACTGCAGCATTAATTCTTTACCTCCACACTTGCCTGGTGCAAGGGTGGATGAAAGCAAGGTGTGTTTGCTTGAGGAAGACTCTTTTCTAAGCTGAAAAGTATGGCTGAGTTTAGAAGGTGGTGCTGTTTCAATGCAGAGAGGCCATCTTCCAGATTCAGAGGAGCCATTGGCTCTTTCTCATGCATCAATCACATCAGCAGAGAACTCCTGAACTGTGGAAGTGTCCTGGAAGAGTGAGTGTGTTAAACTGCGTGCTACCATTTTATCCTTTTTCAGTGCAACTGAAAAGCATGTGTGGCGTTCTTCAGCCAAGTTGTTTGTTTTTAAACGAAGATCCACCATTGCTAAACATAGCTGTTGTGCATCTGCACAATTTTTGACAGTGATGGCTGCAGATCTTTAGAGAGGACTTGTGCTGGTGCAAGCCCCAGTAAGACATGTAACAAACCCAGCAGAGACTGGAATGGAGACTGGTGATATCTGAGGGTGCAGCAGATGACAGGCAGCTCCCCTCTACCACCACTCCCTTAGCTCATTGCTGATTTTCAGTCCTTTCTTTTCCCTGAACTGCCTGGCATCAGAGATAAGTCCTGCTTATAGGTCACCCACAAGGGAAACTGGACATTAAATTCTAAACTTCTAACTGGGCTGATATTTTACTTCTTTATTTCATACTAGAGGTTAGTTCTGGTCTTGAAAGCACCTCCTGTGCAATGTAAAACGGGGCCCAGAGAAAGGAAATGAAATCAGAAATGGAGAAAAGTTATTTTAATCATAAATAGCTGTGGTAGGAAGGTAGATGTTTATATGTGCAATAGTACAGTACCTACTGTGTGTATTTTAGGAGAACCTGAGAATAGCAGCTGCACTGAAATACTTGACAGTGAAGTCAAATATAGTTTAGGTTAAAAAAAAAAAAAAGTGGCTGGGGAGGGTGGATTTGCAGTGTGAAGCCTGTCGGTGTTATCTGTGCCGTGTGGCACGGAACAGCCTGTGACTCTGGCACTTGTTTGTGAACGCGCAGTTCCCGTAATGGGATCCGTCCCGCTCCTATCAGGGTGGTGTTGTGCCTGGGTAAACGCTCCCCTCTTCCCAAATTTCCCCGAGAGCCACAGGAGGAGGACAGCTTTGTTTCTCCAAAGGCTGCCTTTTCTGAAGTGTTGCTGGTTTTGCAGCCGGTGGACCTGTTGAGTTTTATATCTGTAGAGCTCAGAAGAAGTGAAGCTGCGGGCACTAAAACTGAAGCTCTTGCTAATGTGCCAAGGTCAAAAGGATCAAAACCTAAATTAAACTTGTCCCTGAAAGTTGGCTGTGAATCACAAATTCAGGAAATCGTACATGAAAATCGGTCTGGGCGCTGTTTCTTTCTTAAGAGTCCTTTAGCTAAAAATAATGTATTGCGCTACAGTTATAAATAATACGGGCTTTTTTTTTTTCTTCCCCTGTCTAATTAAATTGTTACTCTTGCCACAACGAAAGGAAAGGGAAAAGATAATAACATGAATCTGGTTGAACAAGTACGTAGCTTGCAGGTTTCAGCTAGAGTGCTTGCAGCTGCAGACGATGCTGAACCTTACGCTCATGCGTTTAATTGTCAAAATGAAACGAGAGTGCTCTGGAGGGATCAGCAGTGTTTTCTATGTGTCCATCATTTGGGAACCCTTTTGAAAGCTCACACAAAGTGGGTTTTTCCTGCACTGTCAAAATACAGAAGAAAGGAATTTTTATTTTATGAATTTTTTCCCTTTTTTTCTTTAATTTGCAGGTAACTGCAATAGATTTTGTAAAATTGAGGTTGAACCATATGGTAGGATGTTTTGATGGACTGCGTGTCCTACTAAAATGACAAGTAATGTCCACAGATAGCTCTGCCATTACAAAACAATACACTTTGGCAGGTTTGCTGAGGGTAAATAGTGGATAAAGACATAAAAATGAACTTTTCTGCATCTTGGTTATGGCACTGAGATGCTCTTTGAAAGCCGTGTGGACAACCTGTCTGTGGTCGCCTGCCTGCTGGACAGTAGCAGCCTGGTAAGACAGTGCTTATTACACTTGCTGCTGTGTTACTGTCCAGAAAAGTTTTGTGTATTTTGCTGCTGAGATTTGTCAGTGACTTCTGGGGTCTTTTAGCAGTGTTGGGGGTTTGTGGTGCGTTACGGGGGGCATCAGAGACACCATTTAACGCAATTGCTCCTCGGAGAGTGACGAGAACGAAGCAGTAGTCCCAAAAGCCTCAGGGACAACCACAGGCAATAATATGGCTGCCAAACTTTAATCACAACATCTTTCAGGTGGTGAGAGTGTTATTTTCCTCAAATGAGGCCATGGTGAGGGAAAAGGAAGGGTCTTACAAAGCAGGGAAGCTGGCCTGTGTGGGCGATAGAGTTGGGCACAGGCTCAGAGATTTATTGCGCTGAAATTTGCTCTCACTTAAAAAAAAAAAAAAAAAAAAAGGGGGGGAGGGGGCGGGGTTATTTCACTGGNNNNGTGTTATTTTTCTCAAAATTTTTCTCTCCATAAAAAAAAAAAAAAAAAAAAAGGCGGTGAGGCAGCTGCGTTATTTCACTGGCAGTGATGCAATGCTGGTGACACACCAGGACGGGAGGGAGCAGCACGCTGTGTGACAGCACAGCATGTTCATGCTGTCACCCGAGAGTGCCCCACCAGCCGACACACCGAGTGCCAGCACTTCGGATAGGGCTTCGTTTCCAAGCCAATATTTATACATAACAGCTGGAAGTATGTTTTTGGAAGTAACACCTAGTGACTGCACATGTAAAATTTCCAAAACACCCCCTTTTCCCCTCCTATTTTCTGTGCTTTAGGGGGTTTTAGGCTTTTTTTCTAAATTTATTTTATTGCAGTGCAGTCAAGGCATTTAATAATTTCTCATTCACTTGTCAGTTGCTTTAAAAGAGTGAAAATCTCACAGAAAAACACCATACTCTGATAAGGTTGTAAGCAGAAAGCAGAAATCCCGGTATGTGTTTTAATATTTACTGCATCATCCTGAAGATTTCTGCTGCCTCCACAAAGTTAGCGATGGCACAGGCAAAAAGAATATTATAATATTGAAAGAAAGGCTCAAAAGAAAGAAACTTAAGCATTTTTTGAAGGAAAAAAATGCAAAAGGGGTGAGGAAGAAAGCTGACGTATAAGTGTGTATGTTTGGTTAAGGAATTTAATGGGTGGCAAATACTTTTCCATGTGTGTGGAAAATGTGAGTTGGCTTTTGCAATAGCATTTTATGGGAAGAAAGATCAAGGGTTCAGGAGCTCAAATACTTATTCATAAAACGTAGGGAGCAAAGACAAGCTACTTGTTGTGCTTCTGCCCATTTGCTGTAAGTCCAATCTAGCTGAATCATTTCTAGGAATGGAGTGGGTAACTGGATTTTCAGCCTCCTCTCTGTCCTTGGCTTCTCTCCTGCATGGCTGCTGCTGATTAGTACTTGTTGTACTGAGCTGTACCCTGTGAAGGGTATGTTCCTGTCCACTTCATTGCTAAAGCTTTTACCACCTTGGGATCTGAGCACAGTCCACTTGAATCTGGATTAAAACACCCAACTTGTTTCACAGAGGCTTTTTAACAACTGTCAGACAGAAGCTGACCCGGGCAGGATTTTGGTCTGATGCTGGGGAAGCAAAAGGCCCTTCCCCATCCCTGGTCCATTGCCACACTCTGCGGGTGGTTTCTGACAAAATCAAACCCAACCCAAGCGTTTCCCCTGGTGTTTGAGGCCTCCCGAAAGGCTGGAGACGGATGATCTGCCACGTGACGCCAAGCGTGCTGCAGGTGTAACTTTTATTAGTTTAGTGAAGGCGATCTTTTCTTTGTGAATGTGAAGAATTTGGGGGTTAGGCTGCACAGACTGCTTGCCTGAAGTGTTCCCTGCACCCTGCAATGCCCAGATGCTTTGAGCCCCCTCAGCTGCCGGGGTGTGCATGTAGGTGTGTGCCAGGTCAGCACAGCAGCCTGGGCTCGGCCCCTGCACCATCCCGTGACTGCCTTTGTTTCATCTGGCACCTTCCCAGCTCACCTCAGACATTGCTGTGTGCCTCAAGTTGGTGTGGCTCAGCAAGGTTGTGCCTCACAGGGTGGTGGTTTTCCCCTCTTTTCAGTAAGTGTGGCAGGAGGGGGAATTAAAACAGCTGTTCAGAACATTTTGAAGAACTTTTGAGAGCCCCAGTGCATTTCAGGACAGGTTGATGTTGCATATAAAAGCTAAAGTTTGCCCGTCTGTCAGGAGGCAAAGGGCTGGGCTGGTGACACGGGGTGAATTTGGATTGCTTGGTCTAGAAAAAGCAACTGTGGTTATCTCGGTGACGAATATAAACCCTTTTGGTTGTTGATTAGCGAGTTTTAGTATTCTGTAGTTTTGAACTTTGGTTCTGAAAGAGGCACAAATTGGAGCTTGTGTTCTTTTCCTCCCAAAAGAGAGAAGTGTTTCTTAGTGGTCGTCTTGGTACAAGGTGTAAATTGTTTTTTAGCAGCAAGTGAAGGAGCTTCCTAGAGGAAACAGGTTCTAGGTAAGACTGTCACCTCTGCGTTCTGCAATGGCCCTGCATTTAATGAATGTCTTGGGAGGGCTAAAAAAATGCATGAAAAGCAATTTGTTTACCTAGAGAAAACCTATGTGAAAATGCCACGACTGAAGGAATTCGAAGCCTTCTAATGATTTTGTGGGGAGGAAAGAAAGCTTTTTGATTGTTGTTTTTAATCTTAAACAGGATTCCCTTTCATCCCTGGCTTTTCCAGCTCTGCACCCGTTTGTGTGTGTGCACTTGAATGGTTATCAGCCCATGTGCGGTTGCAGGTCCCTCGGGGCAGCAGCCTTGCCCTGCCTGATGGCTCTGAAAGGGCTGCGCACAGCCAGAAAGATCCCGACGATTTGCAGTTACCGCCCTGTTTTTAACACACGCCTCTCGCAGGCCCCTCTGCCGAGGCAGTGCTGTGCCAGATAAGAGACTGTTCTGCTGGTTTGCAGCAGCTGTTGCACCTCGGGGTAACCCTGCTGCCAGTGGCTGTGGGGGAGGATGCTGGCAGGCTGGGCGCAGCGGCTTTAGTCGGGATGCTGCCAACTTTCCATCCCCTCTGCTGGGGTCTCCCCACTTCTGCTGGGGGCAACCGAAAGAAAAAGATCTGTACTCCCCAGCATGCTGTTGCAAACACAAATAGGAGCACACGGAAGACCAGCTCGCTCCTCTATGTACTGCTCCATTGTGGTGGTGTATGAAATAGCCACTCCAGTTACCAGTTCCATAGGCACGTCCTTCCCTTGCTGGCTGCCTCCTGGCTAGCTCTGCCATGCAGGTATTTTGGCAGTCATAGGTTCAGCAAAGGTTAGGGGAGCACTCACAAGGGCTAAGGGTCTGGCTGTTGCTGCAGGACGTTGTGAAGAGGAGATGATGACCAGCCTTTAGGGTGTGAGTGCAGAGGCATCTTAGGTTGGCATGCTCCCTGTGCAGTTCCTTGCGAGGCCAGGTTTCTTCTCCAAAGCCAAGGTGACACTTCTCCCTGCCCTTACTGCTCACCACAGTGAACTTGAGTCTTTCCCTGTTTAAAGCAGCATGCATTAATGTTAAAATTGGTCAAGTCAGTGACAGAATGTTTATGATGGCAAAATGATAATTGGTGGTTGCTATTTCTTTCCTTCTCATGGGCAAAGGGCCCCCACCCCAAGCTGCTGGGACGGCCTGGCTCCAGTGTGTGGAACACATCAGTGCTGCTATGCTGGAGTTAGGGTGGATTCTTGGAATGTGAGTGCTGTGTACATCAGGGCTTCTGCAGCCATTTGGGAGATCCAATGGTGGGGACTTCCCGTCTTCCTCAGGACTCCCATTTTCCTGGGAGGAGATGTCCAAGTCAGGAGCTAGAAAGCCATAAAGGGGAGATTGTAAATGTATGTGATATTTCAATCTGATAGCATGTCTGTGTTTTAATACCTTTTGGCTGCAAGAACTTGTCTTTCATACCTCATGCTGTCATTTAAAGAAATAAATAGCAAGAGATGGGACTGAATTGTTTTCTAAGTATCTTAAAGCTAGCCAAGATATAGATGCTCCCAAGACCTCTGGCAAAAAGAAATTAAATTGTTTTAATCTAGTGTATTAAGAGGATCAAAGGCAACCTGTCTTTTTAGGAACCTTTTGCCTCTTTGCCAGCCACCTGGGGAAAGCAAGCCTCTTTCTTTAGGAATAAATCATTCTTTGCAGTGCTGGGACACAGTTGTCCAGCCTTCCCATCTTTGCTGCCTGCAGTCAGTACCTTATTGAGGGAGTTGTGTTTATTCTCTTCAGCCTCAGAGTTCATTTCAAATTATGTATTTCCACATAGAGTCGACTCAGATCCTTCGTTATTATCTCTAATATGTGAAGCAGTTAAGATCATTCAGTATTTTGCAAGATGAGCAAAATCCAAAGATGTTTCTCTCTCCCCCAGCCTCTTCCACATTGTGCAAGTGGTTTGCTCAGAGGCCTCACGTTTTGGGAGCTTTTCTGACTTCCTTGCATGTTGGACCAGCACAATTATAATCCTGGAGGTTGAGGCAACTTCCTGTGGGATCTTGCAAGCGTTGCCAGGTATGGGGTGATCCTACCAGGGCGTTTGAAGATGGAGGATGCTGTCACAGCCTTGCAGGGTGTAATTTACGGTTGTCCTCCCTCAGGTGGGAGGTTACCAGGGTCTGTCGAAACCAAGTGACCCAAAGGCTCTGTTCATTGTAGAGTGCAGGCAGGTAACTCAAAAGCCTGAATGTCTGCAAAATTTAAAAAATTTCATTCTGTTGTAGGCAGTTGGTGTATTCAGAACAAACAAACAACAGACTGCATATTTTCTGCATAATTTTCCTGTAGCAAACATTAGTAGGTTGCAGTTATCATTGGATCATCATTTTGGACAGGATACTTCTCAGCTGCTCCTCCATACCGGGATGAAGATGTATTGATAATTATATCAGTGCACAATATGCTAGGTGAGTTAATTCCTGCTCAACAGAAATAATTTCAGAATTCAGATTAAATGGAATGGGCTTGAGAACAATTTTGTAATCCTTTGCTTATTTTAGGTACTTCTCAGTGGTTAGGTTTATTTACCCTCCAGTAAACTCTCCCCTTTCTTTGTCTCCAGTGATTATTTTTGTGTGGGGTTGTTTCATTAACCCAGTGTGTGTGTGGTGGTCATATTTTGGTGCCTGACAGCAGTTACTTGGATTCTAAGCAGGAAAAAGGGAAAATTAGTTTGTAATTTCATACTTGTCATTTTTATTTTATCTAAATACAGATGCAGGATTATGCCAAAGTCTTATATGTAGCTAATATTCCATATATTTTTGGTTTAATGCAGGATGTTCTTCTGTGTCTTCTGACTCAGAAAAAAGGAAATTGAAGTTGAGTTAATGTCATAATGTGACATTAACTTTGAACTATAATTCTGTTTTTTCACAGACTCTTAAGGAACAGTGTGAACAACTTTCCCAGACAATGAAAGTGAGAATACTGAGAAGGGATTTTTTTTTTTCTATTTGCCACATTTAGGCATCATTTTACGAACTCCTGCTCTAGTATGACATCTGCTTCTCCAGAGACAGTGTGGCTGGGTTTGGGGAGTGGGTTTAGGCTGTGCTGAGGGAGCTTCTGCCTAAGATGTTGGACACCTTCCCAAAAGCATCCTTTTCTTGAGACAGGAAGGGGCAAGATGAGAGGACACCACAGTGGTGTAGGATGGTTCTGCAGTCAAGCCAAACACATCTGTGCGTGGCCAAGGTTTGTGTTGAGGCAACACGAGAGCTGGCTCATTTGGTGTCAAAAGGCTCTGCTGCTGCCACTCTGTGTTGGGAGCCTCTGTGCTCAAAAGAAAGTCACTTGGGAGTTGGACTTCTATTATTATAGTTTTCAGTCTGGCTTGGCGTGTTGCTGAAAAGTAGCTCAGAGCTTCAGTGAGTTATGACAAGCTGACTGAAATTAATACCATATTTTACATTGTTTTAGAGAGTGACCTTTCCTCACTTGGGAAACATAAAGAAGCTCATCTTATTTCCCCAGCACTTCTTTCTGGGTCTGTGTTAATTTCCCCTTGGTAGGGCTGAATTTATAAGGCTGGAAACAAAGACAAATGCAGAAGATTTAAAAGAGCTTGTTCTTGAACTTTAAAAGTTCCCTTGAATAGATTGGGCACTTCTAAATGTCTTCTTATTTACAGTTGGTTTCTATTTTCTTTTTTGTCCTTTTTTTTTTTCTATTTTCCTTTTTGGAATTCCTGACTCAGATGAAGGAGATTTCCAGTATTACTGTGCTAGGAAATGCTGGAAATTTATCTGTGCTTTCCATAATACTTTAACAGAAAAGGTCACCAAAAAACCCCTATGTCAAAGCCGTATTTCTTTCCTATTGCATTGTTAATCTTAATTACTTAAGTGTAATCTTAAAACATCTGATAATCCGATAGAATACACAAACTCACTGTGTTGAATTTTTTAAATTGTATTGCATTTCTCGGTCACTAGCACCTGAGTAAGAACAGGGCAGACACCAGAGCAGTCATCTTGCATCTTCCTTTCCAGGAGGGATGGGTGGTGGTTGTAACCTTGTACCCTGAACCCTCTTCTCTAGGGACTTGTTACAATAAATTTGCAAGGTGCTCTTTATTTTCTAGTTTTGGGGTTTTGGAGGTTTTTTTTTAGAGAAATTGCAAGCAGGGAAGTAGAACTGAGTCTAAGATCTGGTATATTTTATCAGAGTTATTACCTGTGGATTTATATATGTTAAACAGCGATGAAGGAGGTTCTTGTGTTCACTCAGTTGCCTCTCTCAGAGCTTTGATCAGAAGTTTTAGGTAGCAAGTTAGTAGATTTTTCTTAACAAAAGCACATTGTATTCTGCACTTGTAACTTGGTATCTTTTCTCATCATCAACGTTTCTCAGTTAGAACTTGTGATGGATTGGGTAATTCCCTTTTTTTCTGTAACAAGATTAACACAGCTGAGATGACAGCTTGGAGTTTTTTTCCCAGATCAGTCCAAGCCTTTGGACCGAAATCATGTCAGTATGGATGCACTTCCTGGGAATCAAAGTCAGGGTTCTGTGAGGCTTTCAGGATCCCTGACAGCTGCTGGAGACCTCAGCTGTCTTTCTGATGTGCATGCCCCATGTAGTGTGTTGTACCCTTATTTATGGGTTTGTAGGCACTGTGAGTCCCAACTCTGATGGACAGAAAGGTGAACTCTTGACTGATTTATGTGAGAGCTTTAGCTGTGGTCTTCAAGCAGAGTGTTCAGTGGAGAGTTGAGTTCTCTCTGTAGCTGGTCTAGCAGCTTTTTGAACACAGCCAACCTTTACTAGCAGATTGGTAGTTATCCCCTTGTGGTACCCTTCATGTTGTATTTTGTAATTCACTTTTGGTAGGAGGACCTGTTAGGCACAGCCCAGGCCTGATGTTGTCTCTCTGTACCCATTGCATCGAGCCAGGGAGGACATCCCCCAACCTGGACCATGTGTTCTGATGCATTCCTTCTAGCTCCAAGGTCTCCTCCAGGTACTTTGAGTGACTGGACTTTTTGCGGCTTTACCTTTTTCTTATGTTCTCGAAATTTCCTGGCTTCCAGGGCTTTTATTTTTCCCCATCTTTCAGTAATTCAGATTGCAGGTAAGAGAACAGTGGTTGTTGTAGACTGTGGACCCAGGTTCCTAGTCTCAAAAGAATCCCATTTGTCAAAGAAAACAAAAGCTGTGCTTCCCTTGCAGGACAGCAAAATGGCTGAGCTGAGCACTTCTGCTCATTCGGTCTGTGACTTGGTTCATCTCCCTCCCATACAGTTATTTACAGAGAAAAACTCCCATTGCATATTTTTGTTCACATCATCCAAGCCTGAGGACTTGGTCTAGAAAGATTAAACTCGTGTTCTGTGTTTCCTGCCAAGATGCTGCAATCCATTGGAGATAAAATTAATTCCTTTTTGCTGAGTAAGAATCCAAAGCTATTTATTAATAAGGAAAAGACAGTGCCAGATCTTTCTCCTTCTTGTCTCATATGTGTGGGCATGTGAAGGGTACTTGTCCTGCTTTTGACCCTCCATTCTCCCTTTCCAAGGGACATTTTGTACAAATCAGCATTAGAATCATCAGGTTTCTGAAACCAGGTGTGACAGAATAGGCTTTAGTTTAAATGCCTTTTAATTTAAAGTCATTCATGCTTTCCAGTTTTCAATTTGAGCAGTGATGAGGAGATTTTCAGGTATACCAAAAGAGTTAGTCTCTCAACTCCTTTTGGCTTTTATTGGGTAGGATATGAAGAGAAAGCTGTGCTGCTGTCCTTGAAAAATCTCTCTGTTAATGTGTAGCATTTTGTGATGAGTTGGTGTTTCTCTCCGGGAGTCTTTGAAGCTAGTATTTTCCTGAATCCTTCTTACCAGAATTACCAAGCAAAGCTTTATATTCAAATATTTAAAAGATAGTAATTGCTTTAATTAAAAAAAAACATGCACATACCTGTATTTGATTTATATTACAAATACCTGTATTATCGGGTTGTATTTGCCAGAGTAAATACCTGAAAGGTTTTAAGAAGCTCATTATGTTGAAGCTCATGGACTGAGCTGGCCTGTTTCTCAGGTTTCACAAGGTTTTGTCCTATCTTCCTATGTGTGTGCATGTTTATATGGGTGTATATGTGTCCTTGTATTTACCCTACCAAAAAGTTAGCAGCCTGAAGAGCTGTAGTCATCTTTGGTGGGGATAAATACACATTGCCATGTTTTCTGGAACTATTGCAAACACTGGTGAAATTGCCTTGCATTGCAGGAAAAGGTCCTGTGTGGGCAATCTCAGTTTTTCCTGTGCAAACTAAAGCAAAGTGGAAAAGCTCCACTGCGAGTGAGAGCCAGGCTTGGAGTCACCAGCCCTTTCTGCCCAGGAGTGTGTGTCCCCCTCAGTTGTGTCACACACTGTCACATGAGAATCACTGTCACGAATAAGCGGTGTGCAGGTGACCTTCTGCTACCTTGAAATTTAATTTCATTTTTCTTCCCCTTTGTGGGGTTATATTGGTTTCTTCTGCTCCCACTTAAAAATGCATGTTGGGAGAAAACACTAGGTAGGTGACAGCATTTTCTAACCTGTCCTGTAAGGGATTTTATGCACACTGTTCTGCAAGGGTTTTAGTGCACACTTTTGAACAATATATCATATCACCTATATACTTTAGCATATATTTGTGCAGCTGTATTTAATGGCTCATCGAAATGCATCATGTTGGGGGGAGTTTTGGCTTGTGTCCCCAGATGAGTTGGGGACCAGTGTAAGCCAAACTCATTTCAGAAGCCAAGGTCAAGGCAGGCACTCTGGAACTAAGCCTAACTTCGGAAAATCTCAGGAATTCAGAAGTTAAATTTCACTGAGAAGTAAGTTCAGTAAATCCAATAAAGGGCAAATATTTTCTTCCCCAGAACTATACAACAGTCCAGCTGTATGTGCCTTAAATGTGAAAATAGCAGGGAAGGCTCTATATAACAGCAGAGACAGATAAAGCTGGAAAAATAGGAAAGGGAGTGGCAAGGTGGGAGCCTCTTTTTTCTCACCTTTGTCCAAGGAATGGTGTTGTAGTGGAGGGTCTCACTGGACGTGTGGTGGGGGTTGGAAGATCCATGTGTAAAATCTGGAAAGAGCCTTCAGTTTTGGGCGCAAAAAAGCCATCTTTGTTTGAAAGTGGTCTTGGGAAGAAGCAGAGCAAACAACACTATCATAATGCGTCTTCTCTTCCTTGGCGTGCAGTTGTCACGAGAGATTTGTAACTCTTTTCTTGGTTCATTGTTCCCAGGCTAGTGTGTATTCTCCATTCAGTAGTGCCAGAATTAAGATGAAGCCTGCCTGTTTCAATAAGGCGGCTTTGTTGTCCAAATGGCAGCACTTGTATAGAAATTGGATTGACTCCAGCAGAGCTTGCACGATACACTGCAAAACTGTTGTCATATGATCCTTTTTATTACTAAGAAAAAGCCTGTTCTCAAAAAAATGGACTAGTCCTCTTTTTTTTTTTTTTTTATGTTTTGTTAGGGAGGGGAAAAAAATCACCATAAAATTCTTTCTGTTAATAATAACTGCAAATTTGAAAACTATGCCTAATGTTTGAGTGTAATAAAGAGATTGGATTAAGTAAAGTGACATTAATGTAGAAATATGATAGAGCCCTATTTACTTCATTTTATGTAGCAGGAGCTGTGATTAATCTGCTCACAGGTCTAAGTAGGCATGTACTGTTCAACCATAGCAAGAGGTGATGTGAGGTGACGGCACATCGGGGAAGGGAGAGATGTTGGACTGGTACAAAGTACAGCTGTGGTTCCCAAAAGGTGTGGTTCTCTCACCTACCTTTTCCATTTCCTTGAGATGTGGGAAAAAGTCAGCTTGCTCCAAACAAACTGTTTGAAAGAGCAAGCCTTTCTTGGTACTCTGTGTTCATATAGCACCCAGCACTGTGAGTCCCTCCTCCAGGCCAGCCACAAGGGAGGATGCATCCTGATGAGAAAGACATTAACTGCTAATGTCTTCTAGTGCTAATAATGGAAATTGCTGTTCCAAATCAAAGTATTTTATGCTGTGAGGATTTTTTTTCCTCCATTCTGAAATGAAGCATCTGTAAAGAGAGCACTTCTTATCAACTAGGGTCCAGGTGTTGGATTTGAAAAGAGAATTTTCCTCTCTTTATTCTTGTTTCTTTTTCCAGTCATGCAGCAGAAAATAGGTGAATACATTTTGTTATGATTATTGATACTATTTGTTAACCATGAAATGTTACTAAAAAATTGTGTGTTAACAGTAGGGTAATGTGAAGAGGAATTGCCTTAGGTCTAGATGAGTTTTATAAAGCACCTTTTTTCTAAAATTTTAAATTTATTAATGCACTTTTGTTGTGATAAGAAGACTCATTTTGCAACACTTTGCGAGTTATGAACCGTTTCTTCTTTAAATTGTCTTTTGCAGCAATGTGATAATATTTGTATAGGTTTTGATGGCTATAAAATGTATTTGAGTTCCTAGCACATATCGAGTAGAATTAATAGATTTTAAAGGGAGGGACCCATTATGCTCATGGTCTGATGTCTGTGTGACATACAGGACATCAAATTTCATCTAATAATTCCTCCATAAAGGACATAAATTCTGTCTGAGCTTGAGGTTACTTTAAAGGCATCCAGTTCTGATTTAAAGGCTTAAGATTATAAAGCTTTTGGATTTTTTTTTCCCCAGTGGTTAATTACCTTCATTTCTTTTTTCTTTCGTTATAAGAAGATAGTTACTTCTTTTCCTCTCTGAATTTGTCAAGCCACTGTTTGGTTTTTTTCATATCTCATTTTGTGTGTTAACTTCAGCTGATGTCTGATATCAGAGGCCTTTGCACAGGGAAGGTACATATGACCAGGTCTTCTCTTAGATAATCTGAATCCTTGGATGACTCTTGCTCTCCCTGAAAGTTGTATCTTTTAGGCCTTTACTCTCACAGTCCTTTACTTTTCTTAATACAACTTATGTAAGTATTGCTACTTCAATACCTCCTGAAATGTGCTTGCAAATCTGCTTCATAGTGTTTGAGTCTCTTCACTTGCTCCACAGCATCTAACTGAAGTCTCCAGCTTTCTTTTGCTAATGAATTTTTTAGTCAATATCAGGGTTTGTGGGTTTTTTTATTATTTTTCTTTTTTCTTCTTTTAATTGATTTTAGTGTGTGGATCTTTGTTTGCTTGGCATTGTAATTGAATACATTTCTGATGTGAGAGTTTCAAAATCCCCACTTCCCTCTCTAGACCTCTTTGTAGGGAAAGATAGATTTCTTTACCTACCCATATAGGTTAAGAGTTTTGTTTTAAGTAGAAATAATGTGGGTCTTCCATTCTGTGTTCTTGATCCATTTCCCTATTCTGTTCTGCATGTGATGAAGAATTTGGCCTTTTGTAGATGCAGGAGTTGCAGCTCTTCTGCAACCCCTGGAGCTCCAGTCTCCATGTTCTGCTGCTTTTTGTTTGCCTGTTGCCTTGCTCTGCAATTTGCAGGGGGAAGCAGCGCTGAAGCTGCCACTTCGTGAAGGGAAGAAGGGAAAGGTGAGTTCTGGCATCACAGAGCTTCTTGCAGGAGACTAAAAGCTCTGTTACCACAGAGGTCAGCAGCATGTTGGGAACCTTTTCTGCCTGCATGAGGGTGTAAAAAATTGTGTAGTATATCATGATTGCTTTTCAGACATTGAAAAGGGATGTGTTCTTCTATTTGTGTCATATGTGGCTTCTGTTCCTTGAAGGTTAGCCATGGAGAGGGAGGTGCTTGTAGCCACAGATGGTTTCAGCACTGTCTCCATGCAGGGAAAGGCACAGATGTCTTCTCTCACTAGCAGGCCACTGGAAGCTCCATGACAATTTTGGTTTGTGTCTGTGTAAATCCAAATCCGTGGCTTTCCAAGTACGTGGCACAGGGGAGGTTACTATGGGTCACGGAGCAGTTTCCAAGTTTGGTGGAGCTGCTGTGTAGTGCTTATTAAGGGGATGGGAATCTAACAGGTAAGCCAAGTAAATGGATTAGCTGTAAGCAGTCCTATTGTTGGCACTGCCTGGAGATGGGTTGTGAACCAGGCAGGCATGTCTTGCAAGCGATATTCTTTCATCCCCCGATTACAGAAGAGCAGCATAAATAGAGTGGCCTACATTGAAATGATTCCTGGAGGAAAGAGGCATTTAAAGCCAAGGATAGTTATGGGTACTTGGAGCAGACTGTTCGACCGGAATACCATTTCCAAGAAGGAGGGGAGGGGAGAGGGGAAGGAGCATTAAGCTAAGTGTCTCTCTGTCCATCTCTGTTTGAATGCTTGAAATGTTAGGGACAGATGATTCCTTGGAGGCATGCAGCACTGCTGTCATCTTTAGAACCTTCATGGAGCAGCTTTTACCTTTATTTTTAGTGGTTGGCTACTGTTGGCTGGAGGGGGAGTTAAAAGAGGAAGATCGCTAAAGATGATGCCTTTGTGTTTTATCAAAAACAAGAATGGTAAGGGAGGGTAGAAGCATCGTCCACTTCCAATGGTGCATCTTGACATGTTTAGAGAAAGCATTTGCTCCAGCACAGGGATTGCTAATAAAAGTCATGGCTTGTGCTTTTGTGTCTGTAGTCCCTGTGCAAGAAGGTTATTGGACTTTTGAGTCTCCTTACCCCAAGCACAAGAGTGTGGGATGCCCACCCACACTGCGTGGTGGCAGCTGGGGGTGCATGGAATGGGAATGCTGGCCAGCGTTTGTCCCCAGGCAGAGCCCTGGCTCTGGGGGGTGAGCTCTCCTTTCCCCCACTCTGTGGCTTGCTGTCCAGCAGAGCAGCTAGCACTGATTAATTCTCACTGAGGTGTGGTATTCTTGGTGCTGTTTTTGGTGTCTGCCCCCACAACATCCTGGCAAGGTTTACAGCATTGCAAGTGTTTGACAGTGTGGCTTGCTGGGATCAAAGGAGTTCAGGAGGCTTAGGGTTGTATATTTACGTGGTTTTTTATTACCTTCTGTTGTCACTCATATTATCTAAGATTACTCAAACTGAAAAGCTCAGGCAAGACAGTTGCCTCCGCAGTTTTCCTTACTGTGCCTGCTGCTCTCCAGGCTTCTTTCAGGGTGAAGCAGTGTTACCTGGAGCTGCCTCCCACCATCAGCTCCTCCAGGCATTACTGCAATGGCTGTGTGTGTCCAAGGTGCAAGGAGAGCTCACAACACAGTTCACACCTGCTATGTTGGATTGTTCTCTCAAGAAAACTCGCTCCACTTCCCGTCTTTTCCATAACAGCACTTAGGTACCACTTAGGTACTACAGGGATCTAAGTTTGGTCTCTTTGGGTTAGAAAAAGACTCCCAAACCTAGCATCAGTCTAGGCTTTCTATCTTGGTATAAACAAGCCCTTTCAGGTGGGCTGAAGGGGACTTCATATACAGAAGTTCTGGGCAGTGAGAGTTTTTCTCATCTGTCCCTTTTTCTCTTTTTTTTCCTCCCCCTATTTTATTCAATTAATTGGATTTTGAGCTGTAGCAAGTCTTTGATGAAGACAGGACATTTTCTATTGTGTGTAATAATGTCACCTGTAAGGTAAATGTCTTACATGCAGACCACATTGTTCAAAGCGTCCTACTGTTTCTGCCAGGTGGAATTGCAGGAATTAACACAATCTTTCATTATCTGCAGACAAAAGAAAATACATATACTGGGAGACAACATGAAAAGTCAGGTTGTTTGTATCTGTACTCACCACTGGTGAGGCCACACCTCGAATCCTGTGTTCAGTTCTGGCCCCTCACTACAGGAAGGACATTGAGGTGCTGGAGCGAGTCCAGGGAAGGGCAATGGGGCTGGTGAAGGGTCTGGAGCACAAGTCTTATGAGAAGCAGCTGAGGAAGCTGGGGTTGTTTAGCCTGGAGAAAAGGAGGCTCAGGAGTGACCTTATTGCTCTCTACAAATACCTGAAAGGAGGTGGCAGCCAGGTGGAGGCCAGTCTCTACTCCCAGCAACTAGTGACAGGATGAGAGGAAATGGCCTCAAGCTGTGCCAGGGGAGGTTTAGTTTGGACATCAGGAGGAATTTCTTTACAGAAATGGTGATTAGATATTGGAATGGGCTGCTCAGGGAAGTGGAGGAGTCACTGCCCTGGAGGTGTTTAAGGAAAGACTGGATGTGGCACTCAGTACCATGGTTTAGTTGACAAGGTGGTGTTGGGTCATAGGTTGGACTCGATGATCTCAAAGGTCTTTTGCAACCTAAAATCAATACTGTGATTCTGTGTAGCATGTTCAGTGTTAAAGGTTCGCAGGGACAGCTTCCCTCTGGGGCTTGAGGTCTCCCCAGTGTAAACCTGCTCTATCAGATGGGTGTGTGTTGGAAGTACAGCAGTCTTTTAGAAAAGAAACTGACTTTAAGCAATTGGTCGAAATAGGATTACTCATTTTCTGATGCATTTGATTTTAAATCTTTGTAAATCTCCACATGGCTCATTTACCCCTCAAAATTAATCTTTTTTCCTTTGTGAGGTAGTCCACAGTTATACCAAACAGCATTAATATTTAGCATAGCATGGAAATAATGTAATTTGAATGTGTCCAATTTTCACTTGAGTTTTTTATTTAAGGCATTTCTATTAATGCAGATCTTAAAATATCATGCAACATTGCCTGCAAACAGAGGCATGAAATGACTGTAGTGCTGACTGAGATCCCTGCAATTCTCCAGTGAGACTGAAGAGCTTTCTCGGTGCCTTGCAGTAGGTCAGAGAACTACTTCAGCTGCATTCTCCCGCTGCCATTTCTGTGACTTCCTCCACCCTAGGAATGATAAAGTGATATTTCACATAACTTTGTTCCTTTGGCAGTTCTTCACAGAGAACTTTGCAAAGCAGCAATGATCCATTTGAGCTCCACTTCAAGCACTGAGGGTGTCAAAGAGCAGGTACATGCCATCAGTTTTGGCCTCATTGTACGTGAAGGACTGATGAGTTTCATTTCAGGAATGTTAATTGAGCCATTTGAGTTCAGGTATGAACTCTTTGCATAACTGCCTTTCATCGAGGGAGTGAATTCACGTGACCCTTGCCTGTCCCTCCTCACTTGTGTTGTTTCATTTTTTCACCACAGCCCTGCTCCTATTTCATTCCATAATCTAGATTATGGCCAAGGGCAAGACCTACATAAGCATATGGTGCACACTGCACGTTGCATTATCTGAAGTCATGAGGGTGTGATTAATGGGCTTAGGGTTTTAATTTGGCCTGTCTTGCTCTTGTGTCTCTTTCCAGTGAGGTTGCAAAGCCTGACCAGTGACTGTGACTGTGGGATGCCTGCACCAAGTGGTGAAGTGGCACTAATTTCCTTGCAGTGCTGGGCATCTGCTGGGGTAAACTTCTGCTGCCAGGGCCAGGGGTGATGGCCAACTTGGTTTAGATGGCACTGGCCAACTTGGTTTAGATGGCACTGTTTTGTCAGATCCAAGTGTCTCAGGGCAGCTCGGTCTCTGCCATCTGAGCTCCACTGGAGAGAGTGGGTCATCTAATTCATGGGTCACATCAAATAATGTTTGAGGTGTTGCTTGGCCTTGTGGTGTAGATGCCACAGGTTTGTAGCAGGGAGTTGCTTCCAGTGCACTTTCTATGATGGCATTCAACAAATGTGCAGATCCTGTCAGAGAAGAACTCATACAAGCTGGACCAGAAGTCTGATCTGCCTTGTGAATTTGTGATCTGGAATGTGAAGGTTGTACCTTCATCATCAAACTTAGTGCATAAAAGGGCTTGTTAGTGCAATACTTGGCTGTCCAGGAAAAATGTGGTGGATGTCTGTCCTGCACACACAGCAAGAGGCACAGGCTGGCCTGGCAGCTTGCCATGCTAGACAGAGACAGACAGACAGACAGGGGCTTTACCTGCTGTGTGGCACAGTGGGAGAGGATGACTAGATCAAAGCAGCAGGTGCAGAGGCTCCTGTATCTACACTATATTCAAACTGAGCATTTTATTTCAGACCAAGTTCAGCGCGGTCCTTTGGACCAAATGTCCCCACTGCATGTGTGGTTGAATCTGCCCGAAGGACTGCTTGATTCACATATCTTAATCTCCGTTAAAAAATGTGAAGGCATTTGGTGCATCCCTGGACCTGAATTTCCTGTTTGGTTTTTTCTGAAAGGAATTTCATTTGGGCCCAGCAGAGCCACCCTGTGCAGAAAGTCAGCTTGCAGTGGGAGGGATGGCTGGGGGCGTTTCTTCAGCGCTGCTTCGGACCACCCGCTTGTGTGACACAGCCAGGGTGATCCTAGCTGAAGGTTTAAGAAACCTGGGTTTCCTTTGTATCTGTGGCACCAAAGGGTGTCATGTGGCTCATGGGAAGCCACAGCATCTCAGACTGCCCCACCTGCTCCGAGTAGGGTGATGTGTGCTCTCCAGGTGAAACCTGCTTCATCACAACTGAACAAATCCTGGCTGCTGGGGTTCTCCTAAGCACTGCATGTGTCTTGTGGCGTGAGATGGGGACCTTGCACTGCTTTCATCTCGCATGTTATTGGCTCTGCTACATTTGCAACAAACCCCACACTTCATTCACGAAATAATCTTGAATGTGTAGCAATGGGACGTGCTTGTCAGCCTTGCTGATATTTCAAAGACTTGTATTTGTTTGTAATAAGACATCTTAGAAGGAAAAACAGGCAAAGCTTCAGTTTACAGCCAGCTTGCTTGAGGTAGTGAAATTAACCTAGAGATACAAAAATTGGAGTTGTATCTCTTTTATCCATGGTGTGGTGTTCAAACAAACTAAATGAGAAGCTTTGTTTGTGGACTGATAGTCAGAATTCTAAGTCTTTATTTATCCTGGAAAGATCTAATAGTTTGTTTTTAGTAATAACAATTCTGCTAATTTTTATGTTAGGCAGTCAAATGTTGTTGGCTTAGATATCTGTGTCCTTCAGAACTGCTGTTTTTAATTTTTGGATTTGGAACAAACCCAGCATCCTAAGTTAAAAGCAAAACTTTTCTCAGCAGGTTGAGACAAAAAAGAAAGTGATTGTATCACAGAATATATGCACTTAACAGCCGAGGTTTTTGATTCCATGGTTACAACAACAAAACAAAAAAGCCTCACACATATAGCCAGTTGGTGATTTTATTGTTCAAGTCGGATGGCCTTTCTTAAAATGAATTTTAATGGACAAGAAAGAAAGAATGTATTGCTGTACTTGTGCAACTGAAGTTTATGAAATAGGATTGGAAAAATACACAGAATAATTGGGCACATCCTGTACTTAGTGAATCACCAAGCTAGTGCAATAAACATTGCTGTGTTCGGGAATTTAGATCTATACCCTGCTTTTGCCAAGAACAATGGGAATTGCTTGGGATCACAGGCTATCTGAACTAGGTCGTGTGCAAAGTTGTTTTTTTTCTTTGGGTATTTCATGTTCTGAGGTAATTTTTGGTTTCATAAAATAGTCTTAATCCAGTTCTGTGCCACCTTAGATGGACTCAGTGGAACCTAGGAGGCAAACCAGGAGCTGTACATGGCAGGACCTCTGCAGACATTGGTATTGGTAAAGGAAAAAGATTCCTGAGCAGCAAACTATGCAGTCTAACCAACATTTTCATTCAGAGAAACAGTCTTTTGTCTGCAAAAGTAAAAACAAAAGCTACAGACATTTGATAGTTTCAATCTTGTTTGCCGGATAAGAGGGATAAACTTGTGAACATGTTTAAAAAATTACTAGGTTTCCAGAAAACAGGCTGTTACTTAAGGGGCATGAGAAGCCAGAAACAAATACAACATCCAAATCTGCTCTTGAATACACACGTGGCTCTTGCAAATTATGAGAGCTGCACATGCACAGGCGTAATGGAATCCTGATGGAAACCATCCAGGGCTGGAGTCTGGCTCCTGGTGAAATTAGGACTGCTGTCTGGCTAGGACTGAGGTTCAGGGCTCAGGCAAACTGATGGAGATGTTTTCTTCCCTAAAGGAAATACGTATTTAGTCGTCAGCCAGAAAGACAAGATGGCTTGTATGCAAGGCTTTTGTAGCATTGCTTAGTGTGAGCTGTGGACTTCTTCCATCTTCTTTACTTACCCAAAACATGATCGTCCTTTTAAGGAGAAACTTTACTGTTTTTCCCAGTAGCAGAGGGAGTGTACACTAAACACTGTGCTCCCGTTGTTTCACCCTGTGAGGACAACTGCCATCCAGGAGGTACAAACCTCCTGCATTTCTGATACCATTGAGTTGAGTGGCAGAATTTATGTTTTCAGCCAAACCAACCAGTAGTTTCATCAAACGTCTGCAAATATGCATTGATAAGTCCCCAAAGGGTCTTTTACAGTTCTGCTCCGTCTGAGGAACGAGAGCCAAGAAAGTAGGAATAGGCTGGAAAAGTCTCACTAGCCCCAGAGTAGTATTTCTGTTCAAAGTCGTGGGACAGCCAGAAAGAAATGGTATTACCAAAATTTTTATGTTAGCACAATTTATGGATGTTAAACTTTAAAAGCATAGCCTTTTTTGTTAAAGATGCAGCTTCTCTGGGATTCAGCCAGCAGAAGGCATTCGCTGGTCTTCTCGCCCTCCTGGATAAACACCATTAAAGGTTCAGGACGTTCCTGGGGAGGGAAAATCAATTTTCTGCGCTCCTCAGTTCAATGCAGATGCAGCTGTGGCCGTACAGAAAGTGACTCACTCTGTGGCCATCTTTTTAATGATGAAACTATTATGTGCTACATGGCCCATTCAGGCATTTTGGTTTCTAATTCTCTACCCCTGGCTCCCAGAAATATGAATAATGATGCTTTTACTGAAGAGGTGGAAATGCTCCCTGAGACACGCCACCAGGGTAGGACGTGCTGCTGGTTGATGCTGTGGATAGTATTAGGGATACGGGAGCATAATTGGCTTGAACTTCTGCTCACCCCTAGACTTAAATCCAAAGCTTTTTTATCAAGTTCAGATAAGGTCCCTACCTCTATTTGACTCCCATTAGAGCGCTGTCCTTCTGTGTAGTTCCTGGTGGTGTCTCCTTCATTCTGTTTGGGGTTTCAGATGGGAATGCCAGCATGTTGTGGATGCAATAGTTGAACCCTGGCCTACAAAACCCAGCCAGCTCAGATGATAAGGAAAGGCAGCTTATTACTCCAAGAGCTGCCTTTCCCACATCAGGTAGATTTGCATCAGGCAATTGCATGAATCAGATGTTGATCTTCATTACCACAAAATGCAGCAAGGAAAATCTCATTTCTGAAAGTCTTTCTATTGTACACAGATCCAGATGTATAGCACTGCTCTGTGTACAGTAAACGGGACTCGTATGTATTTTATTAATGTAAGTGTAATGTAATTATTCTCTTGTCCATCTGGCAGGTGGTGTTTTCATTAAGAAGTGAATAATCTAAGCTATAGGCTCTGTAGAGGGGGATGAGTATGGAGGAGATTCAGGTCATCTGCTGTGGGACCATAAATAGAAGCTAACAAGGGAGCCCTTGCTGTCCTTGTCCACTAAAACTGAAAATCTGTTGCTTTTATTTTTCCTTTAGCAGGCTGCTGCAGGCTTAGAAGCTGGTCTATTAGTGAAAACTTTTCACCATCATGCAGTTTAATTCCTCGTTTATGGTAGTGGCTGGAGGCACAGTGTGAAAAATAGGTGTTATATAAGAGAAAAAAAATTAAGTCCTTATATAAACCACTATGCATAGGAAGATAAGATTAAAATCACACTTGTGGAGATGCCCGGTGTGTCTCTGGGTGTGACATACTGATTGAAAAAGAAACTGAGATTACTTAAGGGTTTTTATTCATGTAGAAGGTCCTGATTAAAAAAAAAGGCAAAATAAAACACACACAGAAGAGCAACAAGCCTGAACCATCCTCCAAAAAAAAACCAACAAACCAGTTTTGAGAAGAATGGTGTGTGTAGCTTTCTAAAGGAAATCTGGTTGCTCTCTGACCATCTGTGTGGCATCTTCTGTTTTCCAGACAAAGTTTTCTGATGTCCACATGGAAACAGGAGCAATTTCCTCTTTCCATGTCCTAGCAAGACTTTTCTTGGCACAGCAAAAGGCCTAGTTTGAATTTTGCCCTGGAAAGATATAAATATCCTGGCCCTGTCCCAGGAACATTCAAGCAAGGATTAAGTTTTATTTTTTATCTGGTAACATTCAGGGAAACCTATCAGGTTGACCAGTCGGGGAGGGGTTTTCATTTTATAAAGCTTGTAAGTAAAGAAGAAAGCCAAGCTTCTAAAAAATTATTATTATTATTTCTAGTCTATAATATTCAATTTAGGAGGGGATGCTGAAATGATGCTGAGCATCATTCCTTTGTGTATGGTGTAGGCATCACCAGGCAGGTTAGAGATTGTTGCTGCCCTTTGGAAAGGTGCAGCTTTCCATTCCAACAGGCTCTGTTCTTTCACAGAGGATCCTGCTTGTTTTCCTTCCCGGTAAAACTGCGCTTCAGTTGCTGTTCAGCCAGGGTGGAACGCGGAGGCTGTCACACCACCACTTCCAAGGAAACACCTCTGAGGGTGTTCATTACCCTGGCTACAGATAATGGGAAATTGAAAACAAACCTGAGCTACAGCCCCTTGAAAACAGCTTTAGAGGCTGGTGCCAAACTGTTTAGTGCTGTCTGGAGGTGCAGTGTGTCTCTTCTCATTAAGGGTGCTGCTGAGCCTCTTTCTTTTGTGTGGGTACTGAGAATACTTGAAAGAAGATATTTAGCTACTGCACAACTTACTCAGTACAAGGAGCAATGCGAGTAGGGACACTAAATACAGCATCCCAGGCAAATGGTGAGCTAGAGCTTTGCCAGGCTATAATAAAGCATGGGTGAGCCTTTGCCAGACATGCTTTTTTCTCTCTTTTTAAAGATGTTATTTATCCCCCCGACTTCATGAAGTGTTATCTGGAAAGGCTTGCTGTGCAGATCAGTCTTTACCCTAAGCCTCCTTTGATACACTCTGCTTAGGGGGGGGGTTGCTTGGTTTCTGCAGGAGCCAGTGATCTCAATGTTTCGTGGTTTCAAACGAGAATTCGCTTCTCTGAATGCATCAAGCCTCAGTCATTTGTATGTGTGTGTGAAGGTCAGTGGGCTTGTCAGATACCCGATTGTAAATCCTGTCACTAAATCAATTTCTTTTAATTAAAAAAATGTGCTGCTCTTCAGAAGAAGTGCACCCTTTCATCTGGACAAAACCCATTATATCCCAACTCAAATATGATAGCCGTAAGCTCTCTGCTGGTCTCATGTTGGCTGCTTGTCTCAGCTGGTACATGGGAGGTTTGGGAATCTTGGTGGTCAGAGAGGGGTTGTGTTTTCCTTCCTCTAAAGGAAATGACTATTTTTGTTACTTTGACATCACCTAACTTTGCAGCTTCAGAAGCAGAAAAAGTTAATATCAGAAAACAGGTAGCCACGCCAACAGGTGAGAGACATTCAAGCCCCGTCCTTGCTCCCCATGACGCCTGCACCAGAAGCATGGAGAAGGCTGTCACAAGGGCTAAGAGCAGGACAGGATTTTGCATTCATTTAGTAATTCCCTTGGGGTTATACTCTTAGATGACTTAATGACTTAGTGTATGCCCGTCTGGAAGATAAGCAGGCATAATTCATTGCAGGCAGGTCATTCATACTTGGAGATAACCAGCAACTACACGCCAAAGGGAGCAGGGAGATAAAGATACTATACATCAGCAGCTGTAGTTCAAGGTTTCAACCTTTCCACCTCCTTCTGTGACCCAGAAATCATTTGCAGTTGATAATTCAGTCATTTGCTTTCTTTAGAGAGAAATATGCTGGCAGTGGTTGACTAAAGTGAGTGCATTTTCCATTCTGCCCATGCCTTTCAACACAGCCACAGCATAGTTCTACCTGGAAATAGGCATCCTTGTGTCACTTAGAGGCTTTAGGGCTCTATTAAATGCTGGTTTAGAAAACTTGCTGTAAACTGATTCCAGTTTTTCTAGTGTTATTTAAATAGTGACTGTTGTTCACATATTGCTTGGGATGCATGCACATTGTTAATTTTCAGTTTCAGTGCAAGTGAAGCTTTTAGGGGCCCATTTTATGTGTTACATCCAAACTGAGGCACAAAGAGAGAGAGAGTGTGTATATAACATAGTATATTGCATTTGTTGATTTTCTTGTAAAAAGAAATTTACTTTCAGTATCAGCAGGTACATTTTAGAATTGAACAAGTCCCACCAAACCATGCTGCTCCTAAGCCAATAAATATTAGGATCAACCATATGACTTCTCCCTAGTTAATATTCCCTACTCCAAAAATCTGTAGTCCCTAAGCAGCAATCTACATCTTGAGATCCCTTGCATTGCAAAGATAAATGATTGTCTCAGTGGGTACTTTATGATGACTAGCTCTCAGTAAAGCATTTTTATCTTGTCTGCATGCACAGCAAAAGAAACAACAAATACTTTGATATGGTCATATGATGGCCACGATGTGATTCACAGTCTGTGATGTTGCTTTACTTAAAGAGGAGGGGTGGGAGAGAAGGAAAAGTCTATTTTTGTTTGTTTGTTTTCTAATTACTTGGGCTGTTTTGTCTTTGACTCAGCAACTCTGAAGAGTACATACTGTACTACAGTAATCAGCAGTCAGGGCTGGGAAGTGGAACGATGGTGATAATAAAAGTAAATATCCCGCATTCTCAGAGGGATTAGGAGGAGATGGAGGAATTAGTCTTGTTATGGTTTGGTGTGGTGTCACAATTCCTCTCTGCATCAATGCTATTCTGTATGTAATCTTCAGATCTGTATTTCTCAAGTGAAGTACTGAAAACAAACAAGAATTGTTTTATTTTTACTTTTTTTTTTTATGAAACCCATGTGTTTAGGTGATGAAAGAATTCAGCTTGCACAAGAAACTGTGCTGCAAAGAAAAAGAAGGAGTCTGGTTTTCAGTACTTCACTTGAGAAATACAGTATTAATGGCCTGTTTGGAGTGTGTCTTAAGAAGAGAGAGAAGAGTGATTTTGATTGATGTGAAATAATTTGATAATTGACATGGAAAAAATTGATTGACATGGAATACCCCATACCTTGTGTTATGCTTTCCTGTCAGTCTGCATACTAAACTGCAAGAGTTGTAGTCATCATGGCACGCCTTCCCTTGGTCATCTCATTCAAAATGGTTTGAATCCCACCTTCCAAGGTGAGCCCATACTACTTTTAAAGGTGTTACATTACATTTGTGATTTCACAGAATGAAAACACTCGAGGCTGTAATGGATTGCAAGCAATTCTATCTGCAGGGGGAAGAAGTGCAGCCCGTGGACTGCTCTGTGCAGGAAAGGATGTTTGCTAACGCACTTGTCATCTTCATGTTCTGTGTCAACCTGCTCCGTTAATGCAGGACATTCACATGTCAGGATATGTTTAATACAAGACTTTCTGGCTCCTTAGGGGGACAGCCTCACTTTAGTGAGAGCTGTTCATTAGAGTTAGTTGGGTGTAAATTTGAAGCAGGATGTGAATTTTAAGTAGGATATCCAGGCAGAAGAGCTGGTGTTGATGGCCACTGGGGAGAAAATTCCAGAGACAGTCTTTCAAAGATGCATGGCCTCTCAAGAGCTGGGAATTGAAAAGTACTTTTTACTCTATCTCGCAGGCTAAAAGCCCTGCAAAGTGCATTCTTCCCTTTTCCAACATGCTCTTCTGAGAAGTCACAAGTGATGAGGAGGCTTTGTGGAAAGACGGTGGGCTTCTTGCACAGGTAGCAGCTCCTATCTCGTTCCTTTCCAGAGGCTGCTGTTACAGATTTTTAATCCTTTATTCCATGCTTTTGCTTCCAATGTTCATCACAGTACTGAAAAACCTAAATATGCCCTCTTGCAGCCTTTAATTATGTGATAAAAACCAAGTCCATTTTAAAGCCTGTTCTTTTACCAGAGAGGGTGACCTGAAGATGGCATTCTCTTGTGAAGAAACAGGACTTCACACTTGCTGTTGATTGTCTGCCCTCCTTCTCTGTTCCTTACCATATTTTTTTCAGTTCTCTGTAATTGTAATTGCACAAAACACATTTGATAATGCAGAAGTGACCTATTTTGTGCACAGTTCAGCTGATTCTGCAGTTGCCTGTAGGGTTTCCTAACAATGTTCTTCAGCTGCTCTTTGTCTTACAAAGGCCTCATAAGTTAAGTATGGCCAGCACAACCTAATTGAGGCAAGGAAAGTTCCAGGTAACGGAGGAGGATGAGCCATACGGGTGTGAGTGCATTGGACCGAGTGTTAGTGAGGCAAGCTGGAGGTCTGTGGAACAGATTGGGAGGACTAGAATAGATGTCATGAAATATATTAAACTGTTGGAGGCCCTTTGTACAAGTTAATATCCAGTGACATGGCCAGATATTGTGCCCCTGTAGGCTCAGTAGTTAATGTATGGTACCTCTGGCATCTGCAGTACCTACTGAACTATTAAAAAAATAGATGAGCTGGGACCCATTACCATAAACACTGTCTGCAGCACTAACCCTGGTAACAGATTGTTCTGTGCCTCATTAAAAAGGAGATAGCGCTGTCAGAGGAGTCCGGGCTTCATTTTGCCGTGTTTGCTACATAATCAGTTAATTTTGCTTAATAGTGCATTGCATCGCAGATGTGCAAAAGGGCAGAGCCGCTTCCTTTTCTGCATAAAACCGCTGCTCCGGTGCAGCTGCAATTTTAACAGAGTGTGTTGTAGCTGACAGGCTGACCTTAGTCACTGTCCCTGCCTTACCCCCACCCTGGGTTCTCCCAGCAGCCCTCTGGACAAGCGGTGTGCTTGTACAACTTCCAGGTAGCAGTTCCTCCGATGAGGAGTTAGACGCAGATGAGTACGAGAGTGGTCACTCAGTGTCTGCTGTGCTTGTGCTTTTTTTTTTTTTTATCTTATAAAAGGCACTGTCAAGGACTTCCACACGTTTCATTGGAAAATACTTTAGTGCCTGTCTTTCATCTAGGCATTACTTAGAATGTGAAAGTTAGCATTACTGATTTCTAACGAGATGAATCCAAATATGCCTATCTTAACATGGATCTTTACATTTTACTTTCCTTTGAGTGCAGCTTTTGGGAAGATAATTAACAAGTCAAATACAGTAAGACAAAATATATGGAGAAGCCAGCTTTAGACCTCTGTGTAGGGACAGTTTATTAAACATTACAATTCAAGGTTTCAGGAGATCAGTGTATTACACAGTAATATGGCATATCCAATATTGTATCCATATCCATGCTAATGGTATACTGCTGAAATTTGTAGTGAAACTGGGTACGTATAAATGGTTTTCTTCAGACGAAAATATATTCAAAATAAGTAAGTATATTCTCTACTCACATATCCCAGTCTGAGAGTATTATATAGATATAAATAGAACAGAGTTTATAAACTCTATAGTGTGGTGTGAACATCTTGATTTAAAAAAAAAACCAACAACTTCAAAAAGTAATACTAGATGTCTGAAGGGCCCTTGTTTAGAAGAATAGGTAGACGTGTAATTAAGTTCATCTGTCTTCAGAAAGGCAGGCAAGCACCTACTTAAATCTAAATGAGCTTAAGTTGTGTTTACTTCAAGAAATACTTAAGTATGTTTGTAGTTAACCATCCACATAAAAGATTTTCCCCAATAAAGACTTGAACACACACAAAAGGAGAAAGGTGTTCAAAACCTAGGTATGATTATAGGTGTAAGCAATGGGTTTGATTTTAGAAGAACCTGAAGGAATTAAGTGCATGAATCTAATTTAAATTCTATGAGTCTGGAGCATCTAATTGTCTTGGGTCCCTCTGAAAGCTGTGACCTGTTTTAAATGCTAAGAACTGAGGGAGGTGCTGGCCCTTACAAACTGATTTCACATTAGCACACCAACACCTTCTGGATGTTTCTCCCCGGATGCTCAGTGTGAGAATGGAACCTTCTGCATATGATTTCTCCAGTATTGCCAAATACACGTTGTTTTGAATGTTTTTGAATGTTTGAATGTTTGAATGTTTTTGAACTGAAAACCCACATCAAAATGCCAGTGTGCTTACAAACTTCACTACTTATCACCCAGCGAGATTTGCAAAAGATAAAGCGTGGGGTGGGGGGGGATGGTGGTTCCATTGCAATGCAATGAAGCAATGAGCAGAAGAGCCTTTTGGATTCTAGCAGGTCCAGGTGAGAATTTTAATTCATAGGTGCCTGACTTGGCTCCCTACCTTAGTCCAGGCATCCTACATAGGAGGATTAGATGTAAATTTTGAATTGTGCTCTTTCTCTGCTTTTGAAAGATGAACCAAAGCTTTTCACAAAAATCCTTAAATTTGTGGTGCTTGGTTGATTTCATCTGAAGCCATGGCTATAACTTCCCAAGGGGTGCTCTCATGCTCACTGAGGCACAATGCAAAGCACAGAAAGGGGCACTGCTTCTGACAGACACATTTTCCACTGTGTGGTGTAAGCTGACCCTGAGAAGGTCTTTGGTTGTCCTGGTGCTGCCTCCTCTTCCTTTATCTACCACCATCAGTTCTTCTGCTGTTCAGCAGGCCAGTTTAGAGAGCTGATCTGGCCAAAATCTGTCATGAAGAAGAAAAATAATAAAGAGACAAAAGGACTCTGGGAGCCCTGTTTGGAGCTGTGCCACCCAACATGAGCCTGCACTCACATCATGGTGGTGAAGCTGTGTGTAGGCAGGCAGCTCTCTCGACAGAGGAGCTGCTAAGGGTGGAAGATGATACACCACAAGAAAAGGAGGGGTATTTTTATGTTGGATTGGTTGCCCACTCATGCAACCATGTAAGCATCTCCAGGAAATCGGGGTCCAGTTCAGGGGCAGGCCTGGGCAGGAGGTCTGTGTTTCACAGCTGTAGCTGTGGAGTTGCCATGCTGCTGTTAACAGATGCATTGGGATGTGAAGGTAAATGCCTTTAGAGAAGGAAGAGGAAGGTTTGGAAGTGACAGGGGTTAGCTGTAAGGACAGTGGGCCAGAAGTCTTGTTGGTGCACTGTGCCTGGCAAGGCGAGCCCTGATGTTTGAGCTGTGTGGTTGTGGGCAGGCAGTGGGGCATGCCACTTCCAAATTGCAGGTTGCTCAAATCCGATGGTCTTNATTTTATTTTATTTTATTTTATTTTATTTTATTTTATTTTCTATAAAAATTGACTGGCAGCAATATGCCCTTCTGAAGCTGGCATACTTCTCCGTTAGCTCTTCCACTTGCACGTAGACACATACAGTCAAACTCATGCAGCAGCCTGTCACATGCAATTTGTATTCTTTGTTTGAGAAGCAGCCTATAGACAAAACTCGTTTGCTTCTCCCTTTTGTGGCATTAAGCTGTTACTGAGGGGATTTTGGAGGCGTGGATGGGTTAGGCACCTGATTCCTGCTGACTTGAGTAGGAATCACGGCAAGTGCTACTGCCTCTGGTGACTGAAAACCTCCCCACAGGTTATGGCTTGCTGAAAGCTTCTTCATTTTGTTTAGAAAAGGATGAATAAGTCTTAAAATAAGGAGTGCGTGCTTTTTGGAGGTGAGGGCCATGTCTTGTTAAAGTTCTTAGGATTGTTCCTCTTTTTTTTCTTCCTCCCCTTTTTTTAATAGCTGCTTGTTTTCTGAGGTGCAAATTTGGCTCTCCCAGTGCTGACAGGGAGATTAATGATCAAGATCCCACTCGGTGCTGGGCAGTCATTTCTGCACCCACTGCCAGGGGTGCTGAGGTGGGAACAGTAGGTCCTGCCCACTCTGCTCCCCCACAGCACCTTCAAAGTTAATCTGCTTTTAGGCTTGTTTACACTCCCTTCTTGAACAATGTATGCTGTGTGCATTGTTTGCTTTTCAGGCTCTTAGTCAAGCAGAAAGGCAACTTTTTGCACTTACTTTGTGCCAAAAGCAATGGAAGTATTTTTCCCATGTTTGTAATTGGACTCAGTAATGAGCTTAACCGTTTAGAAACTGCTGCAAAATAAGCTCGGGGAAGAGTTTAAAAATTACTGTAGTTTAGGCATGCACTGAAGTGTACTTCTGCCTTGCTGGGAGGTGCACAGGTATTATGTAGGAAAGGGCAGCATGAAGGCTCTTCACTGGGATTGCTAATGTCGGGGCACCATAGCCTCACTGCTGCCTTATTACCTCGGTATTACAAACGTGTTTCATGGACTCTCCATCAATAGCGTTGCCAGATTTCAGTACGAAGCAGGAGAAGCAAGGCCACCATTAAGGCCTTGACTCATGGAGCTGTGGGGCACAGCTCACACCTTCT
Source organism: Climacteris rufus (assembly GCA_013398175.1). Taxonomy (NCBI): domain Eukaryota; kingdom Metazoa; phylum Chordata; class Aves; order Passeriformes; family Climacteridae; genus Climacteris; species Climacteris rufus. Next base: position 67,705 of record VZRZ01008263.1, read on the forward strand.
CCAGGCTGGGCAGGCTGTGTGCCGTGCCAGTGGAGGAGGCTCGCCCTGCAGCGAGGGCAGGCAGCGTTGGTCCCACGGCCCCGAGGGCTGTGTCAGGGATAGACAGCTTCGTCTTGTGGATAAGGCAGGAGACATAGCCTGATCCTGTGGGTGGGGATTAGAGCCAGAGGCTGACAAAGGAGTGTGCTGAATGAGTTTATATCTTGGCCGTGCACCTTGCTGGATGGTGGCACCCTTTTGGAAAGTACTGGTGAACCTCCCGTCCTGACAGTCCTGGGCTACACTTGCAGGGTGCTGTCTGCCCCCTCTGGGCTGACTTTGCATGCCCTCTGCACACAGCTCATGCTGCTGGACCTGGGGCTTTTCCTCAGCCTGACCCCTTATGCAAGCATTGGCACAGCCTTTCCCTTCCATCCCGCTGGACAGACAAGTTTCAGCATCCCCCTTCTGCTGCAGCAGCCTGGGGAGCAAGCCCTTTGTGGGGCTGGGGTCCTACTGGGGTGTGGGTGCACAGCCTGAGCCCCAGCTGCTCGGACAGCCCCCTGACACAGTGTGAGCACAGTCAGGTGACTGTGTTGTGGCTTGAACGCTTGCTCACATTCCCTTGGGTCTGGGCTCTAATCCTGGCTTGAAATTTTATATTGACAGAGTTAATTCCTGACTGCTTCAGACTGCAGAAACTGGTCTCTGATAAGGCTGTGTTTAATAAGGATATTCGTGGTAAAGAGCTTTGTTGGCTAGACAGAGCTTTACCTTGCCGAGCTCTGCTCTGGCAGATGAGGAAGAGGAGGTCTCCTCCCAGCGCACTCCCTTCTTGCAGCCTGGCAGTGTGGTGGAGTAGGAGACACAAAGGGGTGGGGGGTTAATACCTTTTTCTTCCCTCCAAAAAAATAGCCACAAAATATCTTTACACAGTTGGCTGCAAGCAGTACACCGAGCCAGAGTAAATGTACTGCTGCAGTAAGCCTAAACTCTTAAGCAAATGCCAAAAATAAAGCAGCCTGCCGTACTTTTTCCACCTTACATAGCAGTTTCCAACCACATCAAGTAAAGAGTCTAGGTGGGTGTACAGTGTTTATCATCACTGAGTAATACACATTACATTAGCTGGGACATTTGTTTTGTTCCTCACTATTGGTTTTAAAATAGGTTTAGTGAGGGCAAGAAAAATTATTTATGTTTATATCACCACCTAAGAGATAGATGTGTATTCCTGATTTGGGGAGGAAAACTGGGAATGTAAGGAATACTTTTTTTAAATTTTTTTTTTCCTTCCCCCTTCCACTACCACTGCAAGTCTGAAAGGCAGACTGTGGAAGTGCAGTATCCAGAAGTGCAGGTTTGCTTTCTTCTGTATGATCATGTCAGAGTGGTTTCAGTGCCTGCATTCATCTGCAGCAATTGCATCCTCCAGTATTTGAAAGTTGTTTACATAGATGGCAGCAAAATTTTATGTCCAGAGCAACGAAAAATCATAAACAGTTTCACATCCAAAACTGTACTGTCACTGGTACATGGCAAGAGGTGGATTGAGGAGGTCCATGAAAGCAAGGTGAGAGACAGAGTTTGAGTCTACCCTTTCTTTACAGGCTCTGAAAGTCAGAAATACACCAAATACAGACCCAGAGGCTATGTAGGAGCTAGTGTAAGGGGAATGCTGGTGCATCTGGAAGTGCTGGACAAAGGAAGCCTTGTTACCTTGCAGTGCCTTAGCCTTTGATGCATTCGTTACAGTCACAGGATGTTCAAGTTTAGCCAGGAGTTGGCAGCCAGATGGACCGCGAGGCAGTTCACAGAGTGACTCAGTCTAGGCAAGCATGAAGAGTCATTCACATAAAGGTAACCTATTACAGTATTTTCATAGATTTTTTTTTTCCCTGGGTTTTCATGTTTTTGTGGTAGTGCTTGGGTTTTTGTTCATGGTAGTTTTCCAGCTGATCATTGTTTGCTGCCTTCTCTTCTGCCTGGTCATGCCTCCACCTTGGCAGAACGGAGATAGAGGGCCTTTGTTTGCCTGATCCAATACCTGCCTGTTGTTGGTGGCCAGGCAGTCTTGCCTTTTCCAGGAGCTGTCAGGTCAATGCAAAAATTGTGACAGCATCCCTGTATTTCCTCCCCACCTCCCCACTCCTTTGCTGTCCGTGTGGGCATCATGAAGGACCGAGAGGCACCTGTGCTGTGCGATTTAAAGCACTTGTCCTGCTGCTCGTTGCTTGGTGTGATCCTGTTTCTGCAGTCAGACAAACTCTTTAGGAACAACTGTTTCACTTGACCTTTCTTTCTAGAAAGCTGTGGTCTTGAGGCTGTATCACATGGTGATGATGGTGTTTTTCCCAAAATGAGGAAGGTAGGAAAAACACAGTATTTATTTATGCTGGCTTTTCTCAAGAGGGAGCTGAACAGGAAGGTTTCTCCTCTGAGTCAGGGTAGACAGATTTCTCCTTTGGATTGAGATTTATCAGTTTCTTATCTTGTCATTTGTTGCCTTTTAAATTGCTGTGGAAACACCAGAGTGAGGAGCTAGTGATCTTTTTCAGAAGTATAAGAAATTTAAAAAATGAAGGATTAAATAGTTTATTCTCTGAGGCTGAAATTACAGATATTAAGTGCTTTGTCTGTTTTATTGGTAGAGAAACCTTTATTGTTTGTTACAAGTCATTTATTTGAGAAGGGCAAGAAGAAAGTCTGTAGCCCCTTTTTGTTGGTAGAGATGAATTATCATGTTGTTGCTACTACTAATTCCTTTTTCCACAGCTTCCTGCTTGCCTGCCTTCCCCCTCATTTGGGCCATAAGTGTTTGCCTCCAGTCACCTTAATAGAAACATCATGGTCTTGAGATAAATTTCTGCTTTTTCATATGCTATTATTATAATTTGGTTTATTTCTCTGGGCATGGAAAGATGAGAACAGCTTGCACAGAGCTTGTAATCCTAGTGATGAAAAGGGAGAAACTCAAGGCAAAAATAACTTCAGGGAGAGGGAAGAGGAGAAAATCATTATAGTCCAACTTCAGATGCCTCTGTGCCTCACATGAGCAGTGGAACAGTTTTGATCTTGGGGGCTCTGAAAGAATCCTCAGGTCTCAGGATGCCTCAGGATGCTCAGATCTTGACTTGGACATCCGGGATGCCTGAAGGTGGGCAGTGGGGCTTGTCCCTCTCTTCCTCACCCTCTATCCCCAGCATGGCGTGCATCTCCAGCTGGGTATAGAGAACGTGTATGCCCCAGTACTGGGATGGTTACTTCAGGGATGTGTGTGGTTGTTTTACTATCAAACTAGTTTCAAAAACAACCAGGCAGGCAAGACACTGGCTGCTTGTAAAATGACTTTGGGAAGAGGCCTCAGGAGGGGTTAAGATACAATGCCGAAGCTATTAAGCAGGAAGATCCTACATCCTCAGCTCCAGGTTTTGCCAGTGTTAAGGAGGAACAGATCAAAGGAAGTGCAAACAGTTAGAAAAACTCTCCAGGCAGAAAGGAGGCAGTTGTCCCAGAGCCACTCACCAGGATCAGACACCTGCCTGTGAATTTGCAGGAATCTCAGCTCCTCAGCAGACCCTGGAACGTGTATTGGCATGGGACCAACCTAAGAGAGACATGCATCCTCTTTGGAGTCCGTTTTAGGAAACATTATGCTGCCTACCTTCTGTTAGTAGTGACCCATATTTTGATTTGAGAAAGCTGTTTCATGGGCCCCATGCACCAGTAGCCAATGGGACTCGAGGTCGCTGAGGGCTGCTCCTCAGAGCTGTAGTCTCCAAGCCTCAGTGGGCTTTTGGAGAGGGAGAAAGGCTGCAGCCACGCTGGGGAGTGTGTCTGTTGTAGCTTGATATTCTGTTAGCCAGTGAAACACTGAAAGGTTGGTCAGGCAGGCATTGGAACAAGCTGCCCAGGGAAGTGGTAGAATCACCATCCCTGGAAGTGTTAGAAAACCGTGTGGATGTGGCTCTTACAGACATGGTTTAGCGGTGAACACACTGGGTTGGACTTGATAGTCTTGGGTTTTTTCCAGCCTTAAGGATTCTATGATTCTATGGCCCCTGCGTACCCCAGGGAAAGTAGTAAATCCTTGGTGGTCCTTGAGAAGGAGGGTGCAATGGGACTTGGGCAGGTAAGGTCAGGCACCTCCCAGCCCTCCAGCAGCAATGCTGCATCCTTTGTGGAAGGCAGTTATGGCCACAGGTACCTGGACAGCCTTCAGCTCAAGTCGTATAGCTCCAGGAAGCCTGAGCTTTTTGAGCAGTCTCCTTTAAGTCTTTCCTGCCTTCTCTGAGGGTTTTAAAAATCTACTTTTCCAGTGAACAAGAGTCTCAGTCTTACCCCTTGTGCTTCCTTGCCTATCCCACTCCAGAAAAAAGAGATGCTTGGCTTCACTGGCAGACAGTCTCATAAATTTCAATGGGCCAGATAGTTCATAATTTATTGCCCACTTTACCCCACTAAATATTTTCATATTACTCCTGTTACTTGCTGGTCTGATTTTGCTGTCCATTTTCCCATTCCTACCCTTTTAGGAAAATATTTATCCAAGACCTTTCACACATGTAAAAATCCTCAGTTTAGATGCATTGGTTTTGAAGTCCATATCCTCTGCTTTGAGTATGGTTTGTCCCTCTTGACTTTGACTTCTCCCAAATAGAAATCTGTGCTGCAGAGGAATCTGTGGCTATTGGGTTGCCTCCTGCCTCTGCTAGCAGCATCACTTGAAGCCTCTGAATTTAGGAGGCTTAAACTGTGTCCTTTCCTGGATCTCTCCTGCCTCATGTCATTTCTTGTATGTGAAGCTGTTTATTTGGCTAAATGATGGCAGTCTCTGGCTTTTGCTATCTCTGCAGACGCATATGGTCCTGCTGATAGAGTCGTGCGTGTCTGCCCCAGATTTGTGGGCGACGGTGGCATGTGCAGAAAGAAATGGGTGGAGTTGGCCGCACTGTACGGCGTGCAAGGCTCTGCAAAATCCCTATCTGTGGGAATTGCTAGTCAGCTCTTATCAGTCACGTCCCGATGCAGTGAGTTGTAGAAATCAAATTAGCAGACAAGTCAATTGCTTACGTCAGTCAGAAGTTTTGCAGTGGGGATGATGTGATAGCCCAGGGCCCCTCACTGGGTTGCCTTCCTGGGTTTGATTACAAGGACAGTAACAGAATGGAAACCTGACAGTGCAGTTTCATTTCTGTCCTGCTTTTTTGGTTTTCTTCTTTCTTGCTCAAAACACTTTTTCTAGCTGTCATTCAGGGCAAGCAGAGCAGAGACTCTGTCCTTGCTATAAAAGCAGAGAAAGCTCTGCCCTGTTATTTTATAAAACAAGTTGTTGTGACATACCACACGGTTCCTCACATCACTCAGTAGTTCATTAGTCTGTCACTGTACAAGCATACTAAATGACAAGCTAAAAAACAGAAGACAGTACAACAGTCCATTAAAATTCATATAGGATATCAAATATTTGAAGTAAGGGATGTAAAAAGAAACCATTTGCTGTAAATACTGATACTTGTAGTTACATAAACATGATGAAGAAGTACTGTGCACCACCAAGCAGTGAACTGGTGCTGCCAATTCCACAACTGCCTGGGAATCCCTGTAGTTATATATTTCCAGAGAGCTGCTACCACTTCAGGAACAGCTCTCCTTCAGAAGCTCTAGCCTGTCATGTGAGCCTCTTCTCCTAAACAAACACTGTGGCTAATTTGAAATTGGATGCAAGATCAATTACCTTCAAGCTCTCCGTGTCATGGAGTAAGAAGACATGGTGTTACCCGTTTCTTGTGTCCAGGGCAAAAGCAATGGACTTCAGGCTTAAGATTTTGGAGAGCTGGTTTTTTTTTTTTTTTACTGCTTTCTCTGTAGTATTAACATATGTCATGATATCCTGTAGTAATTCTTAACTTTCTTTGAAACTGCAAATGCCTATATTAGCAAAGAAGGACAGAACTTCCCAAGCACAGGCAACAAGCAAGCTTTTAGGTTTTAAGGGCAGGCCTTCTCAATAAAAGCATCAGAGCCTTCAGCAGATCTTTCAATGACAAATCCCAAATTCAGTTTCAGCTTAATCCCACCTTTGGGAAAAATATCTAGCCTTAAATGCGAAAACTTAAGGCAACGGAGAATCCACCCCGCCTTCAAGTGTGTTTTTCAGAAGGTTAATTACCTTTGCTGCTAATATGTACATGTTATTCCTGCTGTGGTTTTGGTTTCCAAATACTTGGGCCTTGTGAAGGCTTTGTCTGCTATTAATGTAGTCCCCAGCCTCCTCTACCCAAATCTGTAATAAATTAGTTTTCAAGGCTTTTGTCTGTAGCGATTCTAAAAATAATTTCTTATTGGAATCCAATTGAGTCCAAAGGAAGCGAGGTGATAATCAAATGATGTCACCCTCACGTCTTGCACTGCATCTCGCTGCCTGCCAAAACTAGCAACTGTTGCTATGTACCCAGGGGAAGGTGATACTCCCAGCCTTTTCTTGGTGCTGGAAAGCTCTCCTTTCCAGTGCTTGTCAGGCCTCTGGGAGCTGCTGACGTCTGTTCCAGGCTTTTCATTTTACCCTTGTTGGGATAGTGATGGGGAAGCATGGATTGTGTCCTGTAGGATGCTTTGAATTTTGCCTGTTGCTGAAGAAGGCTGTTTCTCTAAAGCACTGCAGATCTGAAGGACTGATGTGATTTAGCACATTGGGGGCCTGTATTGTAGTGCTTGGGCTGTGGGGTGGAGACTTTGCTGCAGCATGTGTGGCAATGCCCAAAAATCCATGCATCAGGACAGTGGTGTGACACCATGATGTTTCCCAGACAGTTTATTTCTTTTTCTCAGTAGCGCCCCTGAAAACTTGGTTGATGGTGGGACTCATCCCTCAGCTTTTCTCTGGGTACTTCCAGAAGTTAAAAATAGCCCACCAGAAGAGCAGAGCTCATTGTCATTTGACACGTGGGCATCCAGAAGTTCTTCAATAACGAATGCAATCCTGTTGTCAGCAGTAGGTAGGGGATGTAGCAGGTTGCTGCTCTCTCCAGGAAGGATCAGCATGGCCTGGAGGATTCAGTATGTAGCAGATTATGTTCCGCACGTCACAGGGACCAGTTGTCAACAAGATGGGAGTTGTGGATTCTTTTTCCCATGCTCTCCTAGCGTTGGCCATCGGGATCATACTCCTCACTCCTGCTTTTTTCATGGAGTCACCAAACATTGTGCCTTCCTCTGGCTCTGCCGCAGTGGGAGGGGTGCTGCAGGTGCAAGGCTTCTCTGTGGCCGCCTATGTCTCCAGATGACTTCCACACACCTGGGACTCAGGGTGGAAACCTGGGAGTGAAACAAGTCAAACGTTCGTAAGGGTCCATCTGGTCAGTGCCAGTGAGTCTTGGCAGTCACTCCCTGCCCTGTCTGCATTTAAAAGGGATTGCTTACAGCTTTTGTCTTCTTTTTGCTATGGTTGTTATCTAAATATGCAAGCTCTGTCTTTGTGGTTTTGGGCACTGTGAGGGAGCTGAATCTCAGGCAGCCTGAGATATGATCCTGGTTTTGTTCAGGACTTCATTTTTTATTTCAAACATGCATGGCTGCAAATAGCGTTGTACTGAGTTCCAGCAATGTCTTAATTCTGTGGAGGGAGTGGGGGACAGAGAGGGGCACAGCAGAAGAAAGCACTCTGTGTTCACTGGCTGGCATACCAGAATGATGGGGTAGGGTTGAAGTACCGAGACATTTTATGGTGTTACAATTCCCAAGGGCTCTTTCTCAAGCATGTGTGCTGTCCCAGTACATAGCAGCAATCCAGAGCTAATTGACATGTAAGTTCTACAGGGAAGTAAAATTATTTAAAGTTATTAAAGTTATTTTGTTTTTCACCAAGTGAAAAAACCTAAAGTTATCTACATGGAAAAAAAGGAGAGGAGGAAAAAACCAGCAGACTACCAAACTGTGACTTGTTCAGACTAGCTTGTGAAAGTATCTTGAGGTCATCTTTCCTGAAAGCCTTTGAAATTTGAAGACTATGGACTCTTGTCTCTTGGCACTCTGCCGATTCCTTCTCCTCCTAGCAGATTCTGCCTAACAGTTGCCCTTTTTTTCCAGTTTTAAATACCCTGAATCACAGAGCTTGCTCATTTTCTTCATTCAAGTCTAAGGCCTTAAGGACTGTGTTGAAGTAATGAAGAGGACAGCATGTACTGGATGTTGGAGCCAAGGGAGAGGGGGTGTGGGCAGAGAGATGACCCTGCTTCCAGGCTTTGGTTCTAGTCCTGAAAACTTTTTCTCATGTGAAGAGTCCTGCAGAGGTCAGCCAGACATTTTGCACGAACAGTGACTTAGTTGCTATTTGGCATCATGCTGGAATTATGCTTGAAGTAGTCATGAAAAAACGGCCAGAGTTTGTGGTAAGGCGTGGATGGGGTGCTTGAGCCAACTCAACGGGGAGTCTGCTGAAGACATGCGTGGGATTAATGAAATAGAAATTTTACTTGTTTGGCAAGCGTGGCTGAGTTTGGCTAAACTTTAGGACTCAGAGAAAGTGTCTCCCTAAAGAGAATATATAAGTGCAGTGCTACCAGTGTCTGACGTGCACTCCCTGGCATTGTCCTCAAGGAGGAAGGTTAGTCCAAGCACACATGATCTTGCCAGGAATTATCTGCCCAGGTGGCCCAGTTCACTGCATGCCAGTATCTTGTGCACTCCTGTGTTTGGCTATCAGATCAGGAGGCAGTGTTCCGAACCACCCCGTGATCGTGTTGCTTTTGTGATTACGTTGTTGGCTCTTGCAGTGGGAACCATTTGTTGGGGCCTGGAGGCACAAAGCAGCTCTCTTGGTGCAGCCCTGAGCCAGGGTTATTGCTGACAAACACGACCTTGTGAAAACAAGCAAAAATTTCACCCTGTTGTACCCTCATGGCTACATTTAGGATGTCCTAATACATAAAGTCTTGTCAGGTAGCTGCAGTTGATTTCCTGGAGGATCAGCTTCAGTCCTTGCTTTTCTGGTGGACAAATATTTTCTAGCATATGCATGTATTTCTTAGGTACTCCACTAAAATGCAACACACCAAAATGCAACTTGTGGAATGGAGTCCCAAGTGCCCAACACTTCTGCAGTGTTTCCCTGTAGATGCTCCTCTGTACATATGGCTTTAAGGTTTCTTGCCATCCTGACTTCAATTGCTTCTGACACGCTCATTTAAGGGCAGTGGGGCGGGGCGGGGGGCACAGCTCTTCAGTGTGAGTTAAAGAAGAGGAACCCGAGTGCTGCCTGCTCCAGCTCGTGCAGGCAGAGTGCCATGGGGGCAACAGCTGATGAAGATAGCAGCTGTTGCAGATGCAGGAAAAGACAAGTACCCAGCTGCTTCCTCCAGCTGCCTTCCCCTGTGTTGACAGCGTGGCTGTTGCTCCTGCCAAATCCTTGGGTGGCTATCACAACCCGTCTCCCAAAGACCCAGGATATGGTGAAAGGCTGGGCTGCCTCACAGCCTCTTCCTTCTTATTTGTGTGTCACAGGAGGAAAAAACCTAGATGGAGATAGGTTGTCCAGGGTCATCCTGTTGTAGTTATGATGATGGCAACAATTCACAGCTGAAGCATTTGATTTGTTAACCTTATAAAAAGATGCCATTAAATACTGTATTTAGCTCCTCGGGGGAAGTAGCCTAGTTTCTTTTTCATTTTCCTTTTCTCATCCCTGAGCTGTGACTCAGCTGTCACTCTCCTGTGGAAGGGCTGCTGGTGTTATAGCTGTGATTGGATGGCACCAAAAACCCATTTCTGCTGAAAATAATTAATATGGTGCATTTTCACCTCAAAAAGAGCCTGTTACAAAACTACTAGAAGGTTTTCATTAACTTTTGCAAGCTTTGAAACTTGCCTGTGAACAAAATGGAAATTTCTGTATGTCTCCTCCTGTTTATCCTTGCCAACAAGGCAAAGTCTGGCAAAGACTGGTGCATAGATACCCTACACATTTAGGGCATTCCTGTTCAAGCACAAAAAGTAGTTCACATGCATTTAGACACATGCAAAAAAAGACTTTGCAGGAGACAATCTCACTTTGCACCAGGCATGTGAGCAGATCCTTGTGAACAGAATTAGCTTCCACTAGCTCTGAAAAAAGTCAGACTGGAGACAAGTGTGGACTCTTCCACCTCATCAGTTTTTTCACTCCCCACTTTTCTAACTTTAACCAGAAAGTAGCCTGGTTAATTTATTTTTTTCTAGATATCCTATCTCCTCTAAACTTTAATCAGAGGGAGGAAAAAATTGAAATAAAAACTAGCTAGCCTATTTTATATTTTGTATATCATCTCATATTGCAAAAGTATTAGCAGACCTGTCATAATCTATGTGCATCTCAGGGTGCTTGGTAGTGGATCTTTTTCCTTTCCAAAGGAGGGAAAATATCCCCGTAAGTATTTGCCAATGCTTGTTCTTTTTGCCCTCATCTATTCAACTGCAACTTGAAGGTGCTTGTTTCTTGTGTAGTTTCGTTATGAAAATGATACCTGTCATAGTTAGGAGGCATTGCATTCTTGAGCAATGAATGCTGTGAACAGTGTCATAAGAAAAAGATGCGGTACAAAAGCGTCATCATTCTTGGCATTGTCCTTTAAAATTTGCCCTGTGTCGTGAACATGTAGGTGATGAAAAAGGGCTTACTTCAAGTAATGTAGTTCCATTAATACTACTCAACATTTTCTCCCTAAAAAGAGGATGTAGCCTGTGTCCACCCAACCCATGTGGGATCTGGGATAATTTCTCTAAGGAGCAGAAAATTGTCTGAGACAACATGTATCTGGAGGAGTTGTGGGGCCACCTCAGTCCATACAGCTACTGCAACCCCAAGACACATAGATTTTGATTCAGCAAGTCAAAACGTAACATTTTCCAGAGCATAGGATGGTGTCTGTGAAGTTGCCTCAATGCCTGTCCTGAAGGGCAGGCAAGGCAAGGCTGGTTTCTGCTAGCAAATGAAACCAAACAAGTCACTTGATTTTTTTTTTTTCTGTAGCCATCCTTATTGAATTAATGCTCTTTGTCTGCCTGTTGAGGCTGTAAACTTTCAGATGCAAGTGTCTTCTACTGGTGCAGTCCTTCCCACATTTGGAGCTCAACAAGGCTACATTCTACAGGGTGATAATTCTTGTTGTAGCACCTGGTGACGACTTGCTGTTGGCACAGTCAGGGTCCTAAAACCCATTGTCCTGTGGCTCCACAGCTGTCTCTGAAAAAAGTCCCAGTCTATGTATGGAGCAATACAAGGACCCCAGCATGGCCTGAATGTTGGCCTCAGGAGGGATTACTCATGTATAGGTTCAAATCCAGAACATGAAAAGGCTCCTCCACTCATCATTCTGCTATTCAGGCTCTGGTGTCGGGGTGGGGCGTGAACAAAGCATCAGGTGCCAAAGCATTTTGACACAGCCCAGCTTCAGGCTCAACATTCAGCACTTGTGATTGTGATTGTATTGATGACAGTGGTCTTATTTTCTCAAATTAGGTAAACAACTTTAAAAAGAGGGGTGGGAAAAAAGATGACTTTCATACTTGTGCATTTACCTGAATTGTGAGGTTTCTGGAATGGTGCTGCTGCAAGTTACATGTGAAACAGGAATGTCCTGCTTGCTGTAGCAAAGGGCTGATTCACTGGCAGTGTAATAGGTGTCATATTCCCTTTTGTCAGCTCCTTGGGTATATTTTGCCCCTGCAGTAAACAGAAAATGAATTTTAAAAAATCCAGTAGAACCAGTAACATGCAAGTCGTCTGAGGGAGGTGAGGTTCAATGAAAACTGAAACAGTTCATAAATGGGGTTAGGTGAGGCTGGGATGAGTGTGGGGAGGCAGAGGGAGAGTTTTGTTTGAGTGAGGATGAGCTCTCTGAAGCTGCCCTGCCCTGGGAGGCACCAGGAGTGACCGTCCCGACACCTCCCTCCCAGAGGATGAGATCCTCCTCCACCAGCAGAGAGGGTCAGGCCCTCTCGAACGAGAACAGGAAGATAGGCTGGTGGGCTTGTTTGTTGGGTGCACCCATTTCTCGCTGTGACTGCCAGGGGTGGCTGGTGTCACCAGCTCTGACATCAGGGCCTGACCTGGAGCTGCTCAGATTTTAAGTCTGTAGAAAAGCTTTTTCCATGGGGGGAAAAAATGAATCAGATGCTGTCAACTTGGAGATTGCATCCAGGGCATCACAGCGTGGAAACTAAAGCCATGTACCTTGGCATGGTGAGTGCCTGGGCAGACCTGGTTTTGGGACCGAATGCCCTGATGCAATGCTTAAGTGAAAGTCAGATTGAAGAATGGGCTGGGGAAAGACTTCTGCAGTAAACCCAGCTTGCTACTGTTCATGTAAAAATGGTGTGGAGATGGATATTTTTGTCCCCCTGTGTCATCTGACATGGCATGAGCTTTGTTTGTGTATACAGAAAGCAAGTCTGTATGATTCTTCAAGTATACTCCTCAGTGCAGTTTTTAAAATACATTCCCCAATGCAGAAGGAAAATGTAGGAAACTGTATGAAACCAAGAGGCTAGGGAGGACCCATGTGTTATTCTTAGGACGAAAGCAGAATGCACATCAGAATACATCAAAAGGAAAACCGATCACTTTCTACTTTCAAAAGGCATTAATATTTTACAGCTGCCATTACATTTTGAAGAGTGCTCAGGTATTTATTGGTAGCTATCCAGTCCTGAGTCGTCAAGGAGGAGATACCTGTTTTTCAAGTTGTTCTGTTCACTTATCCCTCGTCTCCTAATTCACACCCTGGCCACGCCAGTGCTTCAGTAACTCAGTGAATATCTGGAGTCACAGTTCTGTATTCCCACACTGGTGCCCTTTGTGAGGCTCCCAAGGATTTTTTGCCTGTAAAAGGCAGCAGGTCAGACCCACTGAGAGCCACACTTAGGTGCATCCCCAGCTTCCCCCAAAGCTCAGGTCGGTGGACTAGGACCATTCCATTTGCCACCTCAGCTGCCAACTGAAGCTCACCGTCTTTTAAAATGCTTTTTTTAATTTTTTTTTTTTTAAATCAGATAGTATCTTCTGGTTCAATCATAAAGTAATTATGTGCTTAAAATAACACAGGAGAGGGGTCCTGTTTCAGAGTAATCTACACAGCAGAAATGCTGGGGACTGGTTTGAAGGTTGCTTGCAGGCTTTCTCGTGAGGAGGTCTGGGGTGCCTGTGCTGGCTCTTGAAGGGTTTGCTGAGGCCTGATGAGACTTGGTCAGGCGACAGCGTATCAGATCTGTTCCTCTCATCCATCATGCGTGAGCCATAACTGCCTCCAGAGTCGCAATTTAGTGTGCACAGCTCAACACTTCCAATTAATCCAGCCTGGGTGTTTCAGCATCTATCATTTCAGAGCTAGCACTTTGCAGGGCAGCCTTGATCTTGGGTTCCAGGAGCCCTGGAACGCTGTCTCCACGCACACGGATTTTACTCTTCCCCTGCCACGGTGTGGTGGGTTATTGCTGGTTAGTTGCATCTCACAGGCTTAGGAAGTGTTAAAAAAAATCAACACATGACCACAAACGACTTCAAAAAATAAAGATTTATAATAGGTGATTCAGCAGTGAGAGGCTTTTGTGATCTTCCATGGGAAGCTACTATTTTTAGTGAATTATTATAAGCAGTAGCATCACTCACATTTATTTATAAAGGCATGAAAGAACGCCCATACGTGTTTCTAAATAGTCAATGTATAGTAACAGCCATATGCTGAGAATGAGCAAAAATAGAATTGAGCACTCTGGTTTCCACAATGCTATGTGAGAGCTGTGCTGGGATCTTTGCATCTAAGAAACAAAAAACACAGGCTTTTTTTTTTTTTTTTTCCCTGTAGTTCTTCTTTCTAGCAATACAAACCCAAAGCCTTCATGGTGAAAGTCTTCCTAGCAGTAAAATTGCATTGTTTTCATTGAGGTCTAACTGAGTGACCACTGAGGTTTAGGAGAACTCTTCCAGTTGCTTTGGCAGCTGGTGGATTGAGGCTGTGCTGACAGTAGTAGCTATTTTTATGGGAGTTACTGTATGTACAGTGTTCAGGTCGATTAGTTGTGTGTGCCTGCACTTCTCTTGGGGCTCCATGGCATGGAGAAGAAGTGCAGTGATGCTGTACTGAAGGAGCTCCACAAATAAAGCATGGTGCTATTTCTAAAGTTCCTACAGTGGAAACGCTTTAAGTGCTGGGGCTTGCCACTGAGGAAAAAATAGAAAGAAAATAAAGATGTTATCTGCTAGTGATGCCACTCCTGAACAGAAATTAGAACTTTTCTGATTTTACTCTGCAAAGACCCAGCCGTGTGATGCCATTGCAGCTTTTTTGTGTGCAACTGCTTAGGTTGCAGTTCAGTAAGGGGCAACATCTTCCTTTTTCTCGCTGGTTGTGTTCATGTCCCAGTCAAATCTTTTATGAGGTGCCTTGGGATTTTCATGATTTCACCTTACAAGAGCACTGCCTCAAAATAAATTCTTGCTCTTAATTAAGTTAAATCCTTTTATTTAAATCAATTGTGTTCTTGAATTTTGGGCAGCCGCAATATGAAGTGGGTGGAAGGGAGTGAAAAAGGTGCTTCTTGACAAGGTGCCCTAGCAGCCTCTCAATGACAGTGCCTGCCTCCTGATTCCCAAATCCTATTTTATTGTGGAAAAGCATCACCATAGCATGCAGAGGAGAACACTTTATTTTTTAAGGGGCTTCCTATAGCAAAGGGTGCCAGGGTACCTGGTTTTTGACGCTGGGAGGAATTGCTGGAGAGCCTGACCTTGTTCTTGCTCTGCAGCTGCATTAGTGAAAAGTATCAGCATTTTCCTCTCACTCTGCTTCCCGTCTCCCAACACCCAGTGTAAACGACAACCGGCGTGCTCTGCTCACAGCAAAACAAATGTTATTTATTAGAGTCCTCATGTGGTCAGAGCATGTCTGACTGTAAAATAACTGGAGATTTTTCTGCTAACTGGAAGTGTGGTGCTCTGAGGCAATTTCCAGGCAGTGTATATTTTCAGCTAAGTTTTGTTTACGTCAGTGTAGTGATTTGCAATATCACTGTTTGCAAAGAGTGAGGCAGTGGTTGTTTTAGGTAGAATTAGTTTTTTTTTTATTTTTCTTCTTTTTTTTATTTTAGGAGAAACTTTCTAGCTGTGACTCAATTCCCATAGGTCCATGGTTTGAGATGCTTTCCTTTTCAAACAGGAGGGCATAAACCCCCTTGGCAAGCAGGTCCCTTGTGGCCAGCACAGCTGGGGAAGCGTGGGGTGCATGTCAGGGAGGGTTTGTTTTCCCTGTGCTAATCACCTTCTCCTGCCACAATCTGGCACAGCAAAGTGCCCCATGTGTAGGACAGAGGCAGATCCATGTACTGCTCTCCCATCTGAGCCAGCACGTTTCAGAGGATAAATTTTTGCTTACTGTTCTCCCAAGGAGCTTAAATCCCTCAAGGCTCTACTCTTTTGGGGTGGGGGACAATGGGCAGAGGTGCAGGCAGAGAGCTAATTACAGCAGGGGCTTCTTCTAGCTGTTCCCCTACCACCAAGGTCAGAAAACTCCTTTGAAGAGAGGATGAGGAGGAGAAACCACAAAGCCACCTTTCAGATGCTGAGCTGACTTTTCCCCCTTAAATATGTGGGATTTTGTTTTTTCCCTTTTCCTGCAGGAGGACATGCTTGGGTAGGGCTGAGACTGTGTCATTCCACATATCCAGGAGTGTGGGGATGGTGGTCTTTGCCAACTGGGTGTGAAGGGATGTACCCTGTGGGACCCTGGTGTGCTCTTGCTTGCTGCTTCTGCTGGACATCTGGTGGGATTTTTAGGAGCTGCCTTGGGAGCGTGCAGATGATACTAAACATCAAGCATCAAAACCACTTGGGTGTCAGAAAAGATTTCTTTTTCTGTGTGTAGTTTTCTTAATGCTTTTTTCCTCCCTGCAGCTTCCATAATTTAGGGAAAATATAACAATCTGGAACACATAATATTTGGTTTAATATGGACAAAGATGTATATTGGGACAACATGGCTGGGTAGATATTGTGGGAGAACTCTCTTTATGTTTTAGTTCTTGTTTTTTCTGTATCTGCAGAGCACCCTCACTACTTTATTACATTATATACATTTTTCTGGTTTGTAAAAACTCATGGGAAAGAGGAAGAAATTCTGAGACCTCTTTGGGTTAAGGATTTCAAAGTTCTTTGAGAAGAGCAGCACTGCAGCCTTATGGAGCGAGGCAGGAAGGGACTGTATGGAACCAACAGATTGGTACTTCTTGAAGATCGACTTGCTTAGGCTTGCAAATCCCTTTCACCAGGAATTTCTGTATGCAGGCACACAATTGGCAACTTTAATTATTTATAAGCTTGATGCCACTGCATCTGTTTTCTTGTTTAGTTGCAAATTAATCTCCTTGGGGACTTTAAAGCAAACAAAATTTAAAGCATCTGAAATGTAAAATGTGATTGTACCACTCTGCTCTGTGCTGGTGTGGCCTCACCTTTAGTCCTGGGTGCAGTTTTGGGCGCCACAATATAAAAAAGATATTAAGCTGTTAGAGAGTGTCCAAAGGAGAGCTACCAAGATGGTGAAGGGTCTGGAGGGGAAGCCACATGAGGAGCTGCTGAGGTCACTGGGTCTGTTCAGCCTGGGGAAGAGGAGACTCAGGGGAGACCTCATTCTCATGTGGGGAAGAGGAGGGGTAGGCACTGATCTCTTCTCTCTGGTGACCAGAGACAGGACCCAAGGGAGCAGCACGAAGCTGTGCCATGGGAGGGTTAGGTTGGATGTCAGGAAAAGGTTCTTCACCCAGAGGGTGGTTGGGCACTGGACCAGGCTCCCCAGGGAAGTGGTCACAGCCCCAAGCCTGACAGAGTTCAAGAAGTGTTTGGACAATGCTCTCAGGCACATGGTGTGACTCTTGGGGTGTCCTGTGCAGGGCCAGGAGTTGGACTTAGGTGATCCTGATGAGTCCCTTCCAAATCAGGTTATTCTATGGTTCTGTGATGTTATGAAAACTGGTAGTTGAAGCAAGTTTTGAGTTACTTCATGAGAAGGCACAAATGCTGGTCTGGACAGGTGGGCAAAATGTGTTGAATTATTCACAAACTCCAGCTTCATCAACAACGGATTGCAAAAAAAGTGAGTTTTATTTTGCTCTTCTTAAAGAAATAATTTATTGTGGAGACTGTCTATAGGGGTGTTCATTCCAAATGATGTTTGTGTGACATTTTGAGCAAGATGACCTAAGCTGGAAACTGAAATTCAAGTGAGCAAGGAAAGCCATGGAGAAACTGGACTCCCTCTGGTCAGCTGGAGGCTGATGAGCTGGATTTATTTTCATGGCTTCTTTTCATTGGTATTAGATCTGATGCCTTTCTCTACTGTATGGCTACCAGACAACTTCATATGGTGAAATTAAAACATTATATGTGTTAATACAGCATAAAATATTGTGTAATTCTCCCAAGTGAGCATTAGCAGCATTTATGGGTCTGCACATAGTGTTTATTTTTCTCCCACCATGTCCTAATATCCCACTTGTTAAACTACTGCTTTTGATTTGTAGCCCTAACTTTACAGTTTAGGAGCCCGTATCTGAAATAGCGAATTCTCCACTCACTACAAAACACTGGAAGAAAAACAGACCAGTGTGTAACTTGGACTTGTCAGTCACCAGCTGCACCTCATCTTGCTAATCTTTAGGCTTTTTTTAAAAAAAAAAAAAAAAAAGCAAAAAAAGCAGGGACTTTTAAGAGTTAAGTTACACAACTCTCATTTTATTTTTAAAGTGAGTGGATTCCTTGTTGCGTTGTCGAGGATGATAAATTGATACCACATGTTGCTTGCAGACAAAAAAGACTCTGTACTGCCGTGGAAGCACTTGCAGCTGGTGTCTGAGTTAGTGGACAGGCTCCACAAGGTAAACATGGCTTGGAAGAGGCTGAAATGGGCACAGGGAGGGGGAATTTTCTCCATTTTAAAGGCTGAAGCATTTGCTGCTGTTGCCTGACTGGATCTGAGTGTTGAAATAACACTCAGTCCCAGCCTTCTTGGGAGACTCATTCAGTTGTTTGTATCAAATGAGGGAGACGGCACTTTGGAAATGTTTGAGTGTCCTCTCTGTCAGCTTACACGTTTGCAGTCTTATCAAAATATTAAGAGAGACTCGTATAATTAGGACATGGTAGCTGATCTCAGGGTTTATTGGGAGCAAAATGTGGCTGGATCCCTCAAGGAGTATTAACTGAATAAAACGTGGTGCAGTGGATCAACTTTTATTGAAGTTGAGAGCGTGGCCCTGAGTTTGGGGAAAGTGCTGTAACCCCTGGTGTTGCTGCTCAGACTACCATGGGCACCCAGCTCACCCCTTCTCCTGGTGCCATCAGCCTAAGCCACGGCAGGACAGCAGCACCGCTTGCCTGTGGCACTGCACCACCCTCTGCTCGAACCAGTTCTGCCCCGTCTCATGTGTTCCTCTGCCCTGAGTCTTCCTTGTCTCCAGGGACAGCCCCTCTTCCCTGCAGGACCACTTTTGAATGGGACTTCAACCCAGCTGGTCTGGCCTCAGGGCGGTACATGATGCTCTAGATGTTATCTGCAGGAACCTCAGTGTTCTGGCTTTTAGCAGAGTGCACAGCATTCTTCAAGTCCAGTATAAATAGAAACACTAATAAAGGGAGGAGCTCATCATATTTCTTTTTTGCTCTGCTCAAGTACAGTCCATATGTTGTACCCATCGGTGGTATGTGAGCTGTCTGCAGCCTGGCTAGCATCTATCCCATCTACATATGGTCTCCAGGACAGATGATGGAAGTTCCTTTATAGATATTTTAAAGTTTCTCATTGCAATTTGGCATGGAAAAATGTGTAAAGTTTCCATCATCATGGTCTAATTCATCTTCCACATAAGTCAGAGACAAATCCCCATTAATTTCATCAGCAGTGGGTTCAAATGATAAACTCTATTTTCTTTGCTTCCCCACCTCCTTTGTGGTTTTGTTGCATGGTCATATATTAGTAATGCACATGGTTGTGAGCAACGATTGTCCCCATATACTTCCCTATATTTAAGCAGATTGGGAATATTTTTAGACAGCTCAGAAAACAGGTAGGAAATACAGTTACTTCCATCCAGATAGCAGGCTGGTAGAACAGTGCAACAGCCTTTATTCATGAGAGTTATCAATCCCAGTGGCTTCTGTAGCAAAACTTGCATGAGAATGGATAATAGGATCCAGCCCTAATTTGATTTGGCAGAGCATCCAACAGAAGGAGAAACCAAGAAACTCAGATACTGTTGCTGAATAGGTTAGTGGGGGAGGTTATGTGAAAGAAGTGGGTTTTAAGGCAATGTTTGAACAGAGGGTGGAGATGGGGTACACAAAAATAAATTAGCCCATAATTACACTTAAGAAAACAATCTTCCTGCAAAAGAAAAGCAAAGAAAAACAGAAGCAGGATTATAAGTGGCATAGTGCTTAATGTAAAGGAAAACAAACTGCTTGGATTTTTTATAACCATCAATTTTCAATGCAAAAGGATCATTACATTCTTTATTATTTGTGTAAAACCAACACTGAGCAAAAAGATATAATAAGGAGTAAATTACATGTGTGCACATACATATCCACACATGCAGGAGTCCTCATCCTGAAAAGTCCCTCAGTCTCACAATTTTACCGGTTAGGATTTTTCATGGTTTTAGACCAAATAGTTTCATGCTACGGATACCACCAGCAGAAATAAGCCCTTTTATGAGAATACTATAGGCTGAAAACTGTTAGCTGCTGGCACTTTGGCTGAGTGGTGTTTTATCTGAAGCTGTGCGTGGCACACTGCATGTGCCACCTCAGGTGCTTCTTTTCTGTGTTTTCTAAGGTTTATTTTTCATTAGCAAGAGTCACAATGCTGTGTATTCTTATACCCAGCATTTTTAGGTGAGGAACAGCATGGTTTGTGTGGCTTTTGAAGCCTGGCTTGGTCTTTGCGTGGAGAGATCCCCGTGCAGATGTTCTCACAAGTCTGTGGAAGTTACAAGGAGAACGTGAGAGCACCTGCATTGATGCTGTACCAGCTGGAATATCAACAAAGGTTATTTTTAAGAAAAAAATAAGTTCTTCAGCCAGTTTTACAGGGAGAAACCTGAGCAAGTAAGAAGTTGTGCCTAGTTATTAGAAGTTTGACTGTTGGCAGACCCAAAATATAGTTAAAATGTCATCAGTTAAACAATAAAAAGCTTTTTCCTTTCTTAAACTGAAGAACTATTATGGTGTGACTCAATCCACCATATTTTGATGGCATGACAGTCCCTCAGAAATGGACATGTTAATAGCTGAGGCACTGACCCAAACTTCTCTTGAGCATGTCAGCAAAGTCTGATCTGCTGCTTTGTGTAAATTGTTTAAAACATAACAGTTGCTGTTTTGAAGCATGGTTCATATGATTTCTCTTTTCATTAAGTGATAATCACAACCACGTCTGCTGTCTGCGTGCGAGAAAAACTTCAGGCGTGTTTTCCATTTCACAATCTGACAAAAACCACAACGCTTAACCGTGGGGGAAAAAAGGCATTTTGTACTGAAAATAATTGTTTAAAAAAAAGCTGGGCTGTATTTCTTTATATGCATCTCCAGTTTACTTATGTCAAGCATCCATTTACTCTAAGGATGCAAATTTTGAGGTGCTTGTGAATGATTTGTTGTTTGATTCATTCTTCGCCCATTTAAATCTGGAGTTTCTTCAGTGTTTTGTAAATGAAGGACACTTGTCTTGAATGGTTTGATTATGTTATGGTCTTGTTGACTGTTTTTAAAGGATGTTGATAGGACAAGTGTGATTTTATCCTTTTCGTAGATATACCTGGTAATTGCCAAAATTTAAGAAAAAAGAACTCTGCAATTCTTTAAACTTGGAGGAAGAGCACAAGGGTTTTTTCAAAGGAATATGGGATATCTCCAAAAACCTCCTGGCTTCCATATGGGAAAAAAAATGTTGGTTTACCAAACCTGGAAGCATTCACACTAACAAATACTATTTGCTATTCCTTTCTTTGATCCATGTTTTAAGCCAAGATCAGCAGGATGAGTGGAGTGGGATTTTCATCTCAGTTATTTTGGTTGCAATCTGGTGCTGTTTCACTGGGGGTACCATGGACTGACTTTCTCAGCCTCTTTCTCGTTCTGTGTTTGAGCCAACGTGGTTTTTGGGCAGTTAGATGTTGTAGACTGGGGTGAGCAGGTAGGATGCAAGAGCAGACTGTGCAGGCTCCCCTGAGAGAACTGCATTTCATAGCATCCTGTGCAGCACAGAGTATCCAACTGTGTACAGCAGCTTTCTACAGCTCTGCATCCAGCAGCTCACAGGGACAGGGGTATCATTGCATACTGTGTCACATCATGTTTTGAAGACTGTGAGGATACTCTAGTGAGGGGACAGCTGGCCAGCTACTGCCGTCCGGGCGTAATTCTGGTGCCTCTAATCAAGAGAGAAAGTACAGCTTAGTCATGCACAGAGTGCCTGTGGGAGAGGAGCAACAGCACTTGCAGTTTTCTCAAGAATTTTTATAACAAATATACAGCACACGTGCCCATGAAGAATTAAAAAGACATTTGCAGAGGCTGTGATGAGTGTGACTACCCCTCCAGCCAGATTTTTGCTGTGCCTGTGCAGTTTTTATTTCAAGGAACTGATGGCAAGATTACTGATAGTATAGAGGTTTGTCCTGAGTCAGAAGTAAGGGACAAACATTTGGCTCGTTGCTAGCAGGAATACAGCTGTGTCACACTCCTGTTCTTAGGATGCAGCTTTTAGGGGTGTAGAGACAGGCATGAGGAATGCACACATAGTGCAAGTTGGGGCGAGAATTGATGCAGCGCGCTGGCATGCCACAGTCACACTCTTGCCCTCCCATTTCCAGCACCAGGGAAATCCATGGAGATGTCCAGGAGGGTCCAGTGCTTTTATTCCTGTTGTTGTTATCATGGAATATTGGTTTCATGATTGAGATTTGGGTTGTAAAAGAAGTGGGGTGCTGGTCTTGACGCTTTGTTTTGTTTCTTCCCTGCAGAATTCCATCCGGCACAACTTGTCACTCCACAGCCGATTCGTCAGGGTGCAGAATGAAGGCACCGGGAAAAGCTCTTGGTGGATGATCAACCCAGATGGTGGCAAAGGCGGCAAGGCGCCCCGGAGACGCGCGGTGTCCATGGACAACAGCAACAAGTACACGAAGAGCAGAGGGCGGGCAGCAAAGAAAAAGGCGGCCCTGCAGACCGCCCAGGAGACGAGTGATGACAGCCCTTCCCAGCTCTCCAAGTGGCCGGGGAGTCCCACCTCCCGCAGCAGCGACGAGCTGGATGCGTGGACAGATTTTCGCTCCCGTACAAATTCCAATGCCAGTACGATCAGCGGCCGCTTGTCACCGATTCTGGCAAGCACCGAACTCGATGATGTTCAAGACGATGATGCTCCACTTTCTCCCATGCTGTACAGTAGTCCATCGAGCTTGTCCCCATCCATAAACAAACCATGTACTGTGGAGTTGCCTAGGTTGACTGATATGGCTGGGACAATGAACTTGAATGATGGACTGACAGATAACCTCATGGATGATCTCTTGGACAATATAACACTCCCTCCCTCCCAGCAGTCGCCCACAGGAGGAATAATGCAGAGAAGCTCCAGTTTTCCTTATGGTTCCAAAGGTTCAGGGCTGGGTTCCCCGTCAAGTAGTTTCAACAACGCAGTGTTCGGGCCGTCATCCCTGAATTCCCTCCGCCAGTCGCCCATGCAGACGATTCAGGAGAACAAGCAGGCCACCTTCTCTTCCATTTCTCATTACAACAACCAGACGCTGCAGGATCTCCTGGCCTCTGATGCACTTAGTCACAGCGATGTCATGATGACACAGTCTGACCCACTCATGTCACAAGCCAGCACAGCTGTGTCCGCCCAGAATTCCCGCAGGAATATAATGCTCCGCAACGACCCCATGATGTCGTTTGCCGCACAGTCCAGCCAGGGCGGTCTGGTCAATCAGAACCTGTCCCATCACCAGCACCAGTCCCACAACTCCTCTCTTAGTGGCAGCCGTGCCTTGTCCAATTCCATCAGTAACATAGGCTTGAGTGACTCCAACAGCTTGGGATCCACCAAACATCAGCAGTCACCTGTCAATCAGTCTATGCAAACACTTTCTGACCCACTGTCAGGCTCCTCTTTGTACTCCTCTAGCGTGAACCTCCCGGTCATGGGACACGAGAAGTTCCCAAGTGACTTGGACCTGGATATTTTCAATGGGAGCCTGGAGTGTGACATGGAGTCCATTATCCGCAGTGAACTCATGGATGCCGATGGGCTGGATTTTAACTTTGATTCCCTCATCTCAGCTCAGAACGTTGTCAGTCTGAATGTGGGGAACTTCACTGGTGCTAAACAGGCTTCATCACAGAGTTGGGTACCAGGCTGAAGGATCTTTGAGAACAGGGAAAATGGGCAAACAGGTCAGTGCCCCATAGATGTGGTAAAAATAATTGGTTCTTTAGTTTTATTGGCGTTTGCACTGAACCCTTAATCGTCAGTGCACACTAATAATAATAATTTGGCTCGTGATGGCTTGCTGTGTGTTGGTATGCAACAGGCACAACCAAGAAACGTGGAGGTGTGGAGGGAAACGAGGCTAAACTGTAAAAGCTGTTCGACTGCAACACTGTCAGCACGCATCTGGTGCTCAGCGTCCTTCTTAATTTAGGCATGAGAAATGTTAATGACAAATCAGGCAAACCAAGGTGGAATATTTGTGGGTTTTAGGAATCACAGAGCTCTAACTCGTCTTCTTTGAAGCCACAACAGATGGATTCTTTCTTGCAGCTGATGCCACATGTAGCCAAGCTGTGTTACACAGGGGCTCTGCAGTCAGTGGAGCAGTGTTGCTGCAGGGGAGGAGGAAGAGTGTCTTTGCATGATCAGAGCACTCACTGGGGACCAGGTGTGTGTGACAGATCTGGACAGAATCAGACTTGTACTGCTGCTATGGTACAGCAGCACTAGCAAAGTTGTTTGGGTTTGCTTTTTTTAAAACTGTATTTCTTGGCCAAAAAAAATGATAGCAAATGGAGGAATTACATATTGGTGGGATCCTGGTCTCAGGAATGTCCTGGGTTTGATATTTTAAGTATGTAAAAATTGTTCTCCTCCTCCCCATACCCCCAAATGGGGTAGATATATTTTTGGTTTGGACTCCTCCAAGAGCATATCTGTAGGTTTGGGTTTGACACAGGTGTTTTTTTAAATGTTAGCTCCTTCAGATGAATTTTTTTTCCAGATTGATATGGGTTTTTTTTCCATTGCTTATTTTCCACATCTGGGGGAATTCGAACTTGTAACCATTGTTTCTCTCATCTTTTTGTGATTCTGCAGGCTCCTGCCCATACCTCTGCCTGCTCACACGTACATATTCCCTGAGTCATGGGACAGGTGCCACACGAAGTGCCCTTTCTTCTTTGTTTATTTATTAGTATGAGGGAGTAAATTTCAAAATATAGTAGGATAAAAGGTTGGCTATAAAATATTGACAGTGTTCTATTAACTTCAGTATAGTGTGTAGAGTATCTCAGTGGTGAGGTTAAACAAGGCATTTATTCAGTTTACAGCTTACTTCCAGCTTTCTTATTTTCCAGGTGAAGGATGGGAAGAAGGAGTCAGTGCCCTTTGACTTTACAGCGCATAATTTGCCCCTTTCATCTTTAATTGCATTTTCATTCACTGTTTCACAGTTAGATGTCCAAGGGAAAGCTTTGTGGTAGGTGAGCAGCAGTGGTGAACCTCCTGAATGTTTTCCTGTTTGCTGCGTGTATGGAGCACCTCAGGAGACAGGCGCTGTGAGCTGCTCTCTCTGAGGGAGAGCAAGGCTGCCCAGGCGTCCTCCTTTCAGTCGATCTGAAAAGCAAAGCTGCCATGCTTCGATGGAGTGGTTGGTTTGCACAGTCCTTCCTCTGTCAGTGGAAGGATTTCCTCTGTTTCTTGCACATCTTCTCACTCTTAGCAAGAGCATTGCACAGCCAGGAGATGGTCTGTGGAGATGGACTGTAGGGGATACCCTGTCCCACTGACCCTGAGCAACACAGCAACTTGGCAAGGCCAGGACCACAGATGAATTTTGAGTTTTCTTTAGTTCCAGTGCTGAAGAATTTAGGAAAAGAAAGGGGGGAAAAAAAAAAAAGAGAATTGATTTGAGAATGAGGAAGCAAACTTTTTCAGGTCATGCTTGCTGACCAGTTTT
Source organism: Climacteris rufus (assembly GCA_013398175.1). Lineage (NCBI taxonomy): Eukaryota > Metazoa > Chordata > Aves > Passeriformes > Climacteridae > Climacteris > Climacteris rufus. The sequence continues at coordinate 92,944 of VZRZ01008263.1, forward strand.
CTCTTACTTCAGGTGCATGAGCTTTTTGGATTTAAAAACCTTTGTGTGATGTTAAAAAAAAAAAAAGGCTGTAGGAACTTTATTGCTGTGAAACATCCAGCGGTACAATCTGTCAAATGGGGCCTGGAAAATAGATGTTACTGACAGTTTTGCTTGACACAGGCAAATAGGGCAACCTCCTGCTTCCATAGCTTCGCTTGCCACGTGTAGGTGGCAGCCGCCGCAGGGGGACTGGCGTGGGCAGCGCGGAGCAGGCACAGCGCCCACCTCCTCACAGGCACTCCCTGCTGCCTCCTCACCCCGGCCTCTGCCATCCACAGAGAGCGGAGCTGCTGTGATCTTTCTCAGGCTGCTCCCTCTGAATAAAGGAACTGACACGTCTGTGTGAGCGGAGTCTCATTGCAGAGGACAGATTTATTAACGAGACAGCTCTCCTGGGCGGATTGCTGTCCAGTCATCTGTGGAAGCCTCTCTCCCTCTCTCCCTGACAAGTGGACCGGCTGCTGCGGGGTGCCTCCGGTATCAGGTGCAAGTGCAGATGATTTCTGCTGAGCTGGTTCATCATGCACCCTTCCTCATCTGTTAAGCAGCACTGTTTGAGAGTTTGCCTCCCTACAAGCACCTCATATTTTGATAGGGGCTCCTTGCATGACATCAGATGCAATCGCTCTGAACTGCTTTTCTTGGTTACTTCTCCACTGTAGCAACAGGGATCCCTGAATTAAAATCTTCAGCAATGTTCATGACTGCAGTAATGAATCTTTACAAGCCCAAAGACCAGGGAAGGCTTTCAGCAGAACAGCCTGGAAATTGCTTATGCTAAATCCGTTTCACGGGCGGCCAGGTGTGTTTTGCAGGCAGGCAGGCGGAAGCAGTTACAATGGATTATTGGGAATGGACCTGGGAATAGTGAGCACCGTGCTTTCTGTGAAAAATAAGAGAAACATTGGAGTCAGTTTTCAGAAAGAAAAGAAAGAACCCAAATACCTAAGTATTTATTTTATACATACTGTAGGTATAGAGGGAGGTTTATTTTGGAAGAAAATCAACCACAATTTCTTCATAGGGGAATCAGAAAAACCCTGCAGGAGATGCTACCATTGCAGGTTTAGTGGCTGTGCACGTTTGCTGTACACAAGCCTGTGCATGGTCCCTGCAAAGAGCCCTTCCCAGTCCCACCACACCAACCTGTGCCCGTGAGGCTGCCCTCTGGCCTTTCAGAGGCCCCTCATTGAGGCATATAAATTTGGGTTTGGTTTGGTTCTTTTCTCTTGTAAGAAGGAAAAGAGAAAATCAGTATTTTTTTTCTTGCTTTATTCACTCAGCCATAATTTTCTCCTCTTATGCTGCCTGGGGCCTCTGTTCCTCTGTCTCCAAAAGCAGTGGATAATGCCCTCTGCCCACTAAGATAATCATCACCTTGGTATTTCACCTGGTTTATCAATAAATAAAGACATCACTATTCCCTCACCTGTCTCTAGAATACCTTTTATTTTGAAATTAATGGGTCCTTCTCTTAGTCTGGGATTCCCACAACTCTGCACTTTGCTCTAGGGTCCTTCTCACCTGGCAAGTCCAAAGGGACTTGGCTTTTGCCAAAGAGTAATCCCAAAACAGAGCATCAAGGGAGACTATTCAGGACATTTGCTGCTGCTTGGAAGGTCAGGAGTTGCTGAACAATTCCTGCTTGTCCAAACATTTTCTCCAGCATCAAAATCCATCCAAGAAGTTGTTTTTACCTGGATTTTTTTTGTCATCCAGTTGACAATGGCACCAAACAGGCAGCGATGCTGGCAGGATTGGGCATGGGGTTGGGAAAGGCTCAGCATAAGCAAGGCAGGAACTTCCTGAGCTGGTGTCACAGTCTGAAAAAGTCATCTAAGCTGCATCTTCTGAGAGATATTTCAATGTGCCATTTAGCAGGATGCCTCTGGGCTCTGTAACAGAGCTGTGCTGGAGTCACGTTGACTTGTTTGAAAATTACATGTAAAATACTTGACAGATCAGTTGAAGTCACTCATTTTCCCCTAGTGTCATCTAGGTCCCACATCATCTTACTGCACAGCACATAGCTGCAAATAGTAACATCATGTAGTGTTCACACAACTTGATGATTAACATCTCTGATTAAAAAAAAAACTTAGGAAACCTAACAAAATGTCTGTTGCTATTTCATTATTCCATATCAGCTTGGACTATTTGCCAGTTTGTTAACTGGTGTTCAGCCTGTCCCTGTGTACGATTCATACCAAAGACAAATAGGTCTGAGGGTGACTTCCTATTTACAACACCATCTTCAAAGCAAAAATAGGTAGTCAAAGATCTCCATTTCCATGGAGTTTTGAATCAGAGAGTTCTGTACAATATGCCACAAAGAAGATGGTTTTTGTTTTCTGCCAGAAAACTTCTGCCCATTAAACCTTTAATGTAGAAATCAGAATTGCTGGATCTCTTGCCTGAGGACACTGACTGCCTCAGGACCATAGCTGCACTTCCTCCTCTCTTATTTTCAAAAATGAGGTCTTAGGGGTATGGTTTAGGGGGAGAAAACTGCCACCTTTCTTACACAGAGCTAAGGTGGGGCTGTCTGCCTTTGAAAAATCTAAAGGAAATTTGAGAGCAGCACATTCTTCTGCTCCATTTCTAGTAGGTTAGTGGTTAAGGTGGTGGCACTTGTAACATTTCAGTGTTGTTTCTGCCAGCCCAAGTTTTGAAAGGTGGTTTTGTGACCAGCTGAACACCACACATGCCAAGTTTAGTCTTTGAACAAAAATACCTATGTAGAAAATGTATTTTGTGGGGAACAGGGATCCCTTTAACTGCGAGGAGGACCTGCCCTGAGCAGGCTCCTTAGTGGCTGGGGAACACATCAATGGCACAGGAGCAAACTCTGTGCTTGTGGCTGCTGGGGAGGAGGAGAGGGGAAAGCTGGGCAGACCCCACTGGGGCTGCCCACTGTGGGGTCGGGGCATCTCATCTCCTGTGCCATTGCATACAAGGGCCACTCCTGTGCTTGCAGGGAGGACACTGTGGCTTTTGCTGTGTGAAGGCAGCAGGAGCTGACACACAAACACAATGAATTGTTCACTCCTTCTGGCAGCAGGGCTTTTTTGTTCTGGTGGTTTTTTTAATCTGGGTTTATGTTTTGGTGTTTTATTAACCCAGGGAAAAGATCTGTAAAAACTAGGATTGCCTCCACAGGCTTGTGTTGTGGGTGTACAGCAGCTGAAGCCAGGACAGTGGCCTTATCTTGTGGTTTGGGTGTTCTTCTGTTGGTGTTTTATATAGATGTATTTTTTAGTACCTCATGCTTTGTCATGTGATTCAGCAGCAATAATTAGGCAGAAACTTGCTGTCCCTGCAGATGCCAAGATTACAGGATGACATACTCTTACCAGATGACAGCACAAACTGATATTTTTAGAACAGCCCGCATCAACTGGTCTCCCCAGTGCTTTCCTCCTTGGATCAGCAGTGCACAGGTTTTGTTACAGAATGAGTCTTTGCAAATCATCTTTCTCATGTGAATGAGACATAATGATTGTTTAGAGCTGCAGATCAGTGTTGGTCCCTCGATGTGTGGTTTGCCTGATAGCAGGGCTGGTCACAGGTGGCTTTCCTTTTTTCATTCCTTCCTTTGAGCCAGACTTTTAAATAGTCCCCATGAAAGCATATTTTCTTGGCGAAGCGCGTAGTAAGAGCTCCTTTTTAGAAACATAGCGTCATGCAGCTGCGGAAAGGTCGTCATCTTTTTTTTCATAGCAACTGGGCACTCAGCCCAGGTGACAACGGACAGCTGGAGAGGTTTAGGTCTTGTGTTGATGACAGCCAAAAAGCACAGGTACAGCGTGGGCAGTGGGAGCACATGCATTTGATTAGTACCGTGCACCAACAGCCAGCCCTTCTGTCCTGGCCTGGGGAAGGGGCATGGAGGGAGGATGCTCATGCAGCGCCACCCTGGGCTCCTGGTGCCAGTGGTGGAGGATCTCCAGCAGGACGTTTCCATCAGCAGTGTCCGAGTCCCTGGCTGTGTGTTGGGGCACTGACCCTGCTAAATCAGGTACCTGTGGCTGGGTGGTGAGAATGCCCCGCTCTGGTCCGGTCTGCTGGAGCTGTTTAATCAGCATTTCCACTCAGACTACTACACAGGGTGGCAGTTGTTGGAGTCTGGCAGAGGGGACATCTGCTGAGAAGGCATCAGACAGAGACACTGCTCGGCCAGCAGAAGCTGCTGTGCAGCCACAGTTGTCTGCCATTACTCCAGGAAAAAAAGCCACTTTTCCCAGATGATGCTGTGGAGCATAGCTTGCGTTTATGGACTTCTACAGCTGAGTTGAATGTCTTTCCCATTGTTTTTCCCTTGCACTGCTTACTTCTCCTGACTTTTATAGGTAATTAATTTCATACAAATGTAGCTAAAATCTGATTTTGAGGAAGGACCTTCCCTCTCTCGCCCCTTCCGCTATTTTTAAGTCATGATAGAAGATGTCCTGCCTTTTATCAACATGGAATTGGCCTCTCATTTTCAACTTACTGCATGGGAAAATGAGAAGACTCCATAACAAGGAGAAGGTTTTTAAAATAGGTTTGGTACCTGGCAAAGAAAAAGAAACTCTGTATGAGGACATTCAGAATAATGGGTACATAGCATGTTTCCATAGCACTACAAACTCATAATTCAGGATGTTTCGGGCCATGCAGGTACCTTTTACTCTAAAATGTGACTCTTCAGATTGAAAAATGCCAGCAAAATCCTTCTCTGGTCTTTCACAGGTGCAGTAGTTACACATCCTTTTCTGATCCACAGTGGACATTTCCTTCCCAGTGCTCCCAAGTGCCTAAAGAAACCACCATTATTCCAGCTGATGGGCTTTTACCCCAACAGAAGATGTATTTCACAAGCATTTTTTGCTTTCTTGCTCTAGTCCAGCAGCATCCTGCCTAAAAGGTGCTGTGTTGAACACCCAGGCTGATGTCTCTCAGTCAGTGGCAGTGTCACCAAACAACTGGCAAAATTTCCACCCCACTCCTCAGGTTCCTGAACAAAAGGCAGGGGATAAAATTTACCAAAAGGTTGTCTTCTATCTAATCTCTTCTGTGTTGGCCAGGGCAGAGGATTAAACAGAGCCAGATGTGAGGGTTCTCAACAGCAATTGGGTATCAACAGTGCTTGGGCTCTGTGTTTCCTTTCCAACTGTAAAATGGGTAGAAGGGACCTTACCCACCTTTGAGGGTAAAATGAACTGCCCAGAGGAGTAGTGGATTCTCTCTTCCTGGAAATACTCCATACTTAACAGGGTCCTGAATAGCCTAACTTAAGGCTCTGCCTTGAACAGAAAGTTGGACCAAATGACGCTGAGTCTCTTCCAGCCTGAACTTTTCTATGGTTCTGTAGACCAGTGGGGTATCAGAATAACCTGCTTATAAATAGTTGTGGCAGCTCATTACAGTTCTGGCTTTTTGTCCCAGGGAGCTGATACAGGATAAGAGAATGATCTGCTGTCTTAAATTACATGTATTTCCAAAATACTTGGTTGTCTGCTATGGTTTGCAATGTTCCTTGGAAGAAGAGCAGCAATAGAAGGAAAAGAGACACTTTCATGCTTTACGTGCCTATGCAGCTACCAGCACAGCAACATTTTAGCTCCCATAAGTCCTGGTTCTGTGCTGACATTCTTCCTCCTTCCATCCTTCTCCCTCACTCTTAGCCCCCAGTTCTGAGCTGGAAGAGATCTATTTTTACAAGTAAAATTTGAAGAGAAAAAGCAAGGTTGCAACATGCCTGAAAGTTCAGGAAATAAAGCACATTAAGTTGTCCACTCTTTTTTTGTCCTTGGGCTTTGTCCCTTGACCTCAGTGTTGTCTCAGCACAGGGCTATCCTAGTGCAGCATATGCTAAGCCTGTAGTGTCACTGTGGCATACCCGCTGTGACACCAAGATTTCTAATTTTTATTGTGCTTGAAATAAAAATCTCATGCTGTAATTTTGTTATTATAGAAGGGCTTGCCACAGTAGTTATCTTCCTTGTTTCTAAACAAATTCTGTGTATTTTTCAGTCTTTAGCTGTGAAACCTCAGGCAGAATATTAACTTGTAACCACATGTAATCAAGTCTTGCTTTTTCAGCCTACCCCCACTTTAGAGAAGAAGCTCTGCTGCTGGAGGTGATGACAAATCGAAGGGCAGAGGCACCAGAACGAATGCACATCTGTCACTAAAGTACACGAGTTTCCTTGAAAATGTTTGCATCCCAAGTGTCTAGACAGTAAAAGTAGTTACTGGGATTTCCTGTCCCTGGAGAGTTGTTGCAAAGTGGTACCCAGGGAGAACACTTGTTTTACAGACCTCTAAATGGTGATATTTTTCAAGATGAGATCTACTCAACAAGCCTTCCAGCCAAATCAGGAGATCCATGGTAGACTGCCATACAGAGGAGCTGTGTGTTGGTAGTGCAGACTCTCATACTATAGTTATGTATAGGAGCAGGTAACAATTTTTCTAACAGAAAGCTGTATGTGCTGATTGTTATGTTAGCTCACTGATAAACTGGGGCACATTATCTGTGCCCTGTTCTGGGGATCATCGCTGCATCACCTTTCTATTCTGCAGAAACTTCCAGTGCTGCATAATTGGCACCATGGGGAATCAAAGGGAGAAAGGAGTAGGTGGCATATGATTCTTCAGAGCTGCACTGCTGGTGCACAAGATGGCATGGGGCTTGGGAGACAGCTGTCCAGTTAAGTGGTGGAATGATGTGACACAGAGGTGAGGAAACATTGCTGCTGGAGGGAAATCAGAACCAGTCAGCTTGACCACAGGGTAAAGGGAGAGTAGCATTTGTAACTGCTCAGTAGCAAGATAGAGGATAGGAGGGCACAGAAGAGGACTAAAGAAAGGGGCATCTCATCTCCTGTGTGATTGTTTGCAAAGCTCTTAGCAGGACCTATTGCAACATGACAAGGGATAATGGTTTTGCACCAGAAGAGGGTAGATTTAGACATAAGGAAGAAGTTTTTTACCATGAGGGTGGGAAAACACCACAACAGGTTGCCTGCTGAAATGGTGGATGCCCCACCCCTGGAGGTGTTCAAGGCTGGGTTGGATGGAGCTATCAGCAACCTGGTCTAGTGGAAGATGTCCCTGCTCATTTCAGGGAGGTTGGACTAGGCAGTTTTTAATGTCCCTTCCATCCCAAAGCATTCTGTGGTTCTGTGATAAATGGAGATGTAACTGGAGCACTTGCTTCCCTGGCTTGATACGGTTTTCATTGCTATGGAGCAGCAGGCCACTAACTCAGGGTGAACAGAGACTTTTTGTGGTGAGACAGAAAGCAAGGGTGTATGGGTCTATTACAGACTTTAACAGAGTAGTTTGAAGGCAGGCAGGTTAAGACTTTGATCTACTTCTTTTCATTTCTTAATCCATTTGCAAAGTCCATGTAAACAGAGGTGTGAAAATGAAGTGTGGTTTGGTTTTGCTTTATGATGCACACCTCAGCTGTGAATCTGTATCTGAAATGTTGGCACTGTCTGAAGGACAGGTGTCCTCAGGAAAAAATATCAGGCAGTGCCACTTCCATAAAAGATGGTCATCTTCTTCCATCCTCAGTATTTTCTCATCACTTTGTCTCATAATATAATATAGTATTTCACATAGATTTTTAATTTAAGCGTTAAACAATACTTGAGTCCTTTATTGGAAGTTTCTGTACTCTTTATTCACAGCTTTATTCTGTACAGCTTTATTCACAGTGAGCAAGACTTCTCACACATGCTAAAGTTAAGCCCATGCTCAGCATAACTGGCAGCTGCCTAAGAGGGTGCTGACTTGCTGTGCTGTGGTGTTTGGGACCCACGCCTTGCCTTTGGAGGATGTTGCACTTTGGGAAGTCACTCATTTCCATCCCCCTCTGATGCTAAGGCTTTAAGAAGTAGAGAAGAGGGCTTGCACTTGTTTGAGATGTATACAAGCCACTAGCCAGGTTTTACTCAGGGCTACCAGGCCTGTCTGGGTGTCTTCTGCTGACCTTGTTACGGCCATCAGGACACACCAAATGGAGTCATTGCCAGGCAGTCACATTAACGAATGGCCAGCGTTAATTTGCCCTTTGAAAATGAAGAAATCAATATGTTGATCCATTCGGAAATCCCTTTATTCACAAAACAGTCTACCCCAAACCCCTCCACATAATTAAGGCTAAAGCCAAATTTTGTTTGGGTGAAAGGCACAATCTGTCTGCTCCCTAAGCTGTGCTGAATGAAGTTCCCCCCTAATGGTGCAGGGAGCAGCTGTCATGCCGTTGCTCTAATAACCATGAGACAAAATGATTAAATTTCCATCAATCATTTAGCATTATCAGAATAGGTCATTTTAATAAATTGTTATCATAGGATCAGTGCCTGGTACCTTAGACAGGAGACAGTCTTTGAGTGATCCTCCTTGCAGGAGGTGCCGGTCCAGATTAAACCAGCAGTTCCACTAAACCCACCATTTTTTGTGAGGGTGCCTGACAGCAGGATCTTTTGAGAGTAAAGACATTCCTGTAATCAACTTTAATCAGCTTTTTGGTTTCTGCCAGTGTTCTCTTATTCTTGCATAAAAATGTCATCGATCTTTCATCTTGGGGAAAGTCCTCAACAGGTAGTAGGTGGTGTGAGGGGACTATGCCCTGTTTTCAGAAGCCATTTCAGAGCCAGAAGCTACATGCCCAGCAACACAGGTGTCTACCAAGTGGACTTTCTGAAGATGTGATAGGGTTTCACGGGAATGTTTAAATGTACATACTTTCCAAAACCCTATGTGGTGCCTGCCTATATCTTTAAGCCACTGAAACTCTGTCCCTTGGTCCCCTTGGTTGAAATGTTCACCTGTTTTCAGTGTTTTACCTAGTTACCGTGTTCCTTCCTAGTCATCTCCATGTTGTATCCAAGGTGTCTTCCCTGTGTTTCTCCCTCTGCAAAGAAGTTTCTTGGCTACAGAATAAGAAGGACCCTAGTCCAGTTTTTAAAGCCAGGTGGACCCTGTCTGTTGATGGTGTGTTATGTGAGTGGGAAAATGGAAAACTCCAAAGTCCATGCTGAAATTCATGTCTCCCTTGCTGCTTGTCTTGAGCAGCCTCATTGGCTGTCCTTCAAGGGTGGTGGTGGATGTCAAACACTGACAGAAGATTTATTCAGCTTTTTGGTGATGCTGAGAAAAGGTGATTGTGAAAAATGGAGAAAAACTGGAGGATCCTTCATTGCTTTACCTGGAAATATGCTTAACAAATAGACAGTGCACTGGGTTTCTGTAAATCAGACTTGGCCGTCATTTTTCATTGGAGAGAGGGTTTTTTCTTTCCTGTTTGGGGGAAGCTAAGACAGCAAAGAAGCACTTGAACCTTGGCAAGGGAGAAGCATTTTCAGGCAGGGTCATGGTGCAGCTTGTTTCTTGCTGTATGTTGGAAGCTCCTGGGTGCAAACATATCAAAATTGCTCATCAGTGTAAGCTGTTGTTTTGTTTGGAGGTTTGCTTGGTTGCCTTTTTTGTTGGTTTTGTGGGTTTTTTTTCCTGCGTGCAGTAATCTCACTGTCTGTTCTTTTTTTTCTTCTTCCTCTCCAGGCCCTCAAACTGACACGAGATGTAGAGAGAGAACCCTTTGCCAAATCTGCTGTCAGCAAGTGGACAGTGATACTGTTTACAGCTTACGACCTTTGTGAACCCTGCATTATTTTCCTAATGAAGCAGACTGTTAATAAGCCCATTACTGGAGTGAAGAACCTACTTTTTTTCCCTTTCTTTTTCTTTCTTTTTTTTTTTTTCTTTTTTTGTTGGAAATTGAACTTATTCTGAAGTATGCAAAATCTTCCTTTTCTGGGATGGCCAAGCACCTGCTGTGGAGACAATGTTCAGCACCATCCTGTTGAGAACACACTGTGTAGCCTTTGCAGTAGTTACTTGTCAATGAGTATGTGGTGTTTCGATATATTAATGGTTTATGGGATGTTTTAAGTTGGTTTTTTTTTTTTTTTTTTGGAGGTTTTCCCCATCTGCCCACCCTCCCCCCTACAACCTCCAGTTTGATTTCTGTAGATTTTTAACCATTTTTGCTTTCTCTCCCTGGGCAATCTGAGGCACTGTGCACACACAATGAAATTATGGTAACCCAACACTGCTCAGGTGTCAGGGTTTTCTGAATATAAAGTATTTGTTAAATCTATCAACTGGCTGAATTCCAGAGAGAGAGGATGTGCGTGGCCCGTTTGTTTGTTTGTTGGGTTGGTTGGTTTGTTTCTTTCTTATTCTTTCCTCAAATTTGATGGTACACAGCTGTTTTCTGTAAGGGTCAACCCAGAGTTGGTTGTGTAACAAGGTCAGATGGCGAGTTTGCCTCTTGGCTCATGAGGACGGACTCACAGCGGGTTCCATTGCCCTCACGTGCGCTGAGGCAGGAGCCCCTTTTCCTCCCGCTGGAGCAGGCTCCCCTCCTGCCTTAGATATGCAAAGCTGCCCCCACTGCTGCAGTCAGCTGGTAAGGAGTTATGGGCTGAGCTGCCAGACAAGGTGAATGTAGTCACCTGTACAGATGTGTTTGAAAAAGCAAAGATTAAGGGAAATCCAGTGGCTGGGCATCACCAGGTGATTTGTGGTGACAACACCGGGAGCTGAGGCACAGGTCACTGCAGGGTGTGTTATGGCATCAGTGATCCTGTTTATTTTTGTTGTTGTTTTGGACATATCCTTGATTATTTTTTCCTTCTCATTATGTATTATCCCTTTTTGGAGAAGAAGCAGGAGTGGGAATGGCAAGGTGACAGTATCATACAAATGGCTTTTCATATGAGCATAGATTGTAGCAGGATAAATGACACTGAAAGACAAGGCAGTTTTATATATTTTGCTTCTAAGATTTTCTTTTGTAAAATGAATAATAATTAATAATAATAATGAATAAAAGGTATGGTGCTGTATAGATCCTCTCTATAATCTGGAAAGTTTGATTACTTTTTCTTAGTATCTTGGGGGGAGGGATAAAAAGAAAAGAGGGGAAAACACCAGTGGTACATAGGAACTTGGTATGAAGAGGTTCTGAATAGGACAGTGTATACATAATTCTCCAAAGCGATATATGAAGTTTTTTTTTCCTTTGCATAAAAGCATTATGCGTATAAATATATAAATATATTTTATTATGTACAGAAACGGATCATTATGCATGGATGTTAGGAAAACAAAACTAGCATTTTAACCCAAAGTCTCAGTGCATGAGTCCCCACCGACCCGTGTCCCATGCAATGTGGAGTGACTCCCTCTCGCCACTGCCACCACACATGCACAGTCATGCACCAACACACACACATGCATTCGTGGACCCTTCCTCACTCCTCACTTTCCAGGTCCCTGAGGTGATATTGGTGAAACAACAGCTCCTAGTGTGATGGAAGTTTTGTTTTTGTACCGTAGCCCCCATGCTGTTCTCTCATAAAGATGCACCTCTTGGTTTCTCCCCCCACAGTTATGACTGTGTAGGCTCTGTGCAGTTGTGGTTAGCATAGCCCTGTAGCATATCAACTCTTCCAAGCAGCCAAGGGCTTATCATTTGCCTTTTAAAAAACCTTCTCTCCTTTTTAAATTGAGGGAATCTATTTGTTAGTGTGTGGCCTAGTTTATTGCATTCATTGGAGCTGGCTGGTGCCCATTGCCCGTGTCTATCAGCAGCCAGCTTCCCAGGATGCTTGTGTGGCACATCTGGGCACCTTGCTTATCTGAGACCAGTTGCAGGTACCTTTTACTGAAGCTGGTCAAGAGTTCATCACTGGCCTCCTCTGAGCATGTACCATTAGCTCTTAGCTTCCTGGTACACCCCAAAAAGTGACTGTATTCTGGAGGACATCATCCCTCTGGGGTTTCTTTCTCTGAGGCTTCTCTGCAGCTGCTGCCTTGTGGCTGGGCTTGTGCCCCAGCCTCATGGTTTTGGCTGCCAGCAGAGCTCACTTGGTTGCTCCCTGTGCTGAGGTGCAGCTTTTGATCCCCACACAGATGGAGCCTCCAGTGAGACCCGTGGTGCTGCCCAAAGACCCAGCAGCCAGGTCACTGACAGATCCGGTAAGGCCTTGACTCAATGGTATGGCCAAGGTGACCAAAATCCATAATTCATTTTTTTTTCTTGGTACAGATTCAGTTCTTGTCAAAGACAAGGGAAGGCCTTTTGGAAGCTTAAACCAAATGGGGGCAGCTTCTGCTCTGCTCCAGCAGCCGAGCCTGCTTGGGTTCAGTGGAACTGCCTCCTGCTGGCAGAAATGAAAGACAAAACTATGGCCTGTTCAGAAAATGGAGAAAAAATACTTGGTTTAGAGACAGCCCATCAGTGGCAGAGAAGTTTTTTTAAAAATAATGAAAGCATTAGTGGCTGAAAGGCTTAACCTGCCTCCCAGCAATGTCAAGGAGAGCATTTCCACTGGCATGTCTAGGGCATCTTGAGCCCTTGCTTTGGAGAACATCCTGGCACTCACTGAAGAGGGATGGACTTGGCCAATGTCCTCAGTTTGGTTTGGTTTCTGTTGCTCATTTTTGGGGCCAAAACTTTCAGGTGGAAGTACCTGGTGTCAGGCATCAAACATCAGGGACTCCAGCGTGGTCGCAGAGGGCGAGCTGCTCTGCCCTCATGGCTTCTTGAAGGAAGGGGAGGTGACAGGTCCCCCCAGGCCCAGGGGAAGGTCATCACCCTCTACACCTGCTGAGGGGCCCAGTGAAGGCCCTTCACTCCAGAGGTGCTAAATAAATCTCGCTGAATTCAAAGGGCCACTTGTTTAGGTGTCAAAATACAGACTTGAACAGCTAGTTTGGGGAACCTACCTTTTGAAAATTTGGCCTTTGAGTCTTTGAACGTGTTTTTGCCTAGAAGTTTTCCTTGTGAAATCATGTAAAACAGATGAAGGTCATGGTCACAATTACATGGTTAACATTTGAACATTTGGTCTAAACAAAAGGTCTAAAAAGGTGTTATTTATGCAGTTTCTAGTCACAGGTTGGGGCTTGATTTAGTGATTTTGTAAAAGATTTTTCTCTTGAGAATAATCGGATAGTTAAACATTGCTTAACTCCAGAAATTTTTGTGCCACCGCTTAAAAAAGTTACCTTTTAAGTCATGTATTTCTCTAAAATTATATCATTGCTTGGCAATCAGTGTCCTGTAAGTGTTTCAAGTACACAATATACCTTTGGAATTGCCAACAGATGTTAAGGGGGACCAGATACATTTCGTTAGTATGGGTTGGAAAAAATGGATTGTACATTTGGCTTCACATGTTTAACTTTTTTTTTAAAAAGTTGCATGATTGGAAAAAATATGTATACAGTATCTGTAAAACTGTTTTATCTGTTTCTGTTTCAAGCCATGTAAATTGGAAGAATATTAAATCCACAGCCTTATCGCGCATGGCCGTCTTTACCTACCGAAGAGCTGAACAGTTTATACTTTTCATTTGGGCTATCTTGTACTTTCATTTGAAAGCAGACACTCTCACGTTGCAGTCTTACTAAGGATTTTATATTAAAAAAAAAAAAAGAAAAAAGAAAAAAGATGCTGCCCTGGAGGAATATATTACCTTACTACTCAGAGGTTGGAAGGAAGTTTGTTTTGGAGCAAAACCTGCCCCTTTCCAAATGAAGTAGAGACGCAGAGCTTACTCCACTTGGTGTTAGTAGATATTGCCTTGTGTATTCCATTTTAAATTGTAATCTAGTTTGTAAAAGAGATGGTGACGCATGTAAATAAAGCATAATGGATCTCTACATTGCACATTTGCCTTCACTCTGTTTTATTGTGTATAGACAGACATGTAAACACAGGATCTGGAGAAGGGGGTGACTTTCAAGCAGCAAGTGAAAATGACTGGTGAGGGGTTTGGGACTGGGGAGGGGTCCCAATCCTGCATCCACTAATATCTCTCAATGCGTATTGACATGGGCCTTGGCCCTTCAACCCTTCAGCCAAGCCATTGTAGTTTTGGTGGTTCAATAACCCCCAGTGGGATCATTTACTGCTGCTAAAAAATTACAAACTTCACTTGATTCTGGGGACAGAGGGGAGTTGTCCCATGGGGTGGCAGCTGCACTGTGCAGCTGCAGACCAGCTCTCCTGATCTGGGAGACAGCCAGACCAACTGCAGACCTGTCAGGAGAAGGGTTACACACCCTCCCCCTGTGGGCTTGGCTGGGTTTCAAACTGTCTTTGAAAAATGCCTGGAGTACTTGAAACCACCCGTTTGGGATTTGGGATAATAAGACCAGCAGCCTGACTCAGCAGAAAGTTATACTGAGGGCTCTGGCCAAGGCACTGGAGAGCGTGCTCAGAAATGAGAGACACGTCAACAAAAAAAAGTCTTCTCCAACCCTGATGGGAAGTCACAGATGTATATGCCCTTTTGGAGTCGCTTTTCAGGAGGAAAGTATGTTTTCAAGAAAGAGGAGCCTTTCCTCACAGGAGGGACGGGTTTCACATGTCTCCAAGGGCACAAACCACCATGTTGTCTGTGCAGAGCCCACAGGAGCGTTGTGCTGAAGCTCTGCAGCAATGAAAAGCAGCTTGGGGATATCCCTTGTTTAACACAGCAAGAGCTATTCAGGCTTTGTCCTAACTAGAGATAGCCTGAAACATTATAGGATCCAGACAGAGAATAGCCTTTGACCGGGAGGAACATTAAACTTCCCAGAATGAGAGCGCGCTTGTCCTGCAGTAACTACAGCTTCCCCTCAGAAACTGAGCTGTTTTGCTTGGTTTTCTCTGAAGGCTTCTCCAACAAGGCTCCACCAGGGAAGGACCTGTGTTGTCTCCCTTGTTGGTGTCACCGCACAGGTATTTGGGACAAACTATGAGAATGTTTCACCCAGTGAGGTGCCAGATCAAAGGGCTTCAGCTTTGACTTTAATTCAGGCAGGGGCAGCAGCAGCAGTGAAGATGAGCTGATCAAATCCTGTGTGAGTTTTGTGCTGAACCTTCTTGGTTGTGTTGTGCAATGCCTTAGCTGTGACCTTCAGTTCACCTGGCCTTGGAATAGATCATTCTTATCTTTCACAGGACTTTCAAAATAAGTCCACACATTTTAAAACTTCTCCAAGTTGTCCCAGAAGGCAAAAGACTTTTTAAGTTGCTGCTGAGGCTGGTGAGGCAACAGAGAGCTATTTTAGGAGCTCCCCACCACATATGCTGAGTTGCAAGTTCAACCAGACCAGGGAAAACAGTATTTTACAGCTCTTGTTTGGTGAGTGCTGCCAAGGAAGTTAGGGGTGCTTTCAAGAAGGCTGAGATAAGCAAATCTGGGAGGCTACCTCTTGTACTGGTGGAGTCATCATGGCTGGAATCTCCCTGTTCAAAAGGAAGTCTTCTTGGATGAAGTGGAGCCCAAGCCAGATGCAGTAGATACTGCTCTTGCTGGTGCACAGATTCATCCCACTCCCAGCAGCTTCTGCAGTGTCTCATGGCATCTCTGTTTGCCCAGTCCAGCCCACAGAGCTTTTTTTCCCACTGGTTTTGCCTGTGGAATTTTTTAAAATGAAAATATATTTATCACATAAGCACAAAGAATAGAAAATTCCACTAGAACAACAACAACAACAACAAAAACAAGTAAGCTTTTTATTATTATTATTATTATTTTTAATTGCAATTGAAATCTTTGAGAAGCTTTGGAATTGTCTGACAAAATCCAGAATCTCCAGTTTGGAATTTTAAATTTTGCACCTGGATTTCCTTTTCATACTCATGACATGAGCGGTTTTGTGTATGTCAAAACATTTACTTAATAGAACAAAGCCTCTCCTGCTTTTATTTTTTGATGGTTTGATGGCATACCTAGGACCTGATTTAATCTAGAAAATGAGATAAAACGTCCTGATTCAGTAGGAACAACTGGACTATATGGGGGTAACTGTTGTAACATTCTCTTAATGTTACATTATGCCATGCAGGTTTCAGATGCCTATATGCTATGAATGACGTGTGGTGAAATGGGGGGAAAACTGTAAAAATATATGACATCTCATAAAAATATTTCCAACTTCCAAGACAAATATAGTACTGATCAGGAGTCCTTTCCCTCAATTGTCACTCTTTTTGAGGCGACACCTTAAAATTTGGTTTTGCTGAAATTTAAAGCACAGAGCAATTCCTGAGAGTTGTCTTTCCCTGGGGATTAGCCTTGCAGGCAGTGCCCACTGCAATGGGCCTTGAGGCTGCTGCTGACCCCTGTGGAGCCTGGCACCACAGGAATGTCAGGTTTTGGCTCTACTTCATGCTCTTAGGGCCACTGTAAGCTCTGAAAGATCCCATGGCTGGTGTAGTGAGGTACAAGGCAGGAGGACTGGGAGGACAGCAGTGGGAGCAAAGCACAGTAGATGCCAGCACCTTGCTCCAGTAGCTGGTAACCTCTCTGAAGGCTTACCTGCTTTGTGGACAAGGGTTCCTTCTTCTGTTCCTAACCACCTTGGAAAAGGATGGCATTGGTTAGAAAGTGCTAATTAAGAAATATGGGTGTACTCTAACCTCCAAAGCAAAAAGATGGAGGAAAACTGCATTGGCAGAACCACCTCAGAGGTCCTCCCTGGGGAGCAGTAGAGGAAGCTGCCCCTGACATCTTCCCCTCCAAGGAGGAGAGGTCCAGCCTTTCCAAGCCTCTGCTGTGAATGACAGGCCTGGTGCCTGTCTTGCATTTGTTGTTTTAGTAGAAAATTCAAACGTCACCAGCACTTAATCTTAAATCTCCATTAGGCCCCTCTTACTTAAGGCTATCCAGGCTTGCACACCATTAGCTAGTTTATGGATTAATGTCCTGGAGAAAAGTCACTGCTTAGAAAGCAATTCATAAAAGACATACAATAAAAAAAAATCCATAGTACTTTTACTTATTAAATGAAACCCATTGTCATTCACACTTCTCTGGAGAGTCATATTTGCAATATCAAATTGCATTATCAACCTCAGTGTGCATCTGTTAGTCAAAATTTATGGCGAGGCTGTCTCATTTATACAGAAGTTTTTGCCATGCACTGTCACTCAGCCTAGCAGACTTTCATGAAAAAGCCACAATTTAAAACAAAATTCTCCTGTGCCTGAGCAGTTATAAAATTATAGCAGCTTTCAGGGCTGGGAGACATCTAAGTCTCTTCCTGGGGATGGCAGCTACCTTTGGGTGTCTGCTCTAAAGCTTCTGTCTCTGGAGAAGGTAGCAGAGGGGAAGGTCAGGCATGGATGTACAGGGGGGTCTTCACTTTGCAGTGGAGTTGTGTTTGCTCCACAGTCTGGGTAAGGTGTTGTCACCAAAGGTTCAGGGCTAACCAACTCATACAGACAGGAGTGGTCATGTGGGAAGTTTCCCTGGAGTAACACAAATGCAAAGCCTCTCTTCCCTTTTCCTCACCCATAACAAGCACCTCAGAGTGAGCCCATTTCACTGTTTTTCACTAGACAGCATCAAGGTGACAAGTTGCCTGCAGAACGTGCCCCAAATTGCTGGGTCTTGGAGGACGTGGCTGAGACTCTGCTGCTACATTTCCAGCCTCTTAAGTCCCCTGCCTGAATATCTTTGCTTTTCCACAATCTCTTCACCTTCCCTTGCCAAAGCTTTGTTCCCTCATTAAGAAAGAGCCTTTGGGATGACAACATGATGTTGCTGCTAGCGGGAGCCTCTCAAGGTTTGGTTTTCCCACACAATGGATGTGTAACGAGCAGGGGGGTGGCCAGCTCCCACCTTATGTATCTTATGGACCATGCATCCAAGTGGGCTTCTCCATGTGTGCAGAGAATATGTCAAGAGATATGAGCACACAGGAATTAAAAATAAAGCAACAAGTGGAAAGGGCTTGATAAAATCTACTCTTTAAATGATACAATGCCATAGGGGCACATGAAACACATTTTCATTCCCTTCTGTCGTTCTTCAATCCATATGTAAAGCCACCAGTGATTTCCATTGCTGTCAACAGTGATCTTCCTATCTTTTGATCGTCCTGAATCTTTCTTTGGAAATAAATATTTATTTTCTTTTTTTTTTTTTTCATTCTATGACTCTTCTGTATTCTCTGTTTTCCTTTGGCCAGCTATTAAAACATTTGTGGGGTCAGTTATGTAAGTTGTGGACATGATTATTTTTTATGAGGCTTTTATTTAAGCCAGAAGCCCAGGTAACACAGTTACCTGGTAAGGGTTCATTGCCAGTACAAGTCACAGCATTCCAGCAATGCTAGCAAGAAACACTCCTTGTTTTGCTGCTTCAAGCTACAACTGAGTCTGAAGACACAGTTTGCTGCTCTAGCTGTGTCAGCCACCTTTTTCTGACATAGGCTAAACACTGAATATTGCTTCACTTGGATTAGTAAGTTTGCAGCCAGTATGGCCTTGTGGCTGTATTCAAAGGTCTGCTAAGGTCAGGAGATGCAGAGCTGAGAGTACAAATAGTTTGTAGACCTCTTACCAGGTATGGCTGCTCAAAGGGACACGAGCACACCACTTCAGAGCAAACTGCTACAGACAAAAAAATGGGAAAAAATGAACACCTTGTTCTTTTAAAAAGTGTCTCTGTTCATGCTCTGCCAAGTTTTTCTGTGAGAAATGGATATTGTGAAGTAGCTTTGTACAGCCTAGGTGCAACCTAGAACAACCAGCTACAGAGTTGGCAGTGGTGTCTGCCCTCTGGCAGTGCTGGCACTTGTGACCGGCAAAAGTTCCCTGAGCCATAACCTGCAAAATAAAATTTAAAAACTTTGATTCTCTCTATTTCAGTGAACCAAGAATCTACAAACTTTTCCAGCTGAAGGTTATCAGAATTTGAACATTTTATGCTGATGACCTCATCCATAAGCTAACAAAAGGCTTATCTGTTTCTTTTACACTGTAATTGACAGTCCTCTGTAGGCGCATGTTCAGCATTTCGAGACTAACTTAAAGGTCAAATTTACCATATGGGCAGACTGGATGAGCTCATGGTTGAGGAAAGACAATCTAAAGGTGACTTGTCTAACATATCTGCACACACGCACACACGTTTCTTTGCAGTCCAGCCTTGTCTCAGACATGACCCACGTGCCAAGAGTATCAGGATGAAACTGTACTAGAAATGTTAGATGTGGGTGGAATTTGGCACCTCAAATATAATATAATAGTAAGGGTTTGACAAAGGAAATGTTTGAAGAAAGAGATGGAGCAGAATTTCATTGTTGACCCCTCTTATCTGAACTCTGAATTACGACAAACTGCTGAAGTACCTTGCTTGTGTTTAAGCAGTTTACTCCCAAATTCTGTGTTTGCAGACACACCAGAGAAAGTGTGCAGAGCCCTACACCTCACTGCACATGGCCATGTTCAGCACAGCTGCTGCAACAGTGCTAATGGCACCTGAAACAAACCCCAGAGAGCCTCATCCCCCACACATGGGACCGTCACCTGCAAACCATGGCCTGTAACAATACCTGAGCATGTGCTCAGCCTGACTTGGAGTGCAGCTACAAGGACTGCACCTGCTCGACTTCTTCACACAAAACTAATGTACAGAACTCAAAGTGTGCTAAAACTGCAGGCACAGGTGAAAGTGGGAAATGAGTAGGGGAGGTGGATAACTTTTCCCAGTTAAAATCTGTATCTTCAGCAGCATCCCCTCCAGTCTGTTTGGTAGACCATTATGGGTGCAGACTCTCCTGTTGGGAAATGATGATCAGGTGAAAGTCTTTTACGCCTGGGGATTTCTCCACTGTGTCCCACAAACGTTTTGGACAATTGTCAGTTTTCAGCCCTTCCATCCTCCACCTGGCAAAAAAAACACAGGTGTTTGGCCACCGAAAAGGAATTTGGAGATAGCAACTGTTTTTTCACCAATTCACTTCAACAACTATCAGCTCTCTTATGTGCATTTCCAAACGTAGAACTTGCGTGCTGTCTCCCCTCCCAGCTGCCCTTTCTATCCTTCTTCTGTGAGTCTAATCTCATGCCATTCTTGTCCCCCTGGTCCCCCACCTGTCCCATCCAGCCTTGGCTAGATTCCCATGGCTGTGGGGCTCTGGAAACCCGAAATAGCAGCAGCCTCTGAGTGTTGGTGCCTCAGCCAGCCCAGCAGCTGGAGGACACGTGCCCAACACGCAGCAAGGCCCTCGTGCAGAATGAGGAGTGCCACCACGTGCCAGCGTGAGGAACTGGGAGGGAAAATCAGCCAGGTGAGATCCAGTAGACAAAGGTGCTGTGCTAAGGAAAGAGACCAGCTGCCAAACACCAAGTGGGGCGCAAGCAGCAGCCCCGGAAAAAAGGTGCTGTGGGCAGTAATGAGCTAGAAACTGCCTGAGCTCCTGCTGTGGAACTGTGGCACTGGGGCACTCTCAGATTTTTGAGCCAGACTGAAGAAGAACAGGAATAAGCAGAGGCAGTGAGAATGGAGACCTATGGGAGAAGGCTGATGCTATTTGTTAGAACAAGTTGATGTGGAATACAAAATACCTTTGAATTATTTCTTATTTCATGAAGAAAATTACTTTAAAAACCTCATCCTTCATACCCACTTAGGACAGGACATAGCTGTGTTTCATCTGCAGCAAATGTAGGTTATGTTCTCTTAGCTATGAAGATAATTAACACACTTCCTAGAGGTGTGGACTTTTCTTCATTAAGGTTGTTTTTTGGGAGCAAAATGTTTGCCTGGATTTTCCTTGGCCCTGGCTCAGAGCAGGAGGATGATCTCCTGAGGTCCCTTCTAACCTCATGCTCCTATGACTTGCCTTAAGGACTTAAAGCAGCTTTAAACACAAAAAAAAACAAAACAAAAAAAGCACAGAGGCTTCTGTCCTTTCCTACCTTAGGCCTCTATGTACAGTAGCAAATGGTTATCTTTTCTCCTGGTTTGACTGTAACAAGTATTGAGTAATGTTGTCCCACTGTGCTGACACATGAGCCAGGGTGTGCCCCCAACGCCAGAGAGGTATTGATACAGTACAACAATCACAGAATGGGCTGAGTTAGAAGGCAGCCCTCGGGATCACTGAGTCTGACTTCTTCTGGTCCAGAAGTATAAATACAGGTGAGAGTGCAGATATTCCTGCAGTGGGTCAGGCTGGTTTCAGAGGTGGCCTTTTTCCCCTGCTCAGGGCACGTGTTGGCCCTCCTGTCAGGGATGATGGACCAGATCAGGAAAAGATGCAAGCAAAGCCCCACCAGCTGTGAGCAGCAGGACTGACATGGGCAGGGACATGGGAGACATGTCAGGGAGAGGCAGCTTTGGGTGAGCACCTGCATGTCAGAAAACCCAGGTCCTGGTGAAGATGTGGCCTGAAGCCTTTTGGGGTGTCCCCTTGACTGCTGCCAGGCCACCAAGGCTGGATGTCTTGGATGGTGTCCTTCTGGGTCAGGAGGAGCCAGACAGCCCATGGTGGCAATTGTGGACAAAGCTGAGGTGCCTGAGCAGGCAAGTGATGGGCTGAGCTGGCAGACAGCAGGATGCTCATGGCAGGATCAGCCTCCTCTCCTGCTACAAACAAGAGTGGTGACTGCCTCCTTGCCCTGCAACAGGGCCAGCAGTAACCTCACCCAACAAGGTCCTGGCATAGTCAGACAGCAAATTGTACCAGACTTGAGCTCCCAGACAGAAAAAACAAACCCCTGCCTGTTCGATGTTTACATTAGATGTTTATTTTACAGTTCATTTCACAATCCCTTTCTCTTCTCCCTTTGCCGCGAGGTGATTTATGGTGCTGCAGATCCTATCTGCCTGCCCTGCCCTGGGCACAGACCTGGAGAAAAACCTGACAGGGGTCTGTCCTTGTCCTTGTTGCTCTTTCATCTACAACTGCCCTTACCTACGAGTAAAACTGGAGCAGTTTATTCCAAATAACAATAAATTAGTCTCTTGCTCCCTTGTGCTTTTGTTGGTGTTTTGAGGAGTGAGCAGCTCAGAGTCTTTGAAGAGTATGAGCAAGGGCTACCCTGAGCTTCCTCTGGCTGAATCCTCCCCTGGTCCCACTGGTGGGGTGTTGAGGACCCCTGGCCTGCCATGGGACTGCAGAGCCCATGCCCCCTGATGAGGAGGTGCCATTCTTGGCTGTGGAGCTGTTGGCATGATCCATGACTGCAGGAGATGGCTGGTCCCTGCCCACCCTGTGCCATAAGGGACTTACCAGGACTGCTGGGATTAACTGGGATTATTTGCTCACTGGTACATTTAAATGTTGATTTTTTTATGTTTCCCTGTTTCAGCAGTATTCAGGGAGGTGGTTTAGCTTCAGTGGTTTAACCAAGGCCTTTCGTCCAGAACATGCCAAAAGGATGTGCTGCATTTTACTGAGAAAATAAGAGATCTGATCTGAAGATCAGAAATCCCTGAGTAATACTTGACCTTCCTTGCTGTCTGTGTGCTTTGAAGATGAAGGATTCAGAGCTTCCTTGTGCAGAGCCAGGTGCTCCCCATGAATAACTGGACCCAACCTAAAAGCAGGAGGAAGTGTATTTAAAAAAACAGAGGTGTGGTAGTGACACTATCAAGCTTTATGTGTGTTGTGTAATCCATGTGTGTGTGGCTCCTGAAGAGCCTGCTCCCCAGTCATGGCTAAATCACTCTTTGAAAACAATGACAAAATCCTAATAAGTTGACTGGCTAGAGGGGTTTGTTCCTTTTCCCCAGGAAAATTATATTCACCTCACACAAATGTGTATTTTTGTGGACTGAATGCTTGTGTGACAGACACAGTGCCTTGTATACATCCAAGCCAAAAGTCCTTAAAGAAGTTTTCTCTTCCAGTTTTCTGTATCACCACTAATTGCACTGATGATGACAACATATATGGATGGTAAGAAACAGAAGAGTTTCACATAGAGAGCACTGAGAACCTATGATTACCTAGATTAATAGCTAAATAAATGTCTCCCCACAAACTTGTTTAGCAATTTACACCTTTCAAATTGCAGTTGTACCAAGTGGGGGGGTTTAATGTTAAGAAATTGTTTTCATGTTTAACTTGATGCAAACTAGAGGTCTACAAAAAGGGGATCGATTTGGCAATACATGTGTTTGAGCTCCAGGCCACTGGTGCAAATTTAGTCCATTCCTACACTGGTAACAGTTCTTAAAGGCAATATAAAAATACCTGAGTTTTCCTTCTTTCCTACTAAAAGCGCATGCACTTTTATTTAACTGTGGAATGATTCTTCCTTATATGTCGTAATTCTCCAGACACTGGAGAATGATGTTGGAAATACAAAAACAAAATGGTCAGGGAAATACAAACTTCTCTGCTTTTGTGCACATGACTAAATACTTAAAGGGAAGATCATTCCACCATTCATTTCACCATTTTATATGTGAATAACACCACCAAACACTGCACTAAAGAATAATAAACCAATGCTCTGAATACAGAAATTGACCTTAGATTAGCTAGAATTCTAACTGATAAGCCCCACTAAAGCTTAAACAATTTTTGCCAGTCCTGTGAAGCTGAGGTAGGTGTTGGGGTTTCTTTTCCTCTATTTGAAACTGCATATTTTAGAAAGGCTGACACTGCTTGGCAGACTTGTGTGGAGACATTCCTGAAAGCTTGTAAGGAAGTCAAAGGTAGAACAGAAAAGTTGAGGGATGGCAGCACTAGCAAGGGCAAGGACGATTTCTCCAGGTTGATCAGGAGGTGCATTTCATAAGAGAGAAACCTTCTCCCTGAATAGTTTTTCATAGCTAGCAACCATGCCTTGCAGTTTCTGTCTTGCAACACAAGTTGTGTGCAGAGATTGTGTCTCCCTATCTGACCTGCATGCCCTGAAAAGAGGGCCATGAAGCCTCAGGGGAAAAACACGGCCCCGGGGTGTCCTGTGGACCCCAAATAACCTCTTGAGCCCAGTGTAAACTCTGCCCAAGAGGCCTTTGCAGAACACAGGCTTCCTCCTCGCAAGCCTGCCTTCATGTGGAGCAAAAGTAGTGATGTTGTCCCCTTCACCTCCTGCCAGCCTTGCTGGCCAGACCAAACTCAGAATCCCAAGGGAAAAGATTCAACTGGTGTGTTGCAATTTCCTTCCCCTATCTGTTTTTGCCAACCCTGTTTCTCAGTCTGTTGGCTAAGATCCAGTGTAGTATCTCAAGGACACCCCAGTTCTGGGAGGGGGAAAGGAGAGATGCTAACAGTTTTGAAAACACTTGTTTACATTATTTTGTAATTTCTTGGGAATCTTAAATGAAGTACAGCCACCCATGAAATGAAAATACCCTGAGGAAAAAGTTAGTAAAGGGCTTGTCAATATATGCAGTGAGGACTAAAACATGGTAAACATAATGTTACCAAAAAGAACAGAGATATAGCTGCCCAAGTCTGAATTTCTCTGGTTTGTAAATCAAATTCAGTGCCCATTGACGTTGCCCAGTTCCCAGTTCCTGAACATTTGACTTTTGAAGCCCTGCTCCTTGCAGTAGGCTCTGTAGGTTTGGGTCTCCACAGTTCTTTTCTACAAAAATTCTGGCAGTTCATTGAAGCACTCCATTCCATCACATCTCCCAAGAATGCAGTGTAGGATTAAGGCAAATCTACAATATATTTTCGGTGCAGTTTGTGTTTAGCAGAGTGATCCATGTAATACTTACACAGGTAAGCCTTCTCCTAGAAGTACGGTGCTAGACCCAGCCTATAAGCACAGGGCTCTCCCAGCCTTGCCACAGGAAGGCCCCCAGTGTGACAAGGACAGGGCACCAGCAGCCACGTCCCAGGGAAGGGCAGCTCCGTGTGAGACTGGCAGCTTGGGGCTCTGCCACGGAGCAAGCTGGGAGAGCTATGGACCATGGGCATGGAGACCAGATGCAAAGGAGCAAACTGCTGGTATAAAAAGAGCTCTTTATTCGGCATCCAAAAATGGCCTATGATACTGAGAAGGGACAGGCCAGAGATCTGTGGAGCGCTACTTTTTCATGCTGATTGCAGGGGACTGCATTGATAGGGCTGCTGAATGTTGATAAGGGCTGCTATACTGAGAAAGCCAACTGATATGATAAGACATGTATTTTTGTGTCATGTTTCAAGCCATTTAATAGCATTGGTTGGGGGCGGGGTGAACAGGCACAAAAGTTGGGTTAAAAGATGTCCTTTATGCCTTTATTTTAGAGAAACTACTTGAACTCACTTTCCTGTGGTTGAAATGAAAAAGTGGGTTAAATTAGTTCTGATAAAAGCACTAACTGCTTGAATTATTGTTCAAGGGCAGGAAAAGTGCAAATTTCTATCACAATTCTGCCCATGCATCCTTTTGGGTTTGGGGTGGGTTTTTTATGACCCCCCACAGGACTGTACTTGAGGCCTTTCGCGAATAATAGCATCAGTTTTAAGAAACTGCATGTGAGGATCCTGCATTACCACAAGCCCAGGGACAGGGCTGCCAAACTTGCTTTCATTGTGGATGATTTGATTAATCTTTTATTGAGTCTGTGAAAGGCTACTGAACCGACTCGGACACCTTTTCTGTGTTTCAAAGACTTGAGGTGTTTTTTTTCATCCAGTCCCTCCCCTTTCCCTCTGAGCACAGAAAGCCTGCAATTACGGACAGTTTTCAAGGATGGCAGCTTTTGCTACACAGCCAGGACTTGTTGGGGCACAGAGTGGAGGAGCTGAATTGCACTTGGGCCAGAATGAAAGCTGTTTCAAAAGGTGCCGCTCAAGCCCCCAGGATGGGGACCTCCTCTCATTTCTGGATGTGCATGCTGGGAGGCCAGGATTTGGCCTTGGAGCAGGCATGTCCCATGATTCCAGCTGTAATCAGTTGCTCCTCTGCTGTGGGGAACAGACACCCAGTGAACCTATATGCAGCTCCATGTCCTCTGCTGGCACCTGGAACTCCTCTGGTCATTCCTACCTGTGCAAACCAGGAAAGGGTAACACTTGAATGAAAACTCACAGGAACTGGGTGATTACAGAGGCCCTGACTCCTGCCATGCTTGACCAAAACAAGAGCTGCTGTGCAGGGAGCATCTCACCTTGTATGACTCACTTGTGGAGGAAACCAAGCTTGAACAAATCTTGAGCAGACCTGAGTGCCTTTGGAGAAGATGAGCTTTCTTCATTTGTCTCCTGTTCCCTGAAGCCCTTAGGAGTGGGGTCTGGGTCTTCTCAAGACATTTTTCAACTCCCTTTCAAAGCCTTACCTGAAACACTTGAATGTGCTGGAAGCTGGTGTTTTTTCAAGAGGCCATGGTAGTGTGAGCATGTGGCAACACCGGTGAGAAGCACACAAAGGCCATCGCCAGAGGGAAAGGGAAAGGCATCATCTATGAGCTCTGATCTTCTCAGTGAACCTCAGGACTTTCCATTAGAGGATAGTGACCCGTTCCTAAAATTTTGCTGTGATGAAGCAGCTCCCTTGTAGGACTCACCACCCTGCTCTGGTGTGCCTAGATCTACATGGAAACCTAGGTGCCCTGGTGGGTGCTTCATGGTGTCACATTTGTCAGTAGATGTAGCCTTTGTCACTGCAGACAGCTCTGCCCTCTCAGCATGCAGTCGAGAGAGTCAGCTGATTTTTACAACAGTGCAGTATGATTGTGGAGGCAAGGGGATTTTTCCTTCTTGCAGGGGCGATTCTGAGTCTTTCTAGCAGCTTTCTGTCTTGGCTCACAGGGTTATTAATGCTGTTAATGGTTGTAAAATTATTGCACCCTTTCCCAATATCAGTTGACTTTGGCCTTGAGAGACAGTGCTACCCTTTACACTTTAGCATTTCACAAAGACTTTAAATGCTGTCAGTGAGAGCTGGGTATGAACTAATCTGGGCAGCAGCTTACAGGTTGCTTCACTTAAGCTCTTCCATGTGTTGACTTGAGGATCATAGTTTTTATGTGACTCCACTGATGTAAATGTGAGAGTTCATTTTTCCCTCTGCACTTCTGACTGAGCTTGAAAAATTAGTTCCTCTGAAAGCCTGTCTGTTTTAATATTTGCTAAATTGAACCTTTCTTTGCAGGCAAGTGGAGTACTGGGATAATATTAAGCTTTGTGATTCAATCCTTCAACTCATAGCCACTCCTCACCCTTGGCATGAGGATGAGGTGACACAAGGTGCAGATCATTTCCTTCAAATAAAAAGCAGAATGTTCTTCTAAGAAGGCCTGAAATACCCATGGCCTGAAAGCTCCTTCAGGAATGTAAGTTATGGTGCATGTTTGGGGGTGGGGGTGGGGTGTTAGGTAGATGTATCCCTGTGCAACACTTTTGTCTGCACAAGGTGCATGTTTCTTTTTATGATCGTTCACCCAGAATTGTATTTTAATATTACAACTGGAGACATGTATTTAATTACTGTGGTGCCCGTAAGAAACTCCGGGCTCCTCTGAGGTCCTCTGAAAATGCAAAGTGTTTCACAATGTATGAAGAAGTAATTTGCATGGAGAATCAATATGCTAATTATTGTGTCAATGCTTATTGTTTTGGCGTGTTTCTTGGCTTCTTGTCCCACGGTATACAGCCACGTATGGTCCCAATTCCTCTGCGACACATAAGATGTGCCTTGGCTCTGCGACAGTCACAGGACTTGTTAAAAGAGATGCAAACCAAAGAAGACTGGCACAGCTTGTACTGTCTTATCCAGTCTAGCTTCATTCTGTCAGGGAACATCAATTAAATCAGTTGAAGAAATTAGGGAGCTTTTGTCTAGCTGGTGAGTTAAATAAATATTGATTAAAATAAAATGATTGCTAAGCAGATGAGTCAAAATAACCACCATACCAATCCGTATGTTTATATAAAGTAAAGCGGTGTGGGAATACAAGTGTCAAATATAGGCCCAGAGATGTTCTCCTTCTTCATTTTATTTATTTTGAAGATGGTTGCGCTCTGAGTCAGGGACCAGGAATAGTTGTGCCTGGTGCTGCACTACCTCAAAACAAAAAGATGAACTTTGCCTCTTGGCTTCTTCTGCAGCCTCACGGCTCTTTGGGACTCTGGGGCCATGCACACGGGAGGAGCATGAGAATCAGGCGGACAATGCGGTTTTTAACATCATGGCTCCCAGCAGGAAATGGTATAAACACAGGGCACACACAACCTGTGGCTGCAGAGCTTTGGGCCGCTGAGCTGCTGACAGATAACGCGGCAAGGGGGCTGTAAGCTGCCCAGATCAGCAGTCAAAATGGTCCTGGGAGCTTGGAAAAAGCAACCAGAAAACTCTCTCTGCTAGACCTGTTAGTTCCTAATTGCTCCACGGTAACCAATGACTGAGATACACAGGAAGAATTGTAATGCAAACTTGCATTATGCTTCCATTCTCAAGGTGCTTGCTGTAGGGGCTGTGTATACGTGTGAGACATGGGGAAGGCCAGTGGAGAGGTGCTGTGGGTCGGGATAAGTACTCATAAGAGAAAAATGTGGCTCTTTCCTCACCCTCACTGTCCCAGGATACAATGAAAAACAGTGCAGGCGAAAGGGACGGGTGTGCACCTGAGAGCTCCTCACTGTCCAGGTGTTCACAGCACAAATGAGAGTGGCTGGACCTCCTGCAGTTGCCCAAATGTCCACTGAAAACTTTCTGGAAGATCACTTTGCATTTCCTATCGTTTCCCCCTCACCTGAGAAAAAAGTTGCTGGATTTTTGCTTTGCTAGCAAGGTGCTGAGCTGCTAAACCAGTCACACACAATCAAGTCTGACACCCCACTGGACTCAAGTTTGCTTACCAAACCCTGTTACTCATCTCCCAAGCAACAAAATGGTTCTTACACCCACCCTGTACATGTCTTCCCTGGGATACATGTATTTGTTGTGGATCCATGGGAGGTCAGCCCAGAGGCAGGTGGTGGGCGATTCTGGGTCAGTCACACACTTTCTCCATGCTTACTTCCCACCTCCGGCACGAGGAAAATAGTTATTTTCTCTCTCTACTGAAAAGATCAAAAGCAAAAGCAAGGAAGGGTTTAAAATATATTTATATTTACTAATAATTTTCATGTATAATTTTTCTGAGTCTCTGTGATCAAGAGCTAGGAGAAAAATATTTGTAAATGGTGCTACTCCCCACCTCAGGCAACCTTCAAAGACTTCTTTTCAAAAGTAGTTCTAGTCTTACTTTATCAAGGCTGCCAAGGACTTTCTGAATTTGATAACAAGCCTTTTAATTTGAACAAGCATGCTTTGGGGTGGGTTTTCTCCCGAGAGAAAGTTGAGAGATGATACACATGCAGGGTGAAGCTAACCTAGAGATGACCTGCCCTGCTGCTGGGTTATCTCATTTCTTTTGGTCTCTGATTTGTTTTGGGTTTGTTTTACTGGCAGATTTCTGGGGTACATTTGTTAGGCTTATGTTCTAACACTTCACATTTTCACTTTACATGTCAGCTTTTCATTTTCAAATTCCTAACTACTATCAGGTAACTGAGGCTAACAGAGGTTTCTTTCTTTAGCTGTAACTTAGAAAGCAGAGGGAGAGTAGAGACTATTGAGAAGTCCCACTCAAAATTTGGCAGGGTGCTTTTGCTCCTTTACCTGCAGTAATTAAGCCCGCCCCCCGCAGCCCCTGGAAAGCAGCTCTGCCAGCAGGACACCTCCAGCAGCCGCTCTCGCAGGTGAGCACAAAGGCTCACAGAGCAGAAATGCCTTCGGGCCCCCGGCATGACAATAGGTCTGCTCAGCTATGCCGAGTTTAGTCATGCATTTTAAGTTTCTTCCTGAACCGGGGTCTTAATTCTTGTGCCATTTTCCTGGAACAAAGAGGTCAGATTATTTATAGGTCGGTCGCCTTTGTGTGCATGAAGCCAGCAATGCCTTCGGTGCTCCAATTTCTGGGACTCTTTTTCCCCTCCGGCTCTTAAGTCTCAGCTATTCTCTCCTAATGCAATAACAGTAATTATCCTATCGCCGGCCAGCGCAGCACCCTCCATTAGTGCCTGCCTTACCTAGTGCACAGCGAGGCCGGCAGCCAGGTAAAACCCCTGTAATTTATAGCTCATCAGAGAAGCCAACCAGCCCACGATCTTCCTGTTTTGCAAAGAGACAGACTTATCACCCAGACACTGCTGCGATGGGTGCACTGGAAAGGCAGGAAGATAAAAGTAGTGCACAGGCAAGGTCTGGCCCCATCTCTGTTTGTGTTCTCTGTTGTTTCATCCAGGCACGCAGTCAAGCAAAATCATCATGGCTCGATGCAACCGGGAGACAATATTGACGTGTTTTTGCTTCCCAGTAGACCCATGACATTTCACAATGTAATTGTTGTTTCGCATCCGGCTGCTGAGTGCAGAACAAGAGATGTGGAGCTGGCCATGCTAGGGTGTCTCTGCTAAGGCCAGGATTCAGCACAAGGGTGACCTCT
This sequence comes from Climacteris rufus, assembly GCA_013398175.1. Taxonomy (NCBI): domain Eukaryota; kingdom Metazoa; phylum Chordata; class Aves; order Passeriformes; family Climacteridae; genus Climacteris; species Climacteris rufus. The sequence goes on from VZRZ01008263.1 coordinate 123,219, forward strand.
CAGACGTTTTATGTGACTAGTGTCCTATAGCCTCCTATAGGATGCGCTGTATGGTGCATGGACTGACTTCACTTCTTCTTCAGTCCTTGTACGTTTTGATGACCAGAGGTTTGGAGCACCTCTCCTGTTGAGATGGGCTGAGAGACGTGGGGTTGTTCAGTCTGCAGAAGAGAAGGCTTTGGAGAGACCTTACAGCAGCTTCCACTGCATAAAGGGGCCTACAAGAGAGTTGGAGAGTTTTTTCAAAAGCATGAAGTGATATGACAAGGGGGAATGGCTTTAAACTGAAAAAGGGTGGGTTTAGACTAGTTACTAGGAAGAAATTATTTACTGTGAGAGTGGTAAGACCCTGGAACAGGTTGCCCAGGGAAGTTGTGGATGCTCCATTCCTGGAAGTGTTCAAGGCCAGGTTGGACAGCGGGGTTTTGAGCAACCTGAAGGTATCCCTGCCATGGCAAGGGATTGGAACTAGATGATCTGTAAGGTCCCTTCCAACCCAAACCATTCTATGATTCCTTGAAATTCTCCTTCATGAAGCACTTGTGGTGTGTCTGCTCTTGGGAGTAGAAATTCTTTTCCTTTAACTGCTTGGCTGACATCCAGCAGGATTTGGAGGACAGCAGTATTTGATGAGGACAGATGAAATGAAGAGCAGATTTGGAAAGAATCATTCCTGACACTTATCCTGACCTCGTGCAGGCAAGGCCATACAGTCCGGCCATACAGTCCTTAGTGCAGAGGGTGCAAACAGGCACACATTTGCCCTGGAGAGGTCAGTCAAGCAAAACTTTCTCTGACACCTTTTGGACTGGGCCTGCTGCTATTCTTCAGGTAGCAAGGAGCATTTTCCAACATGCCTTAGAACACCTCAGGATGATAAGAACAAAAGTTTCTGGCAATGTTTTGCTGAGAAGCTTCTGCACCTCTGATGGTCCCATGGCCTCTGAAACCCAGCAGGAGCAAAGCTGCGGGGTCACAAGCACACTTTCTCTTCACTCCTTTAGCTGCTGTTCATGTTTTTGGCTGAGACAAAAACTCTTTTGGAAATTATTCATATCTTCATTCAGTGCTTTGGCAATCTGAGGAGACTTCATTACTCAATGACGCTTCAAGCTGGCAAGGGTAGGGCCCAGATATCCGTGGATTTGACAACCAACAAATGCCTTCATCAGTAAAGTCATACAAGGTGATGTTGTTTTGATGTGCAATTAAGTTACTAGGAATCTAGTCACAGAGCAGAGCTTTGAACTGAGTAGCTCTCCCTGTTTGAAGCAAATGGGGGAATAAACACAAATACGTGTGAGTCTGAGGCTCAGTTTGCCAACGGGCAAGCTGACAAGTGGGGCAATGTTCCTCAGCAAAGCCAACCCAAGTGGAAAAGGTGGAGGCTTGCGTGCAGGAGAGGCACAGACAGAGGCCTGGAGGTGAGGTATCCTGCACCCTGCCTGCTTGCTCTGTGTGACTGGGATGCTCAGTTCTCTGGTTAGTCCTGGAGAGCCTGGAAGAAAGAGGACTTTATCAATCAGAGTCCAAGAAATAGCAGTATAAGTGTCAGAAGCAAACCTTAACCGAAACTTGTAAAGCATTCCAGAAAAAAGAGGGAAGAACTTCTTCAAAATCAGTGTAATAGAGGAGGAAAAGCAAAGTCAGACGAGTGTGCACTGAATGAGATTAAAGATAATTTAGGCATGGCCTGCAATCAAAGGAGTATTTTACCTCTGCTCTGGTTTAAGGAAGACAAATCCTATGGGCAAAAGCAGGCTGGTTAGTGGGAACAGGGATATGGAAATAGAATTGTTACTGTGCTCAAAGAACAGACAGCGTTCCTCTTGGGGAGGCAGGTCATGCCTGTCCAGGAGTTCTGGAAAGGCCAGCATGAGAGGTGGCACGTCTACTAGCAACTGTTTTTATACATCTGCCAAGTCAGAGAGGGACCCCGTGACTGCAGGAGATCCATTACAATGTGTTCAGTTGTGCAGGGTTAAAAAATAATCCATCCAACCATCAGCATCCTTGTAACTCTGACCTCACTGGTATGTGGGGCTTTGGAACATGCCTTGAAGGTTAATTAAAAATGCAAAGACACATCAAAAATGGGATGAAATGCAACTAAAGGCACATCCTGCCAGACTAACCCGATGGTTCTCTTTGATAAAACAATTATTTTTCCAGACAGGTGATATCTGCCAGATTTCCTTTATCTAGACTACTTTAATGTATTTGCTATGATGTCAAGTGAGAAACCACTGATGTTGCTGGAGACAAAATAGATTAGTAGAGGAATTGCATCGTTGGTAAGAATAGGAGACAATGAGTGCTGAGGTTGGAGATCTCAGGTCAGGAGGAATTATCTGTGAGAGTTCTTCAAATAGAAGTTTTGGGACCAATTTTGTTTGACTGCTTGTGTTAATGACATGCTCCTGGCCCATGTGAGCACTGTGCTGACGAAATGTGCTGCACAAAGCCGTGAGGCACTGCTGGCATGGAGGTGGTTTGCAGGCCAGGCAGGATGAGCAGGACACCCTGAGAATGGCTGTAATAAAAGGAGGGTGACATTCAAGTAAAAGACAAAGAGTCATGCAGGTGAAAACTGATGTCAGAAGTGCCTGTTGCTATTAACAGAGAGTGAATCAGCTGGGAAAAGAACTGAGGAAAAAGAAAAATCAGGATTAGATACTGATGGGAGAGTTGTGTGCTGCCACCTTGATTCTGATGCTGCACCTATTTCCAGCTGAGAAGAGGAAGTATCAATGCCCAGATCAGCTCTCCTCCCTTCCCACCCCTCTTTTTGGGAAAGATGCATTAACAGCAGAGAAGACCTGCAAGGGAGACCAGGAGACTGGAGACCTTCTTTCCCAGGAGGCCAAGGGAAGTTACTGGAGCACATGCACATGGTGGTAGGGATGGAGTTTGATAGAACAGGCACCCTCCTGCTGTCTCAAATATCCAAGCACTCCCTGTTCAGGCCTAAGGTCAGCCCACATTGTTGCCAGCCACTAGCATATCCACATCTCTTTTCTTTGGATTAGGGTCAAAAGCAGCTCCCGGAACAAGAAGGATAAGTGGGGGTAGCGTGGGAGAGGGAGGAAAGCTCAGTGGTGCCTCCCAGTGTTTTGGTACCAAATGAACGTGGGCGCAACATTCCACTCCCTGTCTCTGGAATTGCCAGCTCTTCCACCACCAGTGCCCAGCAGCTGAGCCATAGCATCAGGGGTCTGACACCAACAGTGGCATTCTGTGAGGAGCAGTCACAGTTGCGTGCAATTGAATTTAATATTTTTCCTTAAAGCTTGGAAAAGCAACCCAAAAAAATGAATAAAAACAACTGCCTGTCTACGTGATTCACAGCCAGAGCAACCAACTACATCTTGCTCTGCCTAGCAATTACCAGAGCTTTTATGCAGGTATTGTGGAGAAGGAAATTTGCAGGAGGGCTCCAGGTGAAGCCTAACCAAACAGGTACGAGCAGAACCTGACGCTCTGGCCATGCCTCAGGCCAGTCAGATTTGGAGCAACCTGAGTCTGGAAGATACATTGCTGCCTTTGTTGGAGGTGCACTGGGAGAGGGGCTGTTGTAGTGGGCTGTCAGACAAGGCCCAGCAAGTGCCCAAGAAATGGCTTCCAGCCCAAGTTTGTCTCCCAAAAACTCAGGTCAACAAGGGGAAGAAGTGCTCTGGGTTGCAGGGCCGTGCCTTTTACAGAGGGATTACAAGATTACATCCCAGAATTTCTTCAGCTCCTCTAGGAGCTAATATTGTCTCCACTGCTTCTGCCTTTCTAAAGAGAGGGGTGAGAGGGAAAGGCAGAGTGTGAGAGAAGAGTGAATGAGAAAGAGAAGACCTGGATGCTCGTGCAAAACTGCAGACATTAAAAAGTGGTGGCTCTTGAAGCTTGTTTAAGGCCCACACAGCATTTGCAGCCCTGGCAAATCTGTCAGGCAAGGTCTGGCTCCTCTCGCGAGAGCAGTGGGGAGCAGAGTGGGACTCTGCCACCAGGGAGCCCTGGCAAGCTCTTGATTAACATGTTGGTGTTGAGAAGATAAGTCAAATACAATTATTAAACTGATTATTCATATTCCATTCTGTTCACTGTGGGAAGATACTCCTTTTGGCGTTGTGTTTATGGGCCGTACAGATTGTCAGAGTGAATCTAATTAGCAAGAGAAATCCAAATGGAACAATGACTGGTAATTGTTAATGATGCAAGTGTATTATACCAGCACAAATGAAATCTTGGGTTGCAAGCAGCACTGAAAGGCAAATGAACATTTGCAGTTGTACATAAAACACTACAAGTCCTTACCTCGCTGCTCTCAGGACTGGTTGAGCTGGGCTTCCACCTGTAAAACAGCAGTGACTTGTGAAATGCTTCCCAGTCACCACCAAAATAAAATGCTGCAAGAAATGAATGACCTGCAGAGCTTTGGTAGGAGAGGTGATCTGTGTCTGGGCTGAAATCTATCCCTTGCTTTGCTTTCACCAGAGCAAACCTCAGCTGCCTGCAGAGCTGAGTTAAAAAAAAACAGGACCCTTTTCACTTGCACAGCCCCTGGATTGTGTCTCCAGCCTGGAGGTCAGAGCATCCTGGGCCACCAGCTGTTGGTGCTGCCCTTGGCATGCCTCTCCAGCTCCACCAAGCAAATGTGGGGTGGGCTGCCATCCAAATATTTTGGATTCAGTTTGGATCGTGAATTATGCAATACACACAGGCACAAACACAAAACCAATTTTGTTGTTTCTGCTAAAACAGGTGGCAGAAACAACAGGAGGTGGGCATGTAAACCTTTCCAACCGTACAGTGAGATGTGCATCTGAATTTGTTGGAATGATCCCGTCCAGGGCCTGGAGTTTGGTTATCAGCCCCCAAACCAGAGTGCTGATGACTGGCATTCTCAGTCTGTGGAAACTGGCTGGCTTAAACAGCCAGTGGAGCTGGGACAACGCATAGCAATCATGGATTTGGTCCAGCACTGAGCTTCAGCTCTCACATGAGGTGGCCTTGATCCCACGCCTTGTTTCTCTCTTTCTAGCCTTCAAAATGTTTCGGACTGCTGGTCTTCAGTTCAAGACCTACTTATTCCTCTGCATTTTTTGGGTAGGATAGGTTTGTAAGAAGTGAATTGTGTAGAAATGTTGGGAAAGGTGGTTCATGCTGCAACATTTTGTTTTTCAGAGGTTAAACACAGGTTGGATGTTTCTTCAGCAATACTATAAATGTAAATGTGATGGGAAGCCTGGACAGCTGAAATATTTTCTACTTTTTCATCCTTTCAAATGTGTGCAGGCAAGACAACCTGGTACAGACAAAAATGCAGAATCTCCCTTGCATTATTCACTTTATATTTACTGTGTCATGAAAGATGGGAGTTACGATGGACAAGGGTAGGAAGGAAAGTCTGGGAAGAATGTGAGTGATAGTTTTAAGACCAGAGCACTGGCTAAGGCTTCTATGTCTGCAGAAATATGTGTCCTTGACCAGAGTGTGCAAGCTTGCTGACAAATATCCTTTAATTCATATGATGTTGGAGTGTTGGGGATGAAGTTGGACATTCAGCTAAAACAAAAATGTTTTAGTTAAAAGACAAAAGAGGTTTATATTAATAGTTGCAGAACTTAAGTAAAAAAAAAAATACCAAAAGGGCTGGAAAATCTAAATCAGATACTTTTGTTTGAAATAGCATTTAAGAGAGGTCTGACATAGTTGGTGTTTCATAAAAACCCTCAGAATTTCAACAATAATTTTCAGTATTTTTCTTTATATAGGTTTGGCAATTTTTCTAAAAACATAGAGAAAAGAAACTTTTCTTCTGTCTAGTCCTCTTCCTAATGCAGGTTTGAGTAATTATAATGAGTCCACTGAATGACACTCAGTTTTGCCAAGCACATGTGAGATTGAAAATTAAAAACATGTGAAGGTACACAGTACATTTATTATAAGGACTTTTGTTTGAGGTTTTTTTCCAATGGCTTTGCATAGGTATTTTTCTATGTATCTTAATTCATACTTAGAAATGTATTTTTCACAACTGTGTCATCATAACTTTAATTTTTTCAATTTTATGAGATTTGACTTTTTCTATGCTTTTATTTCTTCAGGATTACACATGGCGATTTTTTAATTTCTCTTTGCTATTGACATGTGCCAAGGAATTTCAAAGGCAAACAAAATTTTGCCATTGAAAACAAAATGCCTACAGTGTCAGACAAGCCTTGTTTTAAACATTGGGAGTGAATTTTCATTTTGCAAATTATTTGAGAAACAGAATGCATAAAAAAACCACAACTCAGTTATGTTCAAACTCTGTTGAGCAAGGCACTGTGGAGCCTGAACTAGTGTAAAAGCTGGTCCAGATCTGAGCAGGGGGTTGTACCACATGAGAGCTTCAGAGATCCCTTCCAACCCACATTATTCTGTTTCTAAAATAAAATTTTCTAACTTCACAATTTCTAGTATATTCTTTCTAGACTTATTTGAATCTAGCCCTCTTCCAGATTTGAACACTTTTTTTAAATCAAAACTTGGCTCAGATTTCATTTATCTTTTCATTATTACGAATTGCAATAAATAAATCTGTTACCTTCAACTGGAGGGCTAGGGAATGATTAAAAATTACAAGGAGACCTCTTGGTATCTCTTTAGGAAGAGTGAACAAATGCTCAGGAGGAATCTTCACAAGCCGTTTTGCTAATTCACTTACAAACACTGTGTAAGAAGGCATAACAGAACCAGCAAGACATCTCGGATCATATTATAACCAAGCTTTATTCTCTAACAGCCTCGATACACTAAGAAAAACCTTATGTCTTTATTGCCCAAAACCATTGCACTGTAGCTAACTTAAATTGCCTGGTGTTTTCAATGTACTTTCACGGAGAAATCTCTGTAATGCGCGTTTCTCACTTGAAATTATCACTGAATGGAACATCTAAGAAGAAAAGCGTGGTGGAGCAGGTCGAGGTGGGCTCCCTGGTACAGAGCTGGGCTCTCCCTTTTGCAATAACTTAGGGAACATGCCATTCCACACATACAGTCCCCAGAGAAGTCAAGAAGGATGCAAGTCTTATTTATTCTAGAATCTATGAACCAGCTTAAGTGGAAATACTTTGTAGATCAATCTTCCAAGTCTGTTTCCTTTAGCACGGCCCCTGTGGATTTCAGGAGCTAGAACTATCCCACCTGTGACCGAGAGTGACCTAGAGTGACTGTTTCTGTGTCACAGGCACAAAGAGTTGTTATCAGAAGCTTAAAGGACAAAAATTGCCATTACATTCATTGATTAAATGGCTTCATCACTTTTTTTTTTGTATGTACCTTCAATGCCATCCCACGATGCCATCCAGTGTCAGTGCCCACTACTCCTTTTTGTTTGCATGACTTCTTCATTCATTTGCTTTCCTGTGGGTTGTTGTTCTGTCTTGTCTATTAATACAGAACCAGAGGAGGCAGCAGCAGCAGGGGAAAAAACAGCAGCTATCCATACAGGATAGGAGAAATTGTGTTCCCAGCCTGTGAACAAGGAAACCTGAGAGAGAGCTGTATCAGAGCAGGATGAGGTTTACAGCATCAAAATTCCACATAAGTCCTAACACCTAATATGTTTGCCGTTGGACATTTGTTCATCTCCTGAAACACATTGGTTAAAAAAACCCACACCAATACTTTTTAACTTCATCTCCCTAATCCCTAATTATAAAATGTGATTATCAAAGAACAAAGAATTTGCCCTACTGTCTTTATGATGTACAATTTACATACTACCTCATCCTTCCAGTACAGATTGGTAATTTTTAAAGGGCACTAAAATATGATAATAACAAGTATTATGCTTGCTGATGTATTATGAAATGTATCCCATTAGTCACTTTATATCTGAAAGGCAGAAAAAAATTCCACCTAGCAACAGAAAGGCTTTTAGGATTAAAAAAAATATTTGGCAGGCAGTAGGCGTGTTAAACTATGCCAGGAGGAACCCAATTGGAGGTTTCTAGAGACAACAGGAGCATAAATAAGTTGCCATCCGTGTCGCCCACCACAGTGCTGGGAGAAAATTCAAAGCTTTGTAACCTGAAGGAGCAGCAGAGAAGCAAAGGGCAACCTGGTGGCAGCCATGGCCTGGCTGCGGGCATCCCTGCAAGGAGCCACTGCCCTCCACAGCCACAGAAACATGGCAGCAGGTATTCCAGCTCACCTCATCCCCACTGTGCCATGCTCCTGCTCGCTATGTGGGCCACAATAAAGATACCTCAGTTCCTTAGCTTAGAAAAACGGATCCACTACCAAAGCTGTTCAATTAATGATGGCGCTAGTGAGACACATTGAGAGATTCTTGCCAAGACCTTTTGTTCCCTCCTACATAAGAAAATAGCTAGCGCAAGAACTTTTACTGGAAAGCACAGCAAGCAGAACACTTCAGTTTTGGACATAAAGCAAGCCAGGCAAAGGACAAGAATTTTTCCTGTTGTTTGTTTATGTGAGTAACTACCTAGAAAATCTTTTTTTCTGTGATGTCTAATTTATTCTGGAAAATAAACGTCCTTGATGGGCCAGGAAAAGGCTTTTTTTCCCAGGGAACTATGTTTTTATCACATTACAATTTTCATTCAATCCTTTTCTTTTGGAGAAGGAACTCTTTCAGCAGAAGAGGAGTATGCAGCCAGCGAGCCTTCTTGCATAGCTCAGGAGAAATAGGCAGCAATACTTCATTTCCCAGGGGTGTCCAAGCTCAGGACCAGAGAGTTCAGAAGGTGGCCCAGAAGCTTCTACAGGCTTTATTGAAGATGAGAAATATCCCCCTGCCTCAGCAGGACAGGTACCTCAGCTATACAGCACTACACTCCCTAAAGTCATCCTTAAATGAGATGGAGGAATTGCTTTTTCCACTTGTGAAGTGACACTGCTTTCATGTCTGACCACAAGTAAAATGAGCAAAATGAATATAAACAGGAAGGACTTCAACCTGTTCAATTGAGTCCAGAGGAGGCCATCAAGGTGATTAGAGGGATGGAGCACCTTTCCTATGAGGAAAGGCTAAGAGAATTGGGATTGCTCAGCCTGGAAAAGAAAAAGCTTTGGTATGACTTATTGTGGCCTTCCAAAACCTGAAGATTTGGGTTGGAAGGGAAGCCTACAGGCAAGATGGAGAGAGTCTATTTACAAGAGCATGTAGTGACAGGGTAAGGGGGAATGGCTTTAAGCTGAAGAGAGTAAATTTAGATTAGATATTAGAAATAAATTCTTTATTGTGAGGGAGGTGAGACACAGGAACAGGTTGTCCAGAGAAGTTGTGCATGCCCCACTCTCTGAAATGTTCAAGGACGGGTTGGATGGGGCTTGGAACAACCTGGTATAGAAGAAGGTGTCCCTAGACATGGTAGAGGGGTTGGAATGAGATGGTCTTCCAACCCAAGCCATTCTATGGTTCCATGATTCTGTTAAATGAGCATAATGAATGCACCTCATCCCTCAGTCCAGGAGGGTGCGGGTCTATTCACAGTCTTTCTGCTGCACACTGCAGGCCACCAGAGGAAGGAGGCCTGAGAAAGGAGGCCTTGCTGAGGAGGCAGGAGTTACACCTGCAGGAGTCAATGTTCCTGCTCTCTCCCTGTGAGTCATTACTTGGACTTTGCTGGACATCTGTGTCCATTTGTCAGGAGGGATGGATCACATCCTCAACTGGGACTCACCAACACCCTCCCCCAGCGCGAGAGGAGGGTGTTTGCCTTATTTCATTGGTAGTGAGTGACAGTATTTGTGCCAATTCAGGAAAGGCTCTATCCTGCACAAGAGGGCAGGAGGGTCAGTCTGAGATGAGCGTTTCATAACACTGACAAAGAAACACTGTCTATGCCCCCTGCAGTCTGCCCTCCACATGCCAAGTACAAGTGGCAGAGTGGCATCCCCACAAAGGATGCCAGTGAGCAAAACAGTGTGGGTATGGCAAAGTGGTCTGCTCCTGGTTATCTGAGAAGCCTTCAGATGCTTCCTTTCTTATTCCCACCTACTGGAGAGGATGCTGGGACTGATGAACCTCTGCCCGGAGCAAAACTCTTCCCACCTTTTATGTTAAACAGAACCCACTTCACTCTAGTTTGGAGACAAGTCGTAATCAGTAATTTGAGGATACCTAAAATGGCTGTGCACTTCCCTTCTGATCAGCCCAGTCTTTGTGTTCCCTATCATGAATTAGGTAGGGCAAACGCAGCCAGACAAAACATGGGCTGAAACCTGCCATCAGAGCTCGGCCCCATCACACAACCAGTGCCCGAGGCTGGAATTCGATCATGAGAGAGCTAATAATAACAACACACAGCAAAGAGCAGAGTACCTTGCTGCTGTTGCTGAAAGCATGAAAAATACCATCTTAATTTAGAGACTTATTATGGCATATTATGGCAGGGCATGCCTATAAATGTGGAGCAAGCTAGAAGTGCTATGCTATGGTATGTACTCTTATTGCAATAATAAAAAAAAAACCTTCTGAAAATACAATTTAAAAAAAGAAAAAGAATATTCCACTGTGTATTCAACAATAAAGACAGAAAAAGCTATGACAACCACAAAATACTCTCTCTTTAAAGTGGTCAAAAATAAACTAAAATGAGCCAAATTACTTTTCTGCCTCTGAAAACCTGCTAAACACCCCCATGGCCTGAAGAATATTCCATACAATTTTTTTCTATCTTTTTCAGGTTTTTCGTCACTGTTAATATGTTCATTTTGTAAAATTTTATTCTTAAAAATGGTAAAGCTCACATTCAAAGAAACACAGGAACTTCCAAGCCTGGTGGCGTTTCATGGCTTTCATTTTACCTGGATGTGAGAAAAAACCAAAAACCTTTAAGATATTGCTGTGAGCTCGGTTAGGATGAAGTGCTTGCACACATCAGAGGCAGCAGCACATATACAGGACCCATCAGTTTGCTAGGCTGCCTGCTTGTGCTGCTCCAGCTGGGAAAGCAGGGTTGGGCTGCAGACCAGCTGGAGGCTCCCTTGGTTGAAGTAGGATCTCAGCTTCATAAGGCCTGGAATCCCTTGCTCCTCTCTGCCTTCGGTTTTCCAGCAGACCAGGAACAGGACAGGTGGAGAAACTTAGGCATACCATGGGGTTGCTGTCCACTGACATCCTCAGGGCCATCACCAGTACTCTGTCAGCACCAGGGCTCCCCAGTGCCAAGCTGGACTCAGGCTGTTCTTTGCTTTTTCACGGCATCTCCTCTAAAGCCACTGTAGTACAGGAGCAGGATGCACCACCACCAGCACAGTCAGAGCTTTCCACATGCACCCTGGGAGGTGACCTGCATTTCATTTAACAGCAGCTTATAATTATTATCTGGGGTTTCATAGTGAAATACTAGAGAAATCCTAAATTCGGTTGGGAAAAGATCAGCCTTTTCTGTTTGCAGTTACTTGCTGGAGAGATTATTCTCAGGAGTTATTAACCATTCTCCAGCAAGGAAGGAGTGTCTGGGATTTCCAGCATTAATGCTCCTAAGAAATCATTTGGCTGTCACTAACGTTATGTAAATAGATGGTTCATGTTTATACTCTACAAAATGCATTTACAAGAAAAAGGCTGACTAATTTGGAGGTCAGCTTCTAATTCAAGGTTAGTGCTCAACAGTTTTTTCCCCCTGCCAAATAAAACCACTAAAGGCTAAATTAGAACCATGTGCTCTAACTTACCTTTATGTAGCTACTGATATAAAGAGGGTGGAAGCACTTTCATTGTCAAATTTAATGCCGCTGTCTAAGGAGTGAAGTAAAACATCCTACGGTAGCTTTTGCACAAGGACACGTGTCAAGGGTGCCTGACCTAGGTGTGAAGTGCTTGAGTACCTGAAAGCCACTTTTCAGTGACCTGTCATTGTAATTGACTACAGGCTTAATTTCTCAGGAATACGTTGAAATAAATAGCAATTTCCTGAACAAATAATCTTCTTCATTAGGAAGAACAATTGGCTAGAGAGGAAAAAAAAAAAAAAGATCAGCATGAAGATACTTGACCCATACATTGAAGAGAGCTGCCAAATTTCTGAAAACTACCAGCTTCCAAAGTTTGTACCAGTATTTTATTCTCCTTTCTAGCCATTTGTTTATTACTGCTTAAACCTTGTCTGGTCTTTAAAATTTCACTTAAAACTGGAATGAAAACTAAACTCCACTCTTTTTTTGTTAGTTTCTTGGGTGTAAATAAAACTTCAGATTCATCCAGCATCTTCTTAAAACATTATGTCTGGAGAGAGTGGCAGTGCTCATCTAAGGACTTGAGCAGAAGGTTCAGCTTCTGCCAGACTAGAAGTAGGGTGCAATGTTTCTGTTCAGCCCCAAGAACCTGCTCCTAAATGGCTGGAGGACTGAAGTCTATCTGCCTCATCTCTCAATCCCCCTGTGCCTAAGAAATGTTTGGCCCAGGTCTGTGAATGTGTGTCAGGGAGATGAAAATCCAAGCAGAAGTAGTGCTTGTTGAGTAGTGGCACTGAGGTGTGCAGGCAACTAACTCCCATGCAGAGCCAGGAGTTTCCCAGCTCCTTGGCTACTGAGCTATGGACCCTGACAGGGTCATGTAGCCTCTCCCATAGATCCCAAACAACACTTCTAGTGCTTACAGCTGCAGAAAAAAATCCAGTTTATGAATGGAGAATTCAGTTTTGTGGTATTCATCTGCAGACTTAGCTCAGAGAGTAGGTTTCTTTCTGGCAAAATCATTGTGGTTATCTGAGGCAATCTGCTAAATCTGAAGTATAAAATACAAGTTGGATTATGAAATAAATAGCAAATATTTTCACTTCATTTAATTTGTGTTACAGGGGTTTGCACGTGTTCCGCAGCATCAAAAATTTCACCTGTCCAAGAGGTCAAGTGTCCTGTTTCCCACCGTGTCCTGCTTTTATAATACACTTATTCATCACAGTGGCCAAGTGCATAACACAGACTGCAGGTGCTGAAGGAAATACAAGTAACAGCTAACTGTAGGGTGTGTCTCCAAGTCAGTGAAGGCCAGGAAATAAAGAGCATCCATTTATTTAACTGCACTGGGCAGGGACAGCACGGGCATATGGTGGCTGAGTGCAGGGCTGGGTTTGCCACACTGGCTGCCTGCTTCCACCCAGGTTGGGAAGGCTCCTCTGCCCTTCTCAGGACTGGAGGAGCCCCTGCAGCCCACAGCCAGTGCAGGGTGGATGTGTCAAATGAGTCTCCCAAGTGCTGGCTTACCCGGAGTTGCACCCTGCCCCAAATAGAAATAACAGGCATGGTTCCAGGTTCAAGACACTGGATCAGACACTAAAATCACAACATAGCCTGAAAATTACTGTCCAGAGCAAAACAAATGTCTGACAACTACTATAAAAAGTGCTAAGTGTTCACTCTCCCAAAAGGATTTCTCAGATGCTGAACCTCATCTGTTTCTGCTGAAATCTCTTATTTCCTAAACCCTCTTCTCATTTCAGGCTTTATATTCATATGGTACCCTCTGAATCCTAAATTTCTTTGCTAAACTGAACGATCATCAAGATACTTGCCCAGACTAAAGGTGGTGACACCAGAAGAACTGCCGTTACAATCATCTCATATGCAAAATTTTTGTCTCTAAAAATGGTGACCTCATGCTTTTCTAGTAGGCTAAGTACTGTCTGTAGGTCTAGCACGGTGTTTGGGGTGGGACCCAGCACCAAATGGGAATAATCAGAGGAATTATTACCTATATTGAACCTATATAACTTTAATAGCTCATGTTGCATCTGTACCCGGATTCTGACCATGACTGTAGTGGTAACACGCCTTCCATGAGGCAGGATATGCTGCCTGAAAAGAAAGAGCATTAAGTTTTTGGATTAAGTGGAGAAATGGTTTTGAGTGGATCAGCCAAGATAGCAATAATTGTTATGAGGCTTAATGTAGCTTGTGCAGAAAATATTTCTCAATTGCTTATGGTGGATTGTCAGATGTAAGAGCAGGCAAATTGAGCAGACTGTGAAAATAATCCTAGCATAGCTTCCAAGAACAGAAGTTAAACTTTTTTGTTGCTAAGAAATGTGAAATTACAAAAAGCAGTAATACCAGTTGCTGCAGAACCAACAAAAGCATAAAATATTGTTAGCTGCAGTCATTCATTATACATCATCTGATGAAAAGAACCTGATAAGTAACATTTTCCAAGACTTGCCCTTAGATAAAATTGTTTTGGCAGAAAAGGTCTTCTGTATTGACACGTGTTGCATACTGAGAAAACAGTCTTTAAAACTTTACTGAAGAAAGCATTTCTCCTGCTGTTCACTAAAGACTCATATCATATTAAAACTCATTCATTCATTTTTTGAACAGGGAGTGATCAGTTATTTGTCTGGGTGATTTCAATACGGTAATGAAGTAGTGATAGAAATTTTTGAAAAAATAAAACAATAAACTAGATTACAACCCAATTATTTGAATTTCAGTAGTATCAGTTGCAGATGCCAGTATTAACTCTGGGAAATGCTACTTTCTAAAAATTTAATGAAAAATGAGAATGAATGATTGCTGCCAGCTAACTGTTGAAATCATATATATTGCATACATCCATAATAGATGATCACTTAATCTTCATTTAATCTTGAGGGTTATGCTTAGCTTTCAGTCATATAGGGGGTTTAATCATCTCTCCAAATGTCAGAATTACCAACCTTTGTCAAACTTCAATTCATGGGAATGATAAGGCAAGCCTTCACATGGCAGTTTATCTCTATACCCTAAAGTTGAAATATCTTAAAATGTTTTCCAGCTAACAGAAGTTATTTTTGTCCAGTAGTTAAGAATTGCTCAATTGCAATTTAAAAATTCCTTAAGGATCAGTTAGATGGTGATGAAGGAAGGATGTTTTTGATGACTGAATACTCCTTATCTTCATCTCACACTGTGCTAAAAGTTTGACTGCTCTAATTTTAAAGCTATCTAATCTTTTATGTGCTAAAGCATATGAAATCCTTCATTATTAGAAGTATGAATTACAAGAAGAGTTCATTTCTTTGGTGTTATATATAACCTTTATCTAAAATGCATTATGTGGTTAAAAAAATTTCATTTAGTAATATTCATTAAGCCTCAAACTCTTCTTTCAGAGAACAAAATTGCTTCAACCTGATTGAGATATTTTATCTGGGGAAAGAAAAAAGTGACTTTTTGATAAAATGTATAATCATCAGTGAATGTTTTGATGCTTGACAGTGAATTGGATGTGAATCCTGTGTATAAAGGACTTTTTTTACTGGGAAATCCATTCAACTGAGTGTACAGGCCTCAGGAGTCTCACGTTGGAAAACAGTCATGTATTCTTCCCTCAAAAATGTGAGTTTTTCAATTTCTTAGAACATGTGGGATGTGTTATATTCCTTTCACTGTCACATCTGAGGCATGCATGAATATTTTCTTTGTATACACATAGTTGAAAAGAGTGCAAAAATCTATTAAAGGCAAACTATTTAATGTCCAGCTTTCAATTTAAATTATTTTAATTGAAGAAGTAAGGAGTTTTATCAATTGATTTTTTTAAAGATATGCTTATAGTACTAAAACCATGTGTATCAGTTTACCAATAAAGTGAAACTTATCAGAGTGGAATGCCACAGTCAAGAGCAGGGGACATTTCCACCTTGAAGAAAATCAGACAGTATTTGAAAGGCAAAATAGCATTTTCCTGAAATGTCCTCTAAAATAATATTCCTAATTCATACCTGAAACTGTGGCCAGCCTGCCCAGGAACAATGCTTTCAGGACAGATTATTTGTTCTATGGTGAAAACAGTGTGAGCCTGCACTCATGCTTTTTAGTTTAGTCCTAGGACTTGGGAATTTGTTTTTTGTTTTCAAGTATCACTAAATCTTTCTCCCTGACCCTCTACTGCAAGATTAATTATTTTCTGTGCAAGGGCCCTTCTTTCAAAGTCCTCCATTATTCTGTTTTGACCATACTGGGGAACTTATCCAAGTCAACAAAAAGGCAGCCTTTATCACAGAGAGGCTGTTCATGGAGTGGATGGTTTCATATATTGCTGGGGGAGAATTGCCTTAACATCGCTTATTCACACTGCTGTGCCAGGTGCATCCACTTACATGGCTCAAAACGCTGCTACCACCACATCCTCTGCTGCCAAGACCATTATGTGCTCTGAGTGATGGAGCAAGAGGCAGGACTTAGATCTTCTCTGCTGGGAAGCGGAGGGAGAGAGACCAATCTTTGTGTCTCAAAAGAAAAAAAATCTGCTGTAGGGAGCCTTTTAACTCGCTGCGGCTCCAAAATTGTGAGCGCTTCGGAAGAAGATGGGGAGGAAAATAGCAGGAGTTTAGAACAAGACTCTGCTCTGCATCACTGCCCCAAGATACTGTAAAGAGGACAAAGGGAAACTGGGATATAAATAGAGAATGACATTTTCCTTGCATTGTCCACAATGAATACATTTGTACATGAACAAAATCGTTGGAACGAGACAACATGCATGCCTGATGCTGAAGAAAAGCTTGTTTGTGCTTAGTACATTGAAGACATTGTTCGAAAATAGTTCATCCTTTTGTAAATATTGCCTCGGCATTGGTGCCAGGGTCACTGTTGCTTTGCGCTATCAGCTGAATAAGTATCAGTCATGCACATGCTGCTGGGAGAAATTTTAATACGGGCACCAGATTTAAAAACAGAAAATTATCCTCTTAAGGACTGTCCCCTTCATTTGTAGTTAATACCCCCTACTTTACTCTTAGTCTTCGTTCTTCCAAACTACCCTATTTTCTTGCACCTAAAGGGTGTTTCTTGCATGTCACCAGGAAATAAAACTTGCCCCATCCCTCAGGCACTGCTGGTGCGTGTACAGAAAGCAGGCATCCCTTTCTGACAAAACCTTGGTGGGAGGAAATCTTGCCTTTGCTTTTCCTCTGCAGTGATACAACTGCAGCAGATACAGGCTATGCTCCCTCCTCGTGCAAAGCGGCTGAGGTCAGCTGAGTGGCGCCGCGATGGAGATCTTGGCTCTTTGGTTTGTTTGCTTGTTTTCTGGAAAGACATTGATGTGGCAACATTTCTTTTCTTTTCTCCAGAAGTTTGGAGAATCCAGCAAAACAAATACTTGTACCACATGCAAAACCGAATTTATGTAATTAATAAAGTATGTTCTGCATCCAGTGAAAGCCTCCTTGTATCCCTGAGCAGAAGGCAAATAAGATGAACAAGATACATTTGTATTCATCCCCATACCCAGATTTTTTGGCAAGATAAACCACAATCTGAAACTACAAAAATTGCAGGACTCTCCAGCATTTCATGCAAGCAGGCAAATACAGCTATCCTTATGATATCCAGTCAAATAGATGAGGGGAAAGTGAACTACTGACTTGGAAAAAAGTGGTCAATGGAAGAGCTGAAAATTATATATACAGTCTGTGATGTCCAGGCAATTTTGAAAATGTTTCTCTGCCCTAAATAAGGTATAGTTCAAGTTCAAACAAGATGTGGTAGGACCTATTGTACCAGGCTTACACAGCATCTGAGTATAATGATGCCACACATCCTGAAGATTACTGTACTCTGCCACTCTCTGCTTTTATCTCTATGGCCATGCCCCAGGGTCAAAAATCAGGCCTCCAGATTTTGCAGTAGGAAGTGGGAGTTTCATTAGCCTGACAGAACAGGGACATCACAAGTGTTTTTCTTGCAGCTTGCACTGCACCTAGTTTGAAGTTGTGTTGTGGTCACCCACCTTCACCTGGGCAAAAGGGCCAGGCACTCAATCTGCTCCTGGCTGGCAGGACAAGGCTGAGGGGTCAAGAGCCCTGCTCTGCTGCTGGCTTGCTTGGTGACAGCAAACAGCTTCTGAGAGAGCCCTCTGGGAAGGAAAAGGATGACGGTGTAACTTGAAACCTAAGGAGGCCGGAACTAGATACTCTTTAAGGTCCTTTCCCACCTAACCCATTCTATGATTCTGTGATAGGTAGTCACCACGGGAATTCCAGTTTTTTAGGAGGTCCATGTGCTTTAGTTCAACAACTGCTTTAATGCATTTGACCTCTACCTGCATTTATGGCACAGAAGGTGTGCTCTTCTAGGTATTCCTAGCTCAGACAGACTTGTCCTATTACCACCTTGATTGCAGTTGCAGGTATTTTTTTGGTGTGTTATTGCCTTTTATTTTTCGCCAGGTTATTACAATAATAAAGGTTTCACATTCTGCCGTCTTCTAAAAAAAAGGTTAAAATAATCAAGGATGAATGTCCAAAGACTGTAATAATTGATTAATGGAAAATTTAATTCATATCTGGTAATAATGATTTGTTAGAAATTACTCCATCATATGTCACTTCAGGCCTTTCTGATAAATACCTTAATGAAGGCAATTCTTATGTCTTCTAATTCAGGTCTGCTGTTCAGGAGCTATTTGGAGTTTGTGAAATATTAGATAATTGCCTGCAAAACTGTTTCACCTGTTGTTGGTTTGGTTTTTTTTTTTTTTTCCAGAAGCAATGCCAGAACCCACCCCAAAGTAAAGGATATCTATGCTTTCACACAGGTAGGTGTCAACTAACAATGGTAAAACCTATATAATTGGAAAAACAAAAAAGGCAGACCACTAAAATTCATCACTAAAATTCATAGTTCAGTCTTTATTGTTAATATTGCTTAAACCATTTGTGGCTAATGCATAAGGTGATACATTGGGTTTTTGTGGTTGTTTTTTTTTTTTTAAGATGGGTTCTGTAGTTTTTGGAACTAAAATGTTGAGAAGACCAACTACAGTACCGAAACTGCTTCTGTTTGAGCTCTGGACACCTTGAGCTCTCATTTCTGTGTAGTTTTCTACACACTTTCCAGCACTGCACTGGGTCTAGGATTCCATCCTTCCTCTCTCAATAGTTCAAAAATAATAAGAAAACCTAGGGATGAAAGGAAAACAAAATAATTGTTCCCTGTAACGAGGTTGATTACAAATGTGAATTTAAGTATCAACTAGAATCCATTCCTGTAGTGTACACTGCAGTGATTTGTTTTAAAGTATGGTAGAATTTAGCAGACTTTTTGA
This sequence comes from Climacteris rufus, assembly GCA_013398175.1. NCBI lineage: Eukaryota > Metazoa > Chordata > Aves > Passeriformes > Climacteridae > Climacteris > Climacteris rufus. The sequence goes on from VZRZ01008263.1 coordinate 142,255, forward strand.
GTAAATTGTATTCAAAAAAATTGGAGTAAAAAGGTTCCTCCAGTGCAGCAGAAAAAATAAGACCAAAAAGTTGCCATTGTAGAAGTGTGGACTGATTACTTTCAGAGGACTGAGTAATCAAGGAGACAGTATATACTAATCCCAAGTAGGTATAGTTTTCCTCCCTAACTGTGCTTTGTAGTGGGCATAGAGCCTCAACCGTGTGCCATGTTTCTATAAGCAGAAAGGAAGTCTATCTGTATCTTCAAGGGACAGAATGATAACAAAGACATTGCAATACAATGGAGTTATTTCAAAATACTACTACTCTCAGAACTGGGTGTTTCCTTGATAGACCATAAATACTCAAGAGAAAGCAATGCCAACAAAGGAACATCCTATCTTACGCCCTGGGAGTGATTTAAAGTAAGCAATTTTATTAATAGGATTCTAGCAGTAGCCTAAACAAGGTTCTACTACTGTCTTTAGATGACACTCTGACACCATAAACACAATGTATTATTAACTACCATTTGCTTTTAGCATCCAGGTGTCCCACTTCAGACAAGGGACCTTTCCTCTAGGCACTGTAAAAATTCATTAGAAATGTGTCTGGAGAGATTAAGATGAGTATCTGGCTACGTCTGGGCCTTGATTGCAAAAGAGCACACTGTCAAGCATCTTAATGACATATTTACTGATTTCAATTAGAAGCTAGAGAACAAAATTGATCACCACGCTTAAAAATATTTCCTGCCACCTTACAGGAGTGAAAAATGTTACTATCCATCATGCATGTGGCAGAGCCCTTGGCTGAACATCAGTTCCTGCAATTACCCTCCATGCCTTGTGGAGGAGCTGCCAAGTGCATCCAGCCCTGCTTGTCCCCAGCTTCAGTTTTCCACGTGTATCTGAGCAGCAGTGACAGGGAAGGCTGTGGAAGCCTGAGAAGAAAAGCCCTCCAATAAACTATGCCCTTCCTGTCCATCTACAGGTTAATGGATCCAATGCTCTCTCTTGCTTATCAATGATTTTCAGCATGGCATTGAACAACTGCTTTACTGTTATTAGTAGATTTGATCTACCAGGATAAAAGAGGGGAAGAGAGGTGCAAATGAGGGCCAAACTATGCCCAGACTATTTACATACCCACCTTCATCACCCCTTAGCATGTTCCCAGCAGTGCCATGGCTATCTCCTCTTGTGTTGTTTCTTTTCCTTTTGGCTTTTCTGAAGGTGGGGGAGAAGCCTGTGAAGCAAACTGTTGTTTTCCTTTAGTGCAGTGGGTTTTGTTTGTTTGTCTGATATTGGCTTTCTAGCTTTGATTTTGCAATGTTTTTTAAACACACACGTTGCCATGTCTTTATGCTAAAGGCAGACAGACCGAAGAAACATGTGCAGCACTTGGAAACTGGTAGAAGTTTCACACAGCACCATGAGATTTTTTTATTATTATTATTTTGTTCCCTGTCCCTTTCTTCACAATTCCTAACATTTTTCTTGGTTTTTTGTACCACTGCCAAGCTGTGCATTGATGTTTTCATGGCAGCATTTATTAGAGCCCCACAATGCTGCTCCAGAGGGGTAGGAGCCGGCCGAGACCCCATCATTCCCTTCTGTGTATCGCAGGGCATTTATCCACACAAAGGCTCATCTGCTGTTTTCTTGCTCAGCCACTCAGCTCCACAGCCTCTTCCCTCATCCTCTCCTCATGTTCACAGTAATCTGTGCAATTTTTATTTTCACAGTAATCTGTGCAATTTTTATTTTTGCCCCTTCACAGAACGTTTCTGAGCGTGCTGCACGATGCTGGTGCTGTTGGATTCCCATCACAACAAAGAGTGACCATTCATTTCTGACCTTTGTTTCCTTTCATGTGATGTTTGTCCACGTGAGAAGCTGCCTCTTTGCCCATGCACCTTAATTTTTTTGAGAGCCTCTGGTAAAAGACATGAAATGTTTTTTTTTTAATTCCTTTTATGCGTGTTGACCAGATCTCCCCTCCCCATAGAGAGGGACTGGTGAGGCATTGCTCCACTTTGCAAAAGATGCCTTCTTCTCCCCCTATGTCACAATGGCTTCCCTCAAATTCATTTTTTGATACAGTTAATAGTGGTTTTACATATGTAACAGGCCAGATAGATGTTCTTTTCTGATTTCTTCATTTGGGTATAACTTTGGGTTTTTAAAGGATGCTTTTTAACTTGTAGCAACCTTAACTAAGTTGTTTAGCTACATTCACATTCTTTTTAAGACTTTATAAAACTTCCAAGATATGACCGACCAGCCCTTATCTGGACTAGAGGTGAAGTGTGAAAATCTTGGAGGAATAAATTGCAGGGTTTAGAGGCTCTTCTGTCTATGGACTCCTCAGCTACATGCTGAAGAATCCAAGAAAATCCATGTTTCACTACTATCTCTGTGAGTGACCTTCTCCACAAATCCTTTAGATGGTGAAATGGCAAAAAAAAAATCCATTTTGTTATGGCTTTCTCACTTCCTGGGTGGGGAAACTGGTCCTTGAATCCAAGCAGAAGAGCAGTCACCTCAACTAGAATTTTAGAAGTAATGAGAGTTGAAAAGGAGGAAAAATTTGGACTGCCCATCAAGAACTTGGATGCACAGAAGCGTGGGATAAAATTGGATAAATAGAAAATAGGAAAAAGAGTACAAAGCTTTCCTAAGAATAGAATATGGCACACTAGCCAGACATTTACAAAAAACCACCAAACCCTACTTTCTACATCAAGGAAATAAATTGACCTAATCTGACTGGATTTCAGGAAAACATTTGTTAGTATGCTACTTGAAAAAAAAACAAACTGAGGAAGACAGCAACTGCTAAAATAACTCTTAATATGAATAAACGCCTGCAAAGTAATTTGGAAGGGAAAGTCTCAAGATAGAAGAAAGCTGACAGTGGACTTCCTAAAAGAATGATCTTAGACAGATCTTACTAATTATTTTCACCGACTACCTTAACCTAGGGATGATCAGCTGAGGATACAAAGCTGAGCTACTGCCTGCACAGAGTGGGGCTCGAATACTGTATAACAAAGGGCATGAAAGTAATTTTACATTATGAGCTTGACTCAGTACCCTGGAACTCTGCATATACCAAACCTAGGAAAAGTTCTTCAGTCTGGTATTTTCACTATAAAGACAAACCAAGTGGTCATGTTTCTTAGTTGTTCCACAGGCACAGAAGTAAAGTATATCAAATAAAATTGCTATATAAAAATGCCACAATATAAAGGCCACATAGCAAGTTCCAAGGGAAGACCAAAAAAAATTTTTTTTGCTTGTTTAATTAGAGACTGTCATGTTACCTAACTTCAACAATCTCGACAACTGAAATCCTCCAGATTCTTCTATTAAAAAAAAAAGTAAATTTTTATTTTTAGATGATATTCAAGTGCCACACAAGTCATGTACATCCCATTCCCCCTTCAACTTCACAGGCACCACCAGTAAACTGGTGGATTAACCTATAAAATCAATAGAAACAATATAATGTGACACCAAGTCCATCTCCTCTGTTGATCCCGTAAAAATATTTCAGAATTTGGTCTCTTGTTCCCAGAGCTGTCAAACTAAGCCAGTGCAGGACACAGAGCCAGAAGTGCTGTACAAATTTTGGAAGGCTTACCTGAAATAACACACTGTGATGTGCCTGAGGTAACCTAATCCTAGTGACAGTTCTGTTTCACAAGCCAAGCTAGCTCACCTGTAGCACCCTCCACTGTACCGTGTGCGTGTGCCAGCTCACGTCCATAGTCGTGCAAAGTGGAGAGATTCCTGAACAAATCTGGACATGCCAGGAAATTCAGGAGAAGCCCATGGCTTGGGTGAAACTGATGACACCCTTTTACAAAAAAGCCTTTTGGCATCCTTGTCATGCAATACCAGTATGATAGTGCAGAGGTCAAGGTCACAAAGTAGGAATGAAGAACTTTTGCTGTCAGTATCCATAAAAAAGGCTAAGTTGGGTGTTTCAGTCAATCGCAAAGGCTTTTGAGATGTTGACAACAAGTAGCTCTAATATAAAAATCATTAAATTTTTAAAATCAAAGTATTAGTTGCTCTATATCTAGGAGGTACAGGAAGGTATTAATGTCACCCTGAGAGGCCCTGGCAACACCTCATCTCAAGCACTGTACCTACATCTAACCCTGCAGGTTAAAAAGAGATTTACTGGAAGTGAAGGTGCAAAGGAGAGTTAGAAGAACAGTCAGGGAAAAGAACCCTTCTCCACGACAGGTATGGCACAGCTGGTTTGGCTGAACTGAGGCTGAGCAGGTTTGGGCAGCAAACAAAAAGCTCAAGGGAGGACAGACGGGAACAGACCTTCTACCGGGCGAGAGAAATGCTCTTTACACTGGAGTCAAAGACCTTGCAGAATGCAAGAGGTTCAGCTGGTCATGATATACATGATCTGAAATCTTTAACCATGCAGAGGAACAGAAAATCAGGAGCAAGCTGATGGTGGGGGTAGCCTCAAGATGGAGTCCAGTGTCTCTGCATGTTGAGGAGTGTAACACAGTTGCCTGCGATAGAGAGGATCAGGCCCGACAGCAGAGGAGGTCTTCTCCAGCCCTGCCCACTCTATCAAGGATAGAACTGACTATGAAAGCTCTGATTTTCAAAACACATATAAAATTTACACATTTGTCACAGTCCAGTTTATCACCACCTGCTATCTTACACTCAATAGTGTTACACAAGAGTGTAAATTAATGTGGAGTGCAATACTTCTAATTATTAGAGTTGGGGAGCAAATGGGGCCATGCATATGCAAATATCTAATTAGTCATGTTGTGGTTGCCTGTCTGTGGAAATACCCTGTGTGACTATGAAATCATACTGCCTGCCTTGGCTTATACAATGATGTGTATTGCTGTGACTCTTGCATAAGGAGAATTAGTCCTTCTGTTTTAATAATACTGCACCATTCTGCTCAATTCTGAGCCCTTAATCTTGCATCACAGTGAAACACTCTAACAGCAACACATAATTGTCTATTTTTACAATTTTGTATTTTGTAAAATGCTAGTTCCTGACCTCTGCTGAATGTGTACAGTGGCCTACCTTGACATAATATTAGGTTAATCTTAAATGAAAAGAATTCCAGTGTAGCTGTATTAGAAAAAAGAATATGACTTCACCTACTCATGAATTCCGGGTTTCGTTCTTCTTTTCTCAGAAGAATGTTATCATCTCACAATGACACATATGTAGTTTCACAAGTTCTGTTTGTTTTAGCCTAAGATGACCTGGCCTTTTTAGCTCCTTCTGTCCCTTCCAGTTTTGGTGGGGTCCCAAGTGCCTCCTTAGTGGTATTGCAAAAGGAAATCCCCATAAACCACATAAATCCCTAAAAAAGCTGAGAGCAAAACTGAGCAAAAAACCAGTGCTCGGGCAGGCAGCGTCCTCCCCTTGTGCAGCGCTGCCACGGGTGTCGATGGCAGCTCTGCAAAGAGACACGGCCGGCACAGCAGCCCCCAGGTTTTGCTTGCTCTCCGTGGCTGAAAGGACACCCTCACCCAGAGCACCTTTTCTGTATTTGCTTGATGTTTAAGGGACCTTATTGCTGGGATTTCCAGGGCAACATCATCACTGTGGCACTTCTGTAATTCACAGATAAAGGTTGACGAAACAGAAATGTGGTTTGGAGGACTGGGCACGATATGGGGTTGAGTTCACTAAGGCTGGTGAGATACCTGCCTTTCTGCTCAATTTGTAGGGCTAACTACTCCTTTTTAAATTATCACCACTTCATTTAGATGAGCATCAGCAATGGATAGATAAAAATGTGCTTCTGTGCTTGTAAAAACACCAGGACCTTTTCTCCAGAATACGATAATTCCTTATCGTATTGCTTCTATATAGCAAATCAGATTCTTCCTAATTACTAACTAATTTTATGGTTAATTTTACCTCCTTCCCCCTGTCCCACCATGCAGACATGTATATTCTTATGCACATATACATACGCAGATCTCATAAAAATTATTTCAGCATAAGTATGAATACCACGAACCAAAAGTTTGGCATTCCTGCTACAGTGAAAGATGACTGCCACCTATGGGTAAGAGCTCATGTTAACATATTTAGATAAAATTTTAATATTATTCTTTTTAGATAACTCAATCTGTAATTATCTACCAGGACAGAGTTCTGATTCATTTGCTTATATTTTGTCAACAACAATCACTGCTCATCCTCTGAAAGTCAGGTATTAAACCAACTCCCTTACAAAGGAGCATCAGCTTTACGATTAATAAAAAAACGGAGTACAACGTTCTTATTTTTCTTCTTCTGAATAAAGACTACATAGAAGTACTCTATTTCCCTATGCAAAGAAAAAACATTGCTACTCAGCTTCATACAGCATATTAGATAAATCTGTATTTAATGAGTACTATAATTTTAAAGTTTAGCCATCTCAAGGTTTTAATATTTTGCTTGCTGCTTTCTTTTACTAAATATATACATATAGCTTAGCTGCACAGTTCCATGAAAATGTGTACATAATCAGCATGTCATAGTAATTTTCTTTTCAAAATTTTTCATTTTTCATAGTAAAATGAAAGCTAATGGGGGGAAGGGAGGCAGTAGAAAAATCTATGTCTCGATTACGTAAGCCTAAATTTTTCTGATAATCAATCTGCACAGCGTTTACCTAGAAAACTCAAAAGAAAGTACAGACTGGAAAGCCAAACTTATTGTATTAAAACTACTTTTTTCCAATTCAGTTTTCAGGTACTTTAAAGCAAAGAGCCTGACAATTCTGTATATCCGACTACGAAAGAGAAAAACACTCAATTACGGCTGCTATACTGTAGTAAGCTGCATTAAAATGGAACTTACTATCTTTTTCACAGAAATACCACATGTAAAAATAGCTGGAAGTCTAGCAAATTAATGCATGTATTTCAATTTGGGAAAAAATAATTTTGCTTCAGTAAACAGAAGCTAATTGTAGCCATTATATTTCTCCTTTTCGGGGCCAGGGCACACTATTTCTGAAGGAAGAGAGATGGAAATTAACAAAAGACAAAATTATATTAGAAGAGAGAGTGACTAATACAAACTAAGAATAAGTCCAATATTGATTCTTAAAAAATCTCCCTTTTAAAGTAATCTTAGTTCTGGGCCTCCTTATTCGTATTGTACTTTGCTAAATATCATAATCGGCCCATCTAAAAAACCCGAAATTAATATTACACTAGTGCTTACCTCCTGCATTTTCACTAAGTTCTTATTACTAAACCTAGGTTATAAACTTGCAAAATTCTGGTAAAGTGGTCAGTAAATGTCGCTCAGATATTTGAGGTTCACACACCACCATTTCATGCTTGCTTTCCGATGGCATCGGTGCCCTTTATAATCTACATAAGTCAGATGCCCGTGCTAAAATCTTTGTGCTTCATAGACAAAACTATCTTGTAGGTAAAGTCACTGCTCTGCAGTAATATATTAGTGATGTGTTTTCCTGACGTATTTTAGGCAAAAAATAGCATTCTTCAATTTGCTTCCTTGTGCCACTTTGGCTAGCAAATCAAACTATCACCGGCCCAGCAACATTTCCCTGTCTTTTCAACCACAGTTTAAACTTAAATCACTTCGTTTCCTTTGATAGGAACTTGGTATCAGACAGAAATTACTCCTTATCATGTTTGATGAATCCAGCTTAAAATAGAGCACCAGAACTGCATTAACATCTGTGACAAATGACTTGTCTCAGTCATCCTGCTCTTTCTTATTTAATCTCCCACTGGAGTACAATTTCGTAGGTACACTATTTTACAGTGCAACCTCCTCCCACCAGCCTACTGCTTGCAAAAGGAATTAAAAAAAATATTTTCCATATGTCAAACCAAAATCTGAACAGACTATAGGTGAGCCTTTTAAAAGAATTAGAAGTAGGAAAATGGAAATAAACAAATAAACTAGTACTTCAAACTTACAAAGGCAACAAAAAGGTAACAAAATGTAGACATGCAATAGAGGATTGTTAAACTAATGGCTCTATTAATGGAATATGAAACAAACCCTCCTTTCCTGGTGACACATCACTGAGTTACTACTTGTATATTCTACAAGTAAAAAGGAAGAGCAAAATTTTTTTACGTATAGCCAGTATGACGAATTTTGAGATATTCCTATTTCAGTCTCTTTAAAAACCAAGGCCATCTTAAAGGACAGAGTACTCGAAAAGATCTACATGATATTGGAAAACCGAGAGAGCTTTCTCCTGATTTTTTGCCGCCAATGATCTCTGTGTTTTATAGAGGGAAAAGAAATCCCACAAACCAGGCAGTGCTCCTAATTCTCTGAAGTGCTCCTTGTTAATTTTATACCTTTACAAAACGACGAGAAAAATTCCACTCTCCAAGTAAAGACATACAGAATGTCATATCATAGCTTTAAAAAATGATTCTTTCTGTTCTATATAGATGTCTCATCAATTTCACTTGAATGCTGCTTACACTGTATAACACAGATTTTACTTTAAATAATAGTACTTAATGCCCATATGGATTTTTTGTTACCTAATAGCTTTGCTAGATTGGTCATGGATTTTTTACTGTGCTACGTATTTTTTCAGTACTTAGTTATATGCCTGCATTTTCCAACAGACATTCAAAATATTACTGCATTCTGATCTATTCCACTGTGTTTTGACACTGAAGAGCATTCAGACACTTTTAACATAATATGCTTATAGAAGCAACTAAACAAAAAAACAGGTTACCTTGTGATGTACTGGAATGAATGGGACTTTCTTCTAACAGGGGAAAACCTGTTTGTTCATAATAATTTAGTTTACAACTGAGAAAGGGAGCAACACACCTGGAACCAACTCACTGAAAATTCCAGAAATGCAAGGAGCTTCACAAAAAGTCTGCAGTTACCTTGTTTTTTAAGTAACCATGCAGAGCTGACAGCTATTAGCAGTAGCAAGGACTTGCATAACGAGGACTTGAAGGAAGGCTTAGTACTATCCATGCCGGAGTGATTTAAAGAGAATGAAGGCACGTATTTCTTTATGATGCATTATGTAACAACAGAGAGGGCAATCTGAGGTATTCAAAAAAATAGAGGACCCACATTTGATCTTATTCTTGTTATTTATCACACAAATATTTAATAGTGCTTATAGCGTAAAGCTTATGAAACACCAAGCATAGGAATGCTACCTGGTACCAATTAGTTTGAAATGTTCCAGGTGACGTATTTTATGTTTTGTACATCCTTAAGAAAACATAATAGGCCATATAATTCATCTGCTTCAAACTTCTGCAATCTCAGATAAAATAAAATTGTCAAAATCAGTGATAGCTGGACCTTCTGGTTCACATTAGTGTGAAGAGAAAACTGCTGTTGAGCTGACACATTGATAGATTACGAGTTCTGCTGAAGAATAGCTAAAAATGGTGATTCAATCTTGTCGCTACTATAACAGAAGTGGACATGGTACTCATGATATCATGTCTTTTATCAAAAACCTAAAGGGTTTTGGTGCATCAAACACATTCTCTTCCTGAGAGCTTCTGGCTCTAAAAATTACCTGTGTAAGTAAATGAAACTAAACAAGCCTATTAAAAAAAGCAGGATCAGTTAGTGCCTTAAATGTATTTTAACATTAATATAAATAACAGATTGCAAAAAGACCTTTCTTTTTTTTTTTTTTNATTCAAAAAAGCCTTTTTTTTTTTTTTTTTTTTTTTGCGGGGGGGGTCCTCTCTCTCTCTCTCTCTCTCGCTTTTTTTTTTTACAGTAGAGATGCTGGTCTTGTAATGACGAAATGGAGAGCTAGGAGGATTATGAAACACAAGTAACATGAAGGGCAAATCTGACTGAAAGAGAGGGAGAATATTATTCCAATTATTTAAAACTTAACTGGGTTTCTTTACTAACTTAAATCGATACAGCTTCCCTGAAATCAATAAGGTGACACAGATGCATCTAAGATGCATGTAAGATAATGCAGATCATCATCTTCTGTTAGGACAGTAAATAAAAACACTCATATAATCATCTTTTCTAAACAGCTCCCTAATCTTTAGATATGCAAAAGAGAACTTTTAAAAGAGGCACCTTAAGTACTTCTGCTATTCTACCCCTGGTCCTCCGTTGATCTGAAACTGGCGTGGTCATTTATGCTGAAGTGAAGTCAGGTTTAAACACTGACTTCTGTCCCTCAGTGCTTCATACTTCCCTGTGCTGCTGCAAATCACCATGGAAGGCTCAAGATGGAGGGAACAGGGCCTTGGTGGCTTGTGCCTTCCTCCCACAAAGATCACCAAATGCTCCTGGCGCTTCCGATGCATCCGAGGAGTTCTGCAACAACAGAAGGGGAAACAAGGCTTCACAGTCCTCATCTTTCACTGAGAGGAATAACAGGTAAGGAGAAGCAGGAAACAGAAACATGGGGGAGGATGGGGGGAATGATTTCTTTTTAGAGGCTCCCCTTTTTCAAAGGGAAAGAAACCTTGACAGAAACTTCAGCACATCACAGATATGTAGACAGGTAGGCACCTCAGATTTCTGATAACTCAGTGGGTTTGTTTCAGGGAAAGATTAAGCATTCATTTGATTTTTATTTTTACTTTTACCGGGGCCTCTACAGCAAGAATTTGCAGCTTCTCCTGCAATAGTTAATGTTTCATGTTACATAGGAATTTCTTATCTTATAAATAAAACCTCTCTCCAATAAAACTGTGACTTAAGCTGTGTTCTTAATTTGATGATGAATGGGGAGGAAAAGCAGCAAGCCAGAAAGTTTGTCACTCTGCTCTAAAATGTAGGGAGAACCAGAAACCGAAATCAAATTAAAAAAAAAAAAAGTCTCAACCCTGTTCTGTGTTTTGCCTACAGTTCTTATACACGCATTTGTCTTTTGAGTATGCAGGCCGACATCTTTAGGATATTCAGGCAACGTATTAACACATTGTAGATACGGGAAAGAAACAAGTCAGAAATATTTGTAGGGTGTGAAGCAGTAAACAGTAACCAAGCAGAAATGTTTTACGTAATGCTATTACGGCCTGACAGCAAAGTAGATTTATACATTCTCCTTTCAAGCTCGTAAGCTTGGTAACAAGTGAAATGGGTTAAATTTTCTGAGTTTGGAATGCAATTGATTTATGTTTGTTCCACAATGCTACGCAGCTCCTAAATGTAGGAGCTCTTGCGGCTGGAAGTCTGCTTTTAGGACAGGCCCCGCAGTGACAGGCTGCGGCATGGCAGGGAGAAGCCCAGGTAATTCTGGCGGGGCAGCGGCTGGCGATGCAGGACCCAGCAGGTATCCAGCCATCCAGCCAGCCCGCCTTACGTAAGGGCTTCATTTTCGCTAGGCTACATCTCGCCGCCGCGCGAGGCACGGGAGAAGAGGCTATTCCATCCCCCCGTGCAGCCCCAGTCCCCTGTGCCAGGCCCGATGACCGCACTCTCGCATTCTTTAATTTTTTAATTTTTTTTTTTCCTCTCCTCTCCAAACAGCACATCTACACAGTGGCGTTTACCTATTCGCTCGCGCCGTGGCTGCCGCGCAACCTATCTGGGCGGCCGGCTGGCACAGCCCCCGTTCACCGCAGCGATGCCGGAGAGGAAAGCCCCGGTCCCTCTTGGGGCGAGGGGCGCGCTGCGGGCCGGCTCCGGGCGGGCAGCTCTCCCTCCTCGGCGGCGGCGGCGGGGATGCTCCGCTCTGCGGCCAGCGGCGGGCAGCGTCCATTGCAGCTCGGCGGGTCCGGGTCCGGAGTCCAGGGGCTCCGGCAGCCAGCGGGGGTACCCGGCCTCCGCTTCCCTAAACACCGCTGGCCAGGTGCGTTTATTTCTCATCCCGTCCTCTTCCCACAAATCCACCGTCCGCGGCCGCCGAGCCCCAGCACCAGCCCGGCCAGCCCCCGAGTCACCACCGATCGCTCTCCCCTCTCGCTCTCTCTCTCTCTCTCTCTCTCAATCTCTCCTTTCAAGCTCTCCCCGAGGAGGAAACAGCACGGCGGGGGCGCTCGCCCCGCGTTTT
>VZRZ01008263.1:155093-186686 GCA_013398175.1 Climacteris rufus
GCTGGGTGCGCTCGCCGGTTGGGCGAGTGTCGCGCTAAGCCCTCGCTCGCAGAGAAGGCAGAAGGGCGGCTCTCTGTGTTCAAAGCATTTCTGGCCAGCTGCTCGGGGGAGAGGTATCCTCCTTTGCACCCGGTGTCTCCCCACAGACTCGGTGGCACTGAGCCCCTCAGTTCAGGAGTGACACTGAGGTGCTGGAATGAGTCCAGGGAAGGGCAATGGAGCCGTTGAAAGGTCTGGATCACAAGTTTTATGAGGAGCGGCTGAGGGAGCTGGGGTTGTTTAGCCGGGAGAAAAGGAGGCTCAGGAGACACCTTACTGCTCTCTGCAACTCCCTGGAAGGGCGGTGTAGCCAGGTGGGGGTCGGCCTCTTCTCCCAGGCAACCAGCGACAGGACAAGAGCACGCAGCCTCAAGATGTGCCAGGGGAGGTTCAGACTGGACAACAGGAGGATTTTCTTCACAGAAAGGGACGTGGTGGAATCGCCATCCCTGGAACTGTGACCCAAACTTACGCATGATGTGACCAAAATGCAGGCATCTTCCTTTACACCAAAGTGTGTCACTCATGATGGGAACACACAACTGCAAGATTTTCTCAGTTTGCAGATGGATGTGTGTTGTGACCACAGATTTTTGGCCTATGTAACTACAGGCACTTTGGTTGCCCAAAAGTATGTGTTCAGCTATGTGGCTGCAGAAGGGCATATGGTGTGGTGACATGTGGAATTGGTTCCCTGAAAGCAATTCTGTGGTGTGGGAAGATTAACATAGAGGAGGTCACTGAGCTGAACATTGTTGGTGCCAGAGATTTATCATGAGGAAATCAGGGCCAGGAGGAAGGAGGCTGCTGGCAGCTAGGGGATTGACGGTCTCAATAGTGGGAGCAGTTGTTTCGTGATGGAACTTCATAAATTCAGAGTCACAATTGGTATGAGAGGCCAGGTTTGATGTAGGTCTTGACAACTAAAGCTGGAATGGAGAGCTGGTACCCCCGAGGAAGGATGAAAAGTCCCTACTGTTAGATGCGAAGCAGCTGTCACTGAAACCATGTTTCTTGCCTGTGGCAAGGTGTGACAACAGAGGTAGGGGACAGCTGAGGAAGGCTGATCATGGAGGTGGCTTCTGCGAGGAGAGGGAGTGGCATGTCATAACTTGGGGTCCTCAAGATGAATCTGATTTTCTTTTAAGGATCTCCTTCCACTGAGAGTCAGATAGAAGAACACAGGAACTGACTCCACATGCCTTCTCAGTCCCATTGGCTTTTCCTTGTTTTCCCAATTTGGGAAGCTGCTTAGAGTAAAGATTAACTCACTACACTCAGTGGGTTATGTATTGTATTTGTCTGCCAATGCCACCACACTCTGGATTTCCAGTGAGTTACCAGCAAGGCTCCAGAAATAATATTTTTTGTTATTTTGACTGAACTTTTTCTCCATGGTCCCTGGCTCTGTTACTGCCAGGGTGACTTGGGGAAGTGTTGCCATCCTCTAAAATATCAGATCAGCATTAGCAAGAGATGAAAACCTGGGCAGAGGTGTTCATGGTGGCCCTGCTCCTGCCTCATGCATCTTTCTCAAATGCTTGGAACTAATGATCGGATTTGACTTGAGAAGAAATCTTTCTCTAATCTGGACTTTTGCATTTGGGGAAAAAAAGGGGAGGGGGGGAGTATTCACCCAACTAGGCAAGAAGGAATGCAGTTCACTTTGTAAAATGAACTTGGGTATTTTGGGGGCAGAAACTGCTGGACAGAGCCTTTGCCTTGGAGCAGGATAAACCTTAAATTTGTTGGCAGGGGGTAGAGGAGGAGATGTTAGAATATATAAGTGGAAGATGAATGGATCTTTCTGGAATTCACAGCTATGGCATAAACTTACTGGGGCAGAAATAATGTGAAGGGTTTATCTCATCCATCCCATGATTTTACTACCGTAAAGCAGGATTCAATCTCCCCATCTCCTTCCTTGTAAATACCCAAATTATGCAAATATCTTTAGGGATGAAACTTGATAACCTCCCCAGGCATCTCTTTGAGTGTTATGCTTTTGTTAGCTTAGGACAACCTAGTTCTCTTTTTACAACCCTAAGAGAGGGCAATCCCTGACTCTTCCTCACTTAGTCCTACACATCTGCTTAAGAAAGGTGTGGAGAAACAAGGCCAGTAGTTATGTCAACATTTCCTCATGGTTTTATTTTTTTTCCTTCTAAACAACCGTGGTGAATAAACAAAATTAATGGCAGGTGAAATTTGCAGTCCCTGGGAAAGCAGTGCACACTGCAGGGGAAGATGGATGGATGGTGCTGAAGTGGTGACATCAGCTCTGAAGAGGAAATGGGGACAGCTGGGTGCAGCTCCACTGAAAAAGGAAAAAAACCCAACCCCCAAATTTTAGGATGCTTAAGGAAAGGGATGCTGAATGATGAGCAATAAAATACTACTGTAAATGATATTCACTGGAAATTATGGTGTGTTGCAGCACCTCATCTTCAGAGTTTTACTGGTGTACAAAGATTGCTGCTAAAGCTGGGTGAACTGAGACACAGAGAAACTAGGAGGCATGTGAGTAACTGAAGCTTAGACAAGGCAGAACTCATCTGGAAATCCCTTCCCAGTCTCAACACTGCTTCTTTCTGGCCAATCTTTAGAAATCATTCCTGCTTCAGATTAGTGATATGTAATACTGTCATTTTTCCTGCTCAGAACACATTTTGCAGAAGGGTCTATAACACTGTGTAGGATTCAGCTGAATTCCGGCTACAAGATGGGGTCACTGCAGTCCTCTGCTTTAAAATATCACTGATAAAATATCTTATTTCAAGTTTTCTGGTCAGGACTGGTGAAGCTTTTCAATTTTTAAATGTGTTTTGTGTGGAAAATCCCTCTGTTAAATAATTAGCAAGTGCTCTGAGCTTTACTGCATATTTTATATTTCATCTGCCTGGAAGAAATGGACAGTTCTGCTGCTATGGATTAACTGCAATTTATTTTGTAATGCTCTGACTGCTGGAAGAGAGGGACTTCTTAGTTTATTTCTTTTACATCCGATTATTCAAGGAATGGGGCTGGACAGAAGAAGGGTTTGACCATAACTTTTCTTCTTTTGCCAGTCCCTGTGGACATTTGAGTTTACAAAAAAAAAATCTGCACAAGCTGAAAATGTGAAAAACAGAGACTGAGTGGTTCAACAGTACAAAGAATTGCAGTGCTGGATCTTATTTCTTGGCAGGCACTGGCTATAATGGTTTGTTTATTTTACCTTTTACATAGCCTTATTCCACATTTCAGTGTAAATTTTTCTCCGACAGAAAAAAAAAATCATTGCTGCAGCTGCTGTTGCATGAATTAATGTTAGGTACAAATGGACATTAATTGTGTTTAAAATGAAGAATTTGGCACAAAAAGCTATTCAGATTTAACCTTTTCCTCTCAAAAGTGGATTACAAATGATTCTTTTTAAGGAATGAAGGATAAGATCACCTTTTAAGTAATTTTGATGGTCAGATCTGTGTTTCTGAGGCTTTTTGAGCAGTAGGTTGTGTCACTAGTGTGGCCCTGGCTCTGCTGTGGGCATTTCTGTACATCTCAGTGCTGTTAGGCTACACCAGCAGGCCTTGGAAAGCAACACAGAATGGTAACTTTCTGTTTTCCTAGAAAGTTTTGTCCTGTCTTCGAGACAAACTTTGAATTCTGAGATGGTTTTATATCCCTAGCACTGCAATTGGCAGCACCATTCCTGAAGGAAAAAAATGCTTCAATCTTCATGTGTGTTGTACCTAATAGCTCTCCTGGCAGTCAGTGGGAGCCTTTGGTCTGCCAGAAGATGCAAATGTGAGTTCCTCAGCCTGAAGAAATTGCTCTAGATTTCAGAATACAGACAAATGTTGATTAACCAAATGTGCCTACAATGTAAAAAAGTTATCTAAGAGTATAAGTTAACTTCCCAGTTTTCTCCCCTGGTGTATCACTACTAGCTCAAGTCTCTAAGCAGTCCTCTGCTTAATTTCACAGCCACTGCTTAGGTGCCTGATCCAGTTTGTTTTGTAAGCTGTGTTACACAGAAAGCCATCACCTCCACATGCTATCTCTGCACAGACTGGGGCTCAGTTGTATAGTTTGCCCGGGTCCATTTCTTCCACACTGTTGCCTTGCCTTACTGCAAGGTTAGCACTTGCAATAAGCCTCCTTTGAAGCCTTTAGCAAAGTCACTTCCAGCTTGCTGGAACACACAGGATGCTGATGCCCGTCAAGGAGTATACAGAGGATGGCTGCAGCAGTACTTGGGGGTCTGTAAAGGCCAGATCCCACGTCAGGCCAACAAGGATTGTGGGGAAAAATCAAGGGCTTGAATAAAAGTAATTCTCCATTCTGGCAATCAGAGTGGGAAATGCGTGTTTCCTTGCAGCCCTGCTGCAGCTTGCAAAATCTCTTCCATCTCCAAAACACTGCTGAGACTGATGCCAATGAAAATAACACGCAGAAACATTTTTAACATTTATGCCGTTCATTTGCAATTCAAGTGTGGTGAACTCTTGTGTGCTGAAAAGCAGGGAGCAGACTAGAACAGACCAATCTGTTTATGAAGACTGCAGGGGCTATTTACGATCGCTGAGATTTAGAGGATTGTTTTAATGTTATTGATCAGTATTTTAAAATGGTGTTGAACTGTAGCTTTCCTGTTGTGATAAAGCTGAATGATTTCTATCTTGATACTTTCCTTGTCAGTAAGCTGGCACCACATGTCAAAAGGCAGGGGACACCAAAGAAGGCTGTAAGAATGCGTTCAAAATAGCATAAGGAGGAATTTTATGTAGTATTTCATAGGCACAATGCTCCTAGGGCAGTGTAAAACTTTATTCTTTCACAAAACGTATCTATATGTATATAATAAAGTCTGTTTTTTAAGTATTGGCTTGTTTGAGCAACCACTCAGATTTGAGATGAAGTATAGTGTGATGTGATATCATGTCAAAAGGCAATATTAATCTCTGCGTAATTTTCCATAAAGGGCAGGGAACTTCAGATGAATGTCCTTTGCCAATCCCCTATAATGAAGGGGGAAGCTTGTCAGCTGAATTGATCATGTGG
The DNA here is from genome assembly GCA_013398175.1 of Climacteris rufus. Taxonomy (NCBI): domain Eukaryota; kingdom Metazoa; phylum Chordata; class Aves; order Passeriformes; family Climacteridae; genus Climacteris; species Climacteris rufus. Next base: position 160,179 of record VZRZ01008263.1, read on the forward strand.
ATTATTTTTGTTTTTATAAGTTACCCGTCACATTTCACTGTCGTCTCTATTCGCCTCACAATTCTGAAAAACAGATTATTCAATAGCTAGCATAAAATTCAAGTCCAAGATGACTCTTACAGTAAATACCAGCTTGACATTTAATATAAATTCGTGCCTAAAAATATCTGTGATAAATCTTAGATCCTATAGGTATGCATATGTATGTATTGGTACTAGAGGATGATCTAGTTGGGGGTTAAGCACCATGTTCCAAAAAAGCAAACCATGTAAACCACTCATCACCTCTTCATCATCTGAGCATATGCAGACACCTACCATTTTTGTGACACTGTTTTAATCCTATGTGGAATGGCTTCATGAAGGCAGCTGCATTTTTAGCATACATGGAAGCTTACTGAGCTCAGCAGAGAGCTATTTCCAGTCAAGAATGCAAAACAGCAGAAAGAGTTATTGTCCACCTCTTTCCTAATGGCCATCTATTTAGAGGATAGAGGACTTGCTGAGGAAATCAGACTTTCAGCACCCTCAGACAACAATTCCCACTTACTAGATGACAGATCTCACTGTAGCGGCATGAGTGGAATCATGACACGTCCTCTTCCATGGTTTTCAGAGTTGATTTATACTCTCTATCATGCTTGCACGGGACTGTTTTCCTTTCTATAACCACTTAAAATGCTATGCTCCTCTGGCTTCTGTGGAGTTCATGGTTTGTAGTAAGGAAAGGGATCATTTTAACAGAAGAATTGAAATTGTGTCTGACTTCTGAGTAGATAGAGAAGAATACCTCTAGATGCGATTTCCACAGATCTTTAATTTCTAAGATATAAAATGCACATCTTTGCTCTGGTACACATACTCTCTATTCCAACTTCTCTTGCATCCTTTGAATAGTTATTCTTTTAGGAGTTGTAACAAATTTAAGGACCAAAAGGAAATAATCAGCCACTCACGAGGCAACACTGGCAAGAAAGAGCATTTACAGCTTCTTGTCCTGAGCAATACTGGGAAGCTGAGAAGTTACTGGGTTAACTTGTCCTAACACAGAGCAGAAGTCCCTGGAGTGACTCCAGCGTTACTTATCTAAGAGCTGTGTCCATGTGTTTGATTGGTGTCTTGTTTTGCTTTTGTTTTTCCAAGGGAATCATAATTCATTTGCACAAACAATCCCTTGTCCATAATGAATACACATACCACGATTTATTACAGATAAATTAAAAGAGATGTGCTCATGAGACAGCAAAGCACATAGTAGTAGAAAGGATAAGGAGTACCCTTTTCATTCTGTCTGATAAGAATGATCACTAGGAGCAGGATATAATTTAAATTTCTAAGTTATCCAAATACCCACATCAAAAAATGAAAACAAAGAGAAAACAGGTCATTATGGGCACATTGGTATCAAGAGTGCTTTGGTATCTTGCTTTTGTGTATTGCATTAAATATCTGATAGGTAACATACAGCACCAAAGCACACAGCATTTATAAAGATGTCATTAAAGAATGTGACAGTCTAGGTTGCAGGAGACAGAAAGAAAAACCTGGTCCCACTTAATCATTTGCCTGAATCTTACATGACTTTTTTCAGGGCAAGATAAACAAGGATTGTTAAGGAAGTGGCAAGTGAGCTGCTGCTCAAAGAAAGGGGTGCAACTGTATATGGCATCCTTAAAAAATGAGAGCCAAGAAGTTGTGATCTGCTGCAGAGAGCTGAAGGCACGTGTTACTCTTCAAATTAATTTAGGTAAATTTAATTTATCAGTAAATCAGCGATGATAAGATGCTGGAGAGGGATAACCAGGTTGTAGGTGTGGGTGAGAATAATATGTACAGCAAAACAAGCTGGTCGGGTATGTGGAGAAGCGTGTGGCTGGAAAATCCTGTGAGACGCTTCATACCAGCTGAAGTGTCGTATATAAACTTGTGTCACATGCTTTTGATCAGGCACAATTCAAATGATGAAGAGAATGTGTCAGAGTCTCTGGCTTTGTGTGATTGCCAAAAAAACCCATTGTGGAACACTTGGTAGCATCTTAACATCTACTTTCTGCTTGTTATGACTACATAGTGCTGTTTCATGGCAATTTTGAGGTTATTTGAAGGACTCTGGAGCAGGGAGCCTGAATGGCACCCAGCATTGGAATGGACCCAGCAACTGCTGAAGGTGCAAGAAGATTCACAGGGGACGAGAAGTGCAGAGGGCAATGGAGAGAAGCAGAAGTGAACAAGCATGGAGTGCAAAGAATGAACAGAGGTGTACCATTATGGTATAGTTTAAGACCTACCTAGGGATGCTTGGACATGTGGGAAGCTGAAGAGTGCTCTTTTCTTAGCATGGCAGACCTGCTTGTCTAATTATTTTATCTGTGGTATTTCTAGGACACAAGTAAAGTGCAAGCTGTACTGCAACGTGGAGACATGCAATAAAGGCAGCTCATCTGCTGGGATCTGCAGATGCTGATGCCTGAGGTCCCTCATAATCTGGTATGTGCCCAGCAGGAGAGGAGGAGACGTAGTAAAGAAGAGTCGTAGTGCACTTGGTTCCACGATTCAAACATCTACAGCTGTCAAACAGTAGTGCTTCTTGTGTTGGAGTTAGCTTGGGTTAAAACTCTTCAGACCTACTTGCCTGGGGCAAGCCTCCAGGCTACAATGCTGTTAGGAATTTGCAGCTTAAATCTCCTTGGCAGCAGTTGCCATTTTTCAGCTTTTGTGGCAGTGGAGCACATTCCTGGGAATGATACGGGAAATCTCAGAAGGTGAGACACCTGGGAGATGCCTGTAGGGATGGGGAGGGAATCTAGGAGAAGCCAGCAGGATGTTATGGGTCTGTGGTAGACCTGGCTGTACTGTTTCTTTCCCTTCTCTCAATCTGTTCCCATCTTTTCCTCCTCAGGGGTGGCTCCTCATGTTCCTGTGAGTTTCCAGCTTTTTCCCAAAGCCCACAACTGTCTCCTTCCCACCTTATAGCCGTCTTCCTCTATCAAGTCAATTGTACCTTGAAAAAACCGTCCTCGTGGCTTTGCTGTAGCCTCTAGTTATTCTCTGCTGAAAAGAAGAGGATGCTGGTGTGGCTCCTGTTACAGAGCAAAGAGGGGACAGAAGGTGAGTGGGATTATTTAGGCCACAACAGCAGGTTCTGTCTCCCAAGGCACTGGCAAAGTCCCTTACTGTCTTCAGCTGCCCCTACTGAGCTGACCAGACTCAAGTAGTCCCACTGAGGTCAGATACTCACAGTTCAATCTTCATTATGTTGCTATGTAGTTGTCAGGGATTAACTTTTGTTAGGTAAATCATGAACAGGCTTATTAAGAAAATGTGATTGGTAGAAGTAGCAGAACTAACCTAACACAAGAATACTTGCCCAGCAACTTGCATCATCAAGCAATACTTTAGAATGGACCACCAACCACTAAAAATCAGCCATTCTGGATGGAGCTCTCCACCTCATGAAACTCATCTACCTCAACCTGAAGGGCATTAGCAGGGACATCTGGGGCCAAGCCTGTGTATCTGGAACCAGCACAATTACTGCTACCCCTCCTGACTACTGACAATTGCTGACCCTGTCAGCAAGGAAAGGGACAGCAGAGATAGCCACTCTTCTGTAATTTTGTAGTGTCCTTTGCATCATTAATCACTCTTTCATAGAGGTAATGAACAGCCACACTCCTTCCCACATATCCAATTATTGCACAATAATTAATGTGTGCATTTAGCCCTTCCTGACCTAAACCACAAGATGCCAAGTCTCTTGAGTCAGTTCAAGACTGTCTCGTAAGTTTCTAAACCAAGATCAATTAATGGTAGGTATATTATGCACACTCTCTGCAAGCTCCTCTCCCAGTTTCTGCCCTTTGCCTTTAAAGTCTGTTTCCCAGTGAAGTGATGGTCAGCTAGCTATTGGATACATCAGGATCATAGCTCAGTGGAAAGAGACCTGGTGGACAAACTATCCTCCTTTGTTTCTACACCTTTGTGTGTAAGTAGAGGTTACATTGATGCAACTTTGCATCTAGTTTAAATGAACAACATTCAGTTGCTAACTGAATGTGCATGGATGTAATAAAACATTTTCCTCTTCATTCCAGATCTGTTTTCTATCCAAACTAAAATCTCAGTCAGTTGACCTATCCACCTCATTGATAATGTCCTCTGTCTCCTAGCGTAAAGAAACCACATGTATGTGTTTCTTGCTAGTTACTCTGACTTTAATGACTAATCATCTCTTCATTCACATATTGCCTTTGGTCTTCTCAGGGTCCTCATATCCATGCAGTGTGTAAAACTGGATGATTTTTCCACTAAGTTATTCCTAAAATAGCTCAGGATTCTTGAACAATTGAAACTTACCTGGACTTATCTCATAGCTTTATTAATGAAAGATGAGTTTCAGTGGTTGGAGAAGCTCTTTGTTCTCTCTCCTGGTTTTCAAGGAAGCTGGTTCCTATCTTTGCTCAGATAATGCTTCCATACTGTCTTGTCCATCTGAGTTTCAACTCATGCCTCAAAATGCTTTCTTCCTCACTAGTCTTGAAGTAAAAATAGTCTTTTAGAGACATGTAAGGTAGGACATTTTAAATGTTATCATTCCAGTCACTCTCCAAATGTATCTGTCATGATAGGCCTAGTTGCAGACATTCCAGGATTTACACTCATCATAGTAGCCACAACTTCATAAATACAATCTCTTTCTATCTCTGCATCTACCTCTCTTTTTCCTAATAATTAAATTGCAAAATCTTTGTGACCAAGAACATTGTTGTATTGCTTTGCATTTAGAGAAACATCTATTACAATTGACTTATCATTAATGACTGGAATTCCTAGGTGTCGCAGAAATACAGATTTTATTTTTTTATTTTAGTCATGTATTCATTTAAAAATACCATGTGCTTTTAGGAAGTATTTTAGGATATTTTAGTGGAATATTCCTGAAAATACAAAATGTCAGTGATTCAGGATTCTATCCATAAAATGGTTTCTCCATTGCTCAAATTGGCACGGAGTCCTTCTTACCTTGTTTGTAAAGCCAATATTCAACACTTCTAATATTTATCTGTGCTCTCACCACAAAACCATAAACTGGATCAACCTTCACTGCAGGAATGTTGTGATATTAAGATAGAACAGTTTCAAAACCTCAGCAACTGTGTATTCTTTTAGATACTTAAAGTAATAGATTTTCTAAGCTGTATAATCTCACCAGATTCTTAAAGGACACCATCTGTCTGTACCATCACAGAAGTCCAAGTATGCCCTCCCCCTCCCAAAAAATGCAAAATGTTTTTTAATCATAACTGTTGAATGTATTTTCACAATTTAAGAAATTTAACAATGCATTTGAAGATGAAAGAGCACCAACAAAACTGAGAAAGCAGATTGTGGGACTTTTCTCCCTGGACCTTATGGGAATGTGGAATTTGAGCAATGTTTGTCCTTTGTTCCCCCAACTCAGGAACACCAGTCTTCCTGTACTAGGGACAAATATCATAATACAGATCTCTCAATGTACCGTGAGAATAACAGGGCAGGATATAAAAATTAAATATTTACATCTGACCAAGGCCCACTCTGTTTAGTCTTTCCCAAATTATGAACATTACTAGCAGTAGCTCTGAGGAGCTTTCTCATAAATCTTCTTTCTACTGAACTGTGGCTTTCCAGTATCCTGCAAGCCCAAAGGACACAGCCCAAGGGTGGGTGGCTGTGCTGCATCAGTGCCTGGTTTTACTGACATCCCTTATAGATGAGAAAACAGCTCAGTGTGCAGAGGAATCTGCAGCTCCATTAAAACCTTACTGCGAGTTACTGCACATTTAAGATGAGCTACAACACTCCCTCATCTGGCTGAGGTATGCTCCAGCCACCTGTGTATGGGCTTGTTTTGCCAATGAAAACCCCTTTTATTCTTGTGTCCTCCCATTATTGTCCATCAAAGAGTAGTTAAGTATACTCAAAAGTGTGTCCTCTCTTCAAGCATCTCTCACACTTCTATGTACATAATTTAAAAGTATAAATGCTTGCATGCTTGATTTAAAAGGAAAAGTTTTTATATATATATACACTTACAAGAAGAGGAAATGAGAGATACACTGATATTTACAGATAGTCCTAATGCAGAGCCCCTGTGTAGGCAGCTGGGAAGAGTAGTGTTTCTTTTCATAACTGAAATCACAGAAACATTTACAAAGTAGAATGAGACTTGTGCTTGAATGCCTATTCTGTACCCATACAACCCTGGAAATTCTGCCAAGGTGAATTTCAGTTCTCATTCTGGATTTCAGGAGGATAGAGAAAAAAAAATCCCATTAAAAATGTCTCACCTGATCCTGGTTGAACTGGTAGTTGAATGGGGAGAGTTGCCACTTTTCTCAGCTCTTGGGTAGGTGTATTTCTTTTGTACCTGTGATGGCAAAGCAGCCATTCTCTGCATGTTGTGTTGCTGGCCAGAGAGGCTTCCTACACTCTCCATCTCCTTTCTCAACAGTACCATTAAATTGCATGCTGGCATGGGTTTCTGTGGAAATCCCTCATGAACATAAATGAGTAGAACGATAATGACAGCAAAGTGCCTCAAGCTGAAGTATCAGGATGCAGTTTCACCATTAGCTTAGGCTGCTCTCAGTCCGTTTTGCTGTATCCTTCCCCTATGCCCCACACCTGCCAGCAGCAAAAGTGGTCCTACAATTACACACTGACAGATCAGCCACCCTATTTGGCAAAGCCAGCTGATTTTGGAGAGGGTATGGTGTCTGTTTTCCACTTAGGCAGGTCCCTTCCCCTACACAGCCCCATGAGAGCCAGCACCAACACACAGCAAAGGGACAGGGGCAGGACATAAGGACATAAGATCTTTGGCAGCAATGCAGATTACTTAAGTTGGTAAAATCTCCCACTAAAAAAGGTATTAGAACAGATTGATAAAAATTAATTGCACAAATTTCTAGGACTTGACAGTGTCTATTCTTCAATTCCAGCATGGTGAAAATATGAAATTGCTGTACTGCTTTTTGTGGTGTACCACTTGAATTGGGTGGAGGAATCGAAGGTGCAGGGTTTAGGATATTTTTGGTAAGCATAAGCCAGTATATCTGATTTCTGTACCAAGAAAATAAACTAAAACTGTAACCAAAACTAGAACTAGTGTATACAGTAAGTGGATAGAATACGAAGAATCAATATGGCTTTATCAGAGGGAAGTTGTACTGCAGAAATCTACTATAATCCTTTATGATTAGTGTGACAGTAAACAAGGAACAGAAAGGGGTCCAGTTAGGTCTTCAAAATACTTTTGACCAGGTCCCTCAGGAAAGGCTCATTAAAAAAAAAGGGTTTTGATGAGGCAAGAAACAAAATCAGTGGCTTAGTAACTGTTTAAAAGCTGGGCAGCAATGGATAAAAATACCAGTGTTTTCACAATAAAGGCCTGTTACAATTTCACCATCATTGATCTCTTAAGTGATGTTGAAAAGGTGAAGAATACAGTACAGTGATGAGGTTTACTGATGATACTAAGTTCTTTAGGATACTAAAATCAAAAGCCAGCTAAGAAGGACACCACAAATTGCTGAATGAGAAAAAAGCTAACAAAATTAGGTTAACTTAAGCAAATCCTAACTTTTCAATACAGGCTAATGGTTTCTAAGCATCACTAACATTCAAGAAAGAGGCCATGGAGTCATTTTGACCAGTTTGATTAAAATAGTCACAGTTCAAAGGTAAACCACAAGGAAAGAAACTGAGATTAAACAGGACAACATTGGTATAACTTCCCCCTATCTGATATTTTTCTAGGTTAGAAGGAAGATCAAGAGGAATGATCAAAGTTGTGGAACTTCTCTATCTGAGGAGATAGTAAATGAAAAGTAAACAGACCAAGATGTTTCTATTTGGAGAAAGGGTAATTGAGGGGATACTTTGAAGGAAATCTATGAAATGGTGACTGGTATTAGGGCAGATAGAGAGCAACCACATACAGCTTCTCGCAATAAGAGAACTGAATGGGAGTCTATAACATTCCTGTCTGGCAGGTTCAAAACACAAGGAAGTAATCTTTCCTATAATGTAGAATACACATATGGTATGGTAATAAAAATGGGAATGAGTTAAAAAAGGAATCAGAGCCATCTTAGAGACAAAGTAAATGACTTAATGAGGCTTCTAATATCAACCACATAATGTGAGGTTAGCACAGGTAAGGGGTATTTTAGATATTACATCTAACTCCATTCTGCCTTGATTAACAGCTGTGAAATATCCAAAGGGCATTACTGGACATTATTCAAGTGGCATTGGTCTTATGCCCTGAATGCAACAAGCCTCTATATGAGACCAGAGCTCTTTCTCCTGGTAAACACCATGCCATATGTTTTTATCAGGCACTAATTTGGGGGAGAATTAATCTTTGTAAAGTTATTATGTTAGAGTGTCCTAGTTATGTCAAAGTATAGAGCTGGGGGCTTCTTCATTTATACAAATATTACTAAACATTTAATTTCAGATTTTCAGTCTGGTGGATAATAAAAAATGACTACCCACCAAACTTGTAGCCTTAAATGGAGACTGTATTTTTGGCAGCTCATCGGAGAGGGATTAATATTACTGGAATAGCTTTGTTTCTCAGCAATGCCTCCTTAAGAACAGCTTCCTCTGAACACATATTTCTATTTTATTGAAGAAAGGAAATACAGTATTAGAAATCAATGTTTTTAAAGGGTAATTTAAAGAAATCTATCTTGGCAGATGCTGAAATATTTTCAATTTAGAACAAATAGTATTTCTGCCATCCAGTTGGATTTTTTAAATTAGACCATTACTCCTTGATAAGTTAATTACAAAACAGAAAGAGACTCAACCAATCTAAAAAAGCGTATTGATGAAAGTATAGAGCACATGTCTAAAAGCTGCTTTTACTGATTTATGGGTGGAATTTTACTTTTTATATGAAAAACTCTCGTCGCCAACGTCTTAAATCATAGGGAAAAATGCTCGATTTTTCACCCTATCACAACTAATTTTTTACCTTGGTACACTGATGGACTATAGTTTTCCTCTGCTACCATCCATTATAAAAAGTGACAGCATCATAATTGAAATTATTTAAAATATGGTGCATTTAGATAATTCTTTACTTCAGTGTAAACATGACTACACAAGAAATGCTGCTACTGGCAATTGCTAGGATGAGCTACCGAAATGGAATTATTGCTCGGCAGACCATATTCCTCTGGGGATAGGAAATGAAAAATATCAGAAACTCCTTTGAAATGCAAAAAGGTTAGAGGAATGGAAAGAATATTTTTTGTGAGTCTGAGGCCTGGTCATCCCTAGTCAAATCTGTGCTCCAGGACAGATACCCAGCCATCACACAGACTGCAGAAGTTTCACACTGCACAGACATTTAGGCTCCATGCAGACCTGGGAAGCATTGAGTGTGTTGCAGCCATGGGTTGAAATGTCTCCAGGTCCATCAGCTGAATCCTGGTCTTCCCAAAATCCCTGGCAAGTCTTTCAGCTCAGTGAAGTCACAATTCCACCTGAAGGATTTTGAGCAAAAGTAAGCAAAACGCACCAAAAAAAAAAATTGCACTGGGTGATTAGCTTCATAATCTTTGCTCATGGCTGTCTCTGTAACTGTGCTGCATGGCTGCATTTTGTGTTTCTTACAGTAAGTGGCAAACCAGAACCCAAAGTAAATGCCCTGCCTCTGAGTAGTTTACCAGTATAGAAACTGTCCCACAGAACCAACAGATGTTGCTGTCCTGAAGTGGACAGGCAGATTTAGCATTTTCAGCTACTGTACATTTTCACAGAATTTCACAGAACTGGTGAAAGGGTGAAAAAGCCCTGGCCAGCTGCAGGAAAATGGCAGACATAGCAAATCTGGCTTATAGGGGATGTTGTTTCTGTGAAACTGTACAGTATCTGAAAAGGCTAAATCAGCTTGTCCACTTTAGGGCAGCAACATCTTGGGGTAAGAAAATATATATTATAAATGTATTCAACAGAACTAGCCCTAGAATTGAACCTGGAGGAACATTGCTGGTGATAGCCCCATTAACTACAACCATTACACTGTTCAACACCAGGTAACATCATAAAACATTTTGACCAAAAAATGTTTGCAGAAGATTTCTATACTTCAAATATGGGAAAGAAAAGAAAATCAAATAAACAAAGCAAAGCATGGGATACAGTAAAAAACCTCAACTTTCAGTATATACTGTCCAGTGGTAATTTTAAGAACCCAGCACTTTTGAAAAAACAGGCAATTTTAAGAATTATCTGTGATGTCTCCTTTATACAAAGCTATCCCTATTACTGCTCACATCAATACTATCTCAGACATAGCAACCGCCCATAAATTGCAATATTGCTCACCTTCCTAAATGTGGAACAAAATTTAGGTAGACAGCAGGCCTTTGGTTGTATACCTCCATCCCCTCCTTTTGATGAACAGCAATACAGGTACCACTGTAAAGTTTGTAACTTCATGCTGTTACATGAGAATAACCCGGGGACACTGTTATCTCCATTTTCAGAAAATATCCAGCAGTGTCCAGCATCATCTCCAGATGCTAAGCCACATCTCAGTGGACCTGGAATAGGAGATTCAAGATTGACCAGTCTGACCATTTCTTTAAAAGTTGAACATCTTTTACCATATATACCTGCAATTACAAAGGTAATTAAATAGCACATCCTAGGTGAGCCCAAGAAGCTCCTCAGTTTAAATCCCCGAGCCTCACAATGTTATTGTAATTATCTGTCTTAGTAGGTTGTCTGTTTGTTTATTGCATCTGCCCTCTGTTCTAGGGATAACAATACATAATTTGACACAAAATATTTTAAATGGTTTCTTACCAAGATGAGGACTTATTTTCATTTTCCCCAGATGACATGTTCTTTCTTGCCTTTGCTTTTAATGACAAATATTCATGGCAGTGAGAGACAAAGTAATGATGTTCACCCCTCCTATTTAGAGAGAAAACCTGCCTGGTGATGTTTGTTTTATCTTCAGCTTACAAAGTGACACAGTCTAAGGACCCTGAAGGATAGGCATGTTAGCTCTGCAGTTTTGGTTTGGGATTGTTCCAGGACAGACCACTTCTCAAATACCTCTAATTACCACTGTGGAACAGTTTGCATTTTGATATAAATTAAATCCCTGTCTATAAGTGTGGGCTTCTAATTTCTACAGAGGAAAAATGGAAGTCAGAAGTTCTATATGAAAAATAAATACAAGCGGCATTGAAAATTGGACTTTGGATCATTATTCATTGGACTCTGGATTCATTATTCATTATTATACATTAGGGAAGTTACTGTGAGCATGGCAGCAGCAGTCTGAGTCCAGGTTCCAGTTCTGTCTTATGTTCATGGCTTTTCAGCAGGAGTTTCTTGAGTTGCTCCATGGGGAGTAATGTGCAAGGTCAAGTGGGGAGTGTCACTGAAATTTCAGGACTGTGCCTGGCCTAGGAAACTGTGGCCTCCCAAGCTAAGTCCACTATCAGGGACTGCATTTGACCCCTGTATTTATCATAGTTATTAATGTACCAGCTCAAAAGGTCAAGTGACTCACATGTGAATCTCAGTTTTCATTTGAAGAAAAATGTGTCTCTAGCCTTGTGCTTTTAGCGAAAAGATGAAAATGAAAATGTGCAAAGGCTTAAGAAGTAGAAGGATACTTTGAAAATCATTGAAAGACACACTGAACATGAAGAAGTTTTGATCTGATGCTGTGATCTGGGGGATGAAGTAATGACTTTTGAGTCAGAGATAGAAAAAATTAGGATGGACAATAGAAAAAGGAGTGGAGCAGTCTTCCAAAATGCTAATTATTTAAAGAGCTGTTCCCACATATTTAAAACTTGAGATAGTATTTTATTTTCTGCTGCTTACAAGAGAAAAATATATCCCATCAGGTCAAGAAGAATGCAAGCAATGTTGTAGACTATGATCTTTCTGGCTGTTTCCTCACTTCAGTAGTCAGCTGGAATTTTACTGACCGATAACTTGACATTTGTTCTTGCAAAGTAGAGCCACAAAAGCCACATCTGCCCACATGCTCCTAGCAAAGTAAATTTATGTATCATTCAGGGATCAGAGTCCTCACAGAACCTCCTGAAACTAGAACAAGTGTTTTCTTATTAGCATTTGACATATTTGACAGCATATTGCTGGCCGAGTATGAAGAGAGAACTTCTCTATCGAACTTGATGACTCCAAAATTCCCTTTTGATCTACCAGTAATCAAATTTTGAAGGGAAAAGCACAGCTGCTTCAGAAGTGAGGTCAACCAGTTCTTCATAAATGCCTTTCCTTTCACATCCCTTGATGTAAGGCAAAACCTCAATATCTGAGAAGTTTCCAATAATTGTTTCTAAAAATCATAGAATTAAAAATTTTTCTTTTAGTGACCATGCATCCTTACTTTTCACTTTGAACCCATTCTCTGTGGTTCAGCTTCATTTGTTTGGTTCATCTATCACTTGCAGACTGATACCACCCTGGTGTCCAGTCATGGCCAGGTCTTCATAATGTGAGAAGATTTATAAACTAGCAAAGTTATGTTCCATCCCAGAGACAACTGCTGTTGAACACAATCCTAAAGATGAGCAGAAACCTGACAAAGGAGGAGGGTTATTGGTCAATACACTACATTACCATAAGACACAACAGGCTGGCTTTAGCTTGGCACTAAGTTACCTTTTGTCACATATTTGTAGTCTTAGAGTTGCAGCTGTTCAATAAAAGATCCTTATTTTCTTCTTACATTTATTAATATTATGTTGTTCTATTTGCATCGCAGCTGGAGAATGTTAGAAGGTATTTGGGAACCTACTGGCCAAAACTCCTTGTGTTCTTCCCTTGTGTGGGCTTGCTCCAAGAGAAGTACGTGGAGAGCTGAAAGGCAGTAAAGAACTGTCTAAAAAAGTAGTGTGATAAAAGAAGACAGCTAAAAGAAATACTGGAGCTTTTGAAGCTCTCCCACCAAGCAATGCTGTTTCTTGCACCTTCAGTTTCATCTGCCTCTCACAGCCTATCTATCCTAACAAATATGCCTACCTTTCAAAACTACCCCAGCTTTGGACTGAAGTTATCAGCAGCTGCAAGACCCTGTAGGGTGTTATTATCTTCTCTCCTGTCTGTCGATTATGTTTAAACATATGCTAAACTGTAAAGGTCATTTTTCTAGTGTGACTCTGGAGTACACTTAATGATAGTCTTGTTACCAAGTGACCTCCTGTACCTGACAGAGATTAAACATCTTGGACAAATTTTCATTGCTGGAATCTGTGCCAAATCCTTTTAATGCGTGAAGGACTTGATCACTTTTAAACTAGTGGTTTAGAGCAAACACGGTTCAGCCATGTGGTGCCAAGATGCCTGCTTGATTTTTGCAGTAAAGAAACAAAAATTCATAACCACCACAGGAATAGCAAAAGAAAATGTATCTGTGCAGATCTTTGTTTGATAGCCTAACCTGATTCTTCAGTACATGCTGCCTGGACAAGGTTGAGTGATGCTGTAGCAGCCAGCAGAACTACAGCCATGCTACCTCTCATGATGGAAACACATTATCTGTGTCCACGGCTTATCACCAGAAGCATAACCTCAGCTTTCAAAATAAGGGATATACTTTTAAAGTATTCATATAGTGGAAGTTAAAGTAGATTAGATCATGTTGTCGTGTTGGTTTTAGCCACTTGTACTTACTCTACTTGCAGCATATTTACACTTAAACATACCTGAAAAATCTCACTAAATCTACACTGGGGCTATTTTCAGGCGTTATTTTTATGCACCATTGGCTATTAACATTTCACAGCTTGTCACAATGCTGGCCTTTCTGATTCTATTGAGCCTTGCTGAATGGGAATTTTTGTATCATTTAAGAGCAAGTCATTGCACTGCCTGTATTCTATATCTTCTCCTCAGAAATAGTGATGATGACAGGTGATGTCTCAGAAGATAAGTAATCTTCCACTACATACCCTCTGTCTACAGTAAGTTCTCTAGATGTTATACAGGAGGTGGCCAGGGAAATTCATCATGGCGTGTTACCTACTTTATTTATCCATTCCACTCAATACACTTACTAAAAATAGCTGTTCTTAGAGGAGTGAGTCTTGTCCTCTCGCATGTGTCAGTCTGCAGGATCTAATTCTGTAGCTAATTTTACAAAACTTAAGAGTCATAAGATGAATGGACTGCATTCACCTACTAATGAAATGTGAAATTGTATCTCCCAGGGATATTTTGATGATTTAGAAGTTCCTTAGGATAATGCCAATTAAAAGGAAAAAGACAAGAGGAAGGATTCCATACACCCTTTCACACTTATATCCTCTTCTGCACTATTCCTTCTCTTTTATTGTGTCCATCCTGATAAGCTTTCTGTCACCAAATTACTTTTTCTATTTTGGATGTCTTTTCTCTTATTTACTTTTGCATATTTCTTGTGGTTTAACCTGGCAGGCAGCTGAACATCACACAGCCATGCACTCACTCTTCCCCACCCCAGTGGGATGGTGGAGGAAATTGCAAAAAAAAAGCAAAATTCATGGGCTGAGATAAAGAGTTTCATAGGACAGAAAAAGAAAAAAATAAAATTGACTAAAGTAGAATGTGCAAAACAAGTAATGCAATGCAAATGCTCACTACCCACTGACTGATGCCCAACCAGTTCTGAGCAGCAGCCCCCACACACCTTTCCCCTGGGTTTATATATTGAGCATGACACCATGTGCTGTACAATGTCCCTTTTGCCAGTTTGGGTCACCTTGTTCAGCCGTGTCTCCTGCCAGCCTCGTGTGCCCTCCAGGCTACTTGCTGGTGGGGTGGTGTGAGAAGAAGAAAAGGCCTTCCTTGCCTTTGTGTAAACACTGCCCAGCAACAAATAAAACATCCCTGTGTTATCAACATTATTCTCACCCTAAATCCCAACCACTGCACTGTGCAAGTTACTAGGAAGACAAGCAACTCTATCCCACCTGAAACTGGGACAATGATCTAGGTTATACTACTACTATGTGAGATAATATTTCTATTTATTTCCAGGAATTTCCTGTACTTTCATTATTAATGACAATGAGATCAGAACCAAGTTCAGCATCAACAAGCGGCTGATTAGTGGTCTTAGTATTTCTGATAAGAATGAGCAGATAACAGTCAAATTTTGAAGGAGAGGGTAATGATTATAAAATTTGGCTCACTCTTTTGTGCTTTTGTTGACACTTTAAGTAGAGAAAGTAGATAGCTGAATTTAACAGCTTCTCACCACTAGAATGGTTTTCTTTACATCATGACTGAAGACTGCAATGACAGGAGACCATAGAAAAGCTTGCAAAACCTAAGCTTTAGGCTTGCCATTGGCTTAACATTTAAGCCTGGTTTAACATTGACAATTAAATGTCCTGTGCACTAAGACAGAAAGGATGGGACAGTTTGTGATTTGCTGGGCATAGGAACAAGCACAGAAGGAAAAATTAGTCTTCCAGCCAATCCTTCCTTTCTGTGCTCAGAAGCAGGTTGTAGGATACAAGAAGTGATGCAAAACAGCAGCTGCAAAAATACAGAGCAGCCCAGGCTTTCTTCAGAGGTGGTGCTGAGCAGGCCAGCAGGGTTGCAAGTGGAGGTGGGCTTAGCAAAAGTATGAATAGAGCACATCTGCTACAGTCACAAGGTCACACAAATATCACTCAATTATCCACGAATATTTGAGCTGCAACTGCTGCCAGAAATTAAAGTGTTTTTTCTTCCAATGTAATTGGAAATTGTAATTCTACAGGTAGAAATACATTTTTGTATGCAGGATAGCATCAATCCTCGCAGAAAAGTTTGTGTTCCAAAATAACAAAGAATGCCTTTTTCCTTAGTTTATTTATCATGAAATACAGGTATCCACACAGGGACATATTCATATATATTTTCATACACATATTCATAGGTATATTAGATTTTTAGTGGTTCTTTTTTTTTTCAGTGAATCAAGTCTTACAACTATTACTTGATGGAAAAAAAAACCCAATTTTTGAGGAAGAACAGGAACAATATCGATACTGCTGTGTTCTGGGGATTGTTCCCTTGTAGGAAAAATCCATTGCCCTCTTTGGATGAGTCTGGACCATCACACAAAGAACTGTCAGCAACGAAGCACTGTGTTTAGCAATTGAGGAAAGAAATGTGATGCAACAGAAAGGAATCAAAAGAAGCAACAAAGATGGTAGCCAGAAAATTATATATCGGCAGTACTATTTCTAAAAATAATGGTTTTCAAACTTTTCCACGAGGCATTAACAGCTCTTTAAGGGATAATCTTTATTGCTTTGTAATGTACAAAGCAATAAACAGCTGCTGAGATTGATTAATAGCCAAAGCAAAGTTGAGGCATGTAATCAATCTAAAAAGCCACTTATTGTGAGTATACTACAAAGCAATAGAGATTACTGCTGTTGCACAACAAACCATAAAAGAGAAAACACACAGACACACACACACACACACACACACATACACACAGAGCAAAACCAGTAGTTTTCTTTTCAAGGCTTGCAGTGCTACTCTGCCTTTTTCCTGAGCTTTTCTCTTTGACGAAGGCAGGCAACTGGCCCTACAGCAAACAATCTACTGGGAACAGTAATGCTCTAAGAACTTCAGTGTTATCTAAGGGAGAAATAATATTTGTTTTTTTAGTTCTGTAGCTAGAAATGCAAAATTCCACAGGTGTTCACCTTGTCCTTGGTAGTGGTACTGCTATTCATATTTCCAAGAAAAACAAAAAACTGGTTCACCAATCAAAAAATGATCTAATTCATGCTAATGCAGAGCTCATTCAGAAATGAAAGCTGTTTACTTTTGTGTGTGTGTTTTCTTTAAATGGCTACTAAATCACTTCAAACTTTTTCAGAGGAATATTGAATGAGACAACCGGGTCTCAGCTCAAGCTATTTACAGCAACTACCTCACCTCATTCTTTTACTACAACTTTAATACAACTCTCAACATAGTTTGGTTTTTGACTCCTCCAGTCTTTCTGGGAGGCTGTTTTGGAATCTTACCTCTGCAGTAGTTTTAAACATTTTAAAAAATTTGCATTCTGATTTTCCTGGGTCAGATAATGCTCATTTGTTCCTTAATTGCCTTTTAGCATAAATTGCTTTTTATCTTTTTTAAAGAGATGATATGAAGAGAGTTTCTCATGCTTCCATTTGGCAGAATAAACAACATGCGCCACTGTAGCCTTATGACATGATAGGCTGGACCAGTCCTGGACCAGACCCTGGACCAGTCTCAGCACCCTCTCTACACTCATCCCGGTTTCAGTCCCTCCCTACTGAATGTGGATGCTCTGGAAGGCACTGAGCTACAGAGGGGATCCCAGCAATCCTCCTCCTGATGCTCACTCGCACTGT
This sequence comes from Climacteris rufus, assembly GCA_013398175.1. NCBI lineage: Eukaryota > Metazoa > Chordata > Aves > Passeriformes > Climacteridae > Climacteris > Climacteris rufus. The sequence continues at coordinate 177,602 of VZRZ01008263.1, forward strand.
CTACTGAAAATATCTCACCCAGTAGACCCAAGGATCAAATTTGCCTTTCTCACATCCCCTTAACATTTGAAGCCAGTAGTTAACTTGCACTTCCAGACACAACTTGCATATTTCTGTTTCTGAACTGATGACCTTGCAGCTTATGACAGAAATTTGTATTAGTACAGAAAGGCACAAGCTTGCAATTTGCACTATTAAGTTTCATTCAATTTTTATTACTCTAGTTCTCAAGGTTATTCAGGTCTTCCTGTATCATATTGCCATCCCTTTCCTTATTAACGATGTCTCCCACTTCCGTGTCATCAGCAAATTTTATTAACAAACTCCATCTTCCTATTTTAAGGTAATGAATAAAAATATGACTGAAGATGTATCCTTAAGGAACTCTTGGTAAAATAGCACTCAAAGTCAGGTATCACAGTAGTAGGAACCGAATTCTCCAATTTCCTATTTGCAGGAAATACAATTCAGCTCATGAAAATTAAATTTTAGATCCTAGGTGATCTAAACTTCCCAATATCTTATCTTCAAAAATCTGACCTATTTCATATCTGCAATTACCAAAAATTTAATAACACCTACTTAAAATAATAGAATAAGGATTTTCATAAATCTGTGTATATACTTCTTTACAGCTATAAAAATATGGAGTATAAGAACTGTACTCATGATGTAGTGGTCCCTTTGATTATTTCTAAGCATTTGATTCTGGTAGTTAAAATAATTGTTTTAAATTTATTTTTGCCTTAGCAGTCAATTTTACCATTTAGTCAGCCTTATATTTAATTTCTGATTACTTTCATACTATTCCTGCAAATCAGAACTTCTCTGTTGAATATGAACCCCAGACATTCTCCATTAATTCCTTTTCTCCATGGGTCTGAAATTTCAGATTTCCTCATGTTTCCATTTTCAGCAGCCATACCACTCTTCTTTCAGGAAACACTGGACCTAGATTCATTACCTTCTTAGCCCTTCCAACTTTTAATCTTTTTTTTCCCAGTTAGAGAGTTCAATGTCAGCAAAATCAGTGAAAATCTTGCAATAATTATCAGTGATATTTCTTTTCTTCCTGTTAGTATTTATTTGCAAGGGGATGTCACTGACGTACATGATCTTTTGTCAAAAATTTTACAGAGAATTCCCACTTACAGCAGCCAAACTGAAGCTCATACCTGTCTCAGCTGTGTCTAACCCTACATTTGTGCTGCTGATCAACGTGAGGAGATGGAAAGAGATCTTGGTTTTTTCCCAGCAGAGCGTAGATGGCCTCTTATTGTCACGTAGCAGAGAATGAGCTACTGGAAGCTGGGTTTGCTGCATTGGCACAGCGCTGCAGAGAGGGGACTGCAGATGGACTCCAAGAGGGACGGTTGCACTGCAGCCTAGAGAGAAGCACTGTGTAACGCACCAGACAAGAAAGTCTTCTGCAGATCAACCAGTGAATACCATGAGTTCATGCTAGCAGAACTTCAGCCTTGCTCAAAGAAGGCCAGCAACAGCAGTGAGTGTCCAGGAGATAGAGGTCCTGATGTCCGATGGCCTGGGTGTGGGTGAGGAGAAGGGCAGCTGGGCTCTCCCCTCACTCTTCCACTGCTGCCTCTGTGGGAGCAGCCACCAGGATCCTTGCTCATGAGGCATCCTGAGGCTGTGCACACCGCTGCTGCTGCTGGCCTTGTTTGAACTAGAAAGTTTTCCTGGCAGAAGTTTTGCTGGCATGTGGTACTGACATAGCTGTTTTGGCAGGATGTGTTCACATTTGGCTGTTTATTAAAGATGCAGTATGTCCTCAGATCATCAGGCTTTTATCAGCAAAAGAAGTCTGGCATTATAGGAGGCTAACCCAGAGCAGCTTGTGCCACGTTTGGTAGATTGCCTTCTGGTAATTCTTTGCATCATGTTGAGGAGCTGCACTGTATACTGTGAGGTACAATGTCCCATCCTAAAAATCTGGGTAAATATTGGGTCAGATCTAAAAATGCTTTTCTATCTTGTACAATAACCTATTTTATTTGTGTTGTTTCTCCATATTGCAGATTTCTCACTGCCAGAAACTCAGACTATATCCAACAGCAAAGCTCTCTTGTTCATTTAGGGCAGATGAAAGGATTCTTTCATATCCAAAGAGGAGCCTAAAATATTGGGTACTGTGGACAAGTGGAACACAGAGACAATGAATGGTAGCTAACTATTTGCAGTAAGTATTTGCTAAACTACAAGAATAAATTGTAGTTTCGAGACATACTGCAAACACTGGAAGTGGGAAAATTTCAGGGTTGGATGTCAAGTTTGTGTTATCCTCACAGCACATTCACCCTGACTTAAGAGCTACTTAAAGAGAAGACAGTGGGGAAATAGGTGGTGCCAGCATTCTGGAAAGCTGTGCCAATCTGGCCTTTTTGGCATGATTTGAGGTGCTCAGACTCCACAAAAATGAAGTATTTCCTGCTGCACAGTCTTTTCATGCTGGGTAATGTACTGGAAATCAGTGATGAACCTGATACAATGAGCTTTGCTGATTGTGGTGGAACAGTAAATAAGGTTTACGTCCCATTTGGTCCCATCTTGGTTTGAATACATAAAATGAAAACAGTGCTTCTCTGTGGTGATCTCTCTAGACAGTATTTTATATCGATGTTGTTTGTGAGAAGGCCCATGCTTTCCTTCCCATCTATATTGTTGTCATTGATAGAGTTACAGAGCCAACTCCGGCAGCAGAGACAGGGCAGACCTGGTTGGAAAGGTGTTTGTAAAAACAAAAACCCTTTAACTGGAAAAAAATAACAGACATATTCACCAACACACAAAACTTCAATTTAGCAGTCTCCTGCAAAACACATGAAGGATCTCATAGGGCCCCTCCATTTGAGTGGAGTTTCATCCTGTTTCCTGAATTCAACAAAGAGGCAGTGGCAGTGCTTTGTATTTTTCCATGACATTTTCAGATATTAAAGACAAGTACATTCCTTAGATAGCTATCGTACATGTAGAATATGTAGATGGATGGAAAACACATAGAACTTAGAGACCACATGTATGCATGGAACCTGCTGGACTTCTGCATAACCACATGTGTAAGGCAAGTTCCAAACAATGGGTCTGACATGTTACAGTCATGCAGCCCCTGTGGTCTGCAGGCAGCCTCTGTGTACACGAAGACAGGCTGAGAGATTTGGGGTTGTTCAGCCAGTAGAAGAGAAGGCTCTGGGGAGACCTGGAAGTGTTCAAGGCCAGGTTGGACAGGGCTTCAAGCAACTTGGTCTAGTGAAAGGTGTTCCTTCCTGCCCATGGCAGGGGATTGGAACTAGATGATCTATAAGGTCCCTTCCAACCCCAACTATTCTATGATCCTATGACTTTTTGAACTTCTGCTGAATACTAATATTTCAGTACTCTTAATATTCCCTCCTACCACCAGTGGCTGGTAGATACAATTTAACAGGAGAATCTGTTAAGAAGAAAGGCAAGGAATGCTGATCTAGATACCCTGAGAAAGCAAATAAGATCACCATGTTAATGCACCAGCTCCATTCAGGGAATTCCCTTCCTCAATTAGCTGTGTGTGTTCCCTAATGGGTCCTAAGTGAGCTCCCTAATGGGTTCTGTATCTCAACAGTTTTGACTTTATCCATACCTCTGTGACCAAAAATCTCTTCCAATTTAGCTAGTTCTTGGTAGTGTTCACCACAGGCTTCTGTGAATTTTAAGTGCAGTGTCTGAGCTCAGTATGCTCCACCATGAATGCACAGCCATCATAAGTCATGCACAACAAAATGCTTTGGACCACTAACTGAAGGTTTTGTCTTCTGAGAAAAAAAAAATGCCCTTTCTTTTTCACCCAGCACTGGTTCTTTTCTTGGCTTTTAGGCTTTACATTGGATTGCAACCTCATGATCTCCACAGTTTTCTTCCAAATCTATTTTTCCCCAGTATTTCCTCCTGCTCGCGCCACAGAAATTTGGGTCTTACACTAAGAAGCAGCACCCAAGTCATGCAGAGTCCTGTCTGTCTAGTTACATTAAAAGGCAGAGTAGAAGAAAAGCAGGCATTTCACTAACATGCCAAGGATTTTCAGTCACTGGCAGCACAAATACCAGGAAATCAATGAAAGCAGTCATTGATGTAGGGACAATTGCACAGTGGTTGTGCAGCTGGTAGATCTCTCACAATGCTTAGTTAGTTGGTACAAGAAGCCTTTGCATGCCATGTGTCAGCACAAACATGCAACTGAAGGGTATTTCATTTGGCAAGCTAGTGCTTCACTGGGAAATCTCAGCTTTTGGCTGAAGAGACTGGACAGCGAGCATGGAAGGAATCAAGTGCTGGTCAGAGAGAGCGTAAAGTGCAGAGTTTGCAGGATGCAGTGATAAAACCACACTAAGCAGTGCAAGCTAGAGATCAATCATGGCAACTTCCAAAATGTAAAATTTCGACCAAATCTGAGTAAGATTTTAAGGAATTAAAAAAAAATTACATCTATCACAGAATATTTAAGGTTTGAAGAAACCTCTGGAGGTCATTTAATCCAATCCCCTTGCTCAAAGCAGTCAACTACAGCAGATTGTTTGGGGACTTTTCAATCAGATTTTTAAAACCTCCAAAGATGCAGACCATACAAGCTCTATGAAAAACCTAGTGTTTGATCACCCTCATAATAGAAATTTGGCTTTATGTTTAAATAGAGTTCCTTGTATTTCCATTTGTGCCTTCTTTTGTCCTTTCATTGGGCACCACGAAAAAGTCCGTCTCCATCTTCTCTGCACTCTTCCTTCAGATATTTATATACACTGAGAAGTTCCCACCCAGAGCCTTTTCATCCCAGTTCTCTCAGCCTTTCCTCACACAAAAGATGCTGCAGACCCTTAGTCATCCCTGTGCTAGACTCACTCCTTTGCTAGACTCACTCCATTACATCCTTGTTGTGCTGGGGAGCCCATGACTGGAGCCAGCACTGCAGTTGTGGCCTCACCGATGCTGCACAGAAGATTAGGATCACTTTTGTCTACCTGCTGGTAGTGCTTTCCCTAATGCAGCCCCAGAGGCTGTTGGCTACCTTTGCAGAAAGGACACATTGCTGGGTCATGTTCAACTCAGTGTCAGCAGGGATCCCCATGTCCTTTTCTGCCAAGCTCCTTTTCTGCCAAGCTCCTTTCCATCCAGTTGGCCCCCAGCCCATACTGGTACATGGGGTTATTCCTCTCTAGGTGCAGGACTTCACATTTCCCTTTGTTGTACTTCTTGAGATACCTCTTAGCCCAGTTCTCCAGCCTGTTCAGGTCCCTCTCAATGGCAGCACAATCATCTGGTGGACCAGTCACTCCACCCAGTTCTATATCATCAGTACACTTGCTGGGGGTGCACCCTGATGCAGAGTGCCCTCCAGATGCATTTTGTGCTGCCAATCTCAACACTTTGAGCTCTGCAGTTCTGCCAAATTTCAGTGCAGCTCCATATCCATATCCCTAATACTCCATGCTTCATCAGTTTGTCTGTCAGGGTAATGGGAGACAGTCAAAAGCCTTACTTAAGATAAACAGCGTACACCGCTCTCCCTTTATCCACCAAGTAGTCATCTCATCATGTACCCAGCACTCTATCCTGTGACAGATTTCCCTGCTGCGTGTAATGGACATCTTCATAAACTTGTTTTATTAAAACTTATTAGGCCACCTGGTATAGGGGTTGCTTATAACTGCTGTAAAATGAACTGCTCCACCTGCCTTTGTAATGATCTACAAGTGATACAAAACATAGAGCTTATTTAACCGCACATACCAGATGGTCTATGCAAAGTTGAATATGACAGGAAGATTTTTGCCCAGATTGGGGGTGGGACTGTTGCTTTGTTTTGAAAAAGAGGAAAGAAATATGGGCAAATGGGGGCTACATTGCCACTTGTGTTGCTCAAATTGCACTGGAGGCTGCTTTTACAGGTCAGCAACTGGAAGCAGCAAGTGTGATCAATGAGCACTTGGCAGGCAAAGTGCTTAACACTTGTAACTAATTCTGAATTGCATTGAAATATAGGCCTTGTATGTTTGGATATTCAGGTAAGTGTCATCTCTACACAGAGTTAAGTTAGCCAAACTGAAAAACTAAGACTGGATACCAGCAGAAAATCCCTTCCATGGTTTTCAAATCAATCAATCAAACAAACAAACAAACAAAAAAACCAAAAAAAACCCCAACAAGTCTAATTTGAATTAATATGACATAGTTGAATACTTTGTATTTCTTCATTAGTTAGGCAGAAATGTTCAGAAGACATTGCTTTTACCTCAGCAATCTCTTCAGCAAATGCTAGCTTGCCTAGACCGACTCAGTTCATATGTTTTGATGATACTTCCATCCTAAAGTTATTGCAAACAAGATTTAATTATGTACCTATTTAAAACAGGTGCTGAGTTCATTCAATAAAAAGCACAAGAGAAAGGATTTAAGTGAGAAAGTTGTAACAATTTAGACATAGCAAAGAGATCATAAAATAAAGATTTGCTATAATTGCCAAAGATCAAAAAATGAGTAAAATTTAACTCTTCAGTCTGATGACCTAGAAAACAGAGAGGAGAAATAATGTGCATATGAAAAGGATTAAAGAAGAAGCCAAGAAAGAAGGTTTAGTGGGTTTAACTGGGTGGATTTAAAAATTGTTTAAAGAATTATGAGATAACAGTAAAAAGAAATTCAAACTGGCTTTACCAGGAAACAGATCTACACATTTTTCTGTGAAACTTCCCTTGTATTATTTTAATAAAAGAAAGGTTCAGAAGAAAGTAACAGAAAATGAGCTAACTGTGAATGATCTGAAAATAGCATGCACACACGTGCACACAAGCACATTCTTTTGGCTTTTAAAGAATATACAAAGAAAAGGGGTCCAGTAATAACAAGGTTTTCATTACTTCTGAGGTATTGAACTTGGCTGCAAAAGAAAGACGACTACATGTATAATAATTACAGTAGAAGCTAGCAGAGATAATGGCATGTGTTATGTAAACCAGGTAGCATTATACAAGGAGATCTTTTTACTGCTATCATAATGCCTGTCAGAATCAAAAAAGAAACTGGAAGAGGATATTTTTCTAGAACAGAGGGGCATAGCAGGGCTTATAATAAAATCAGAAAGACAAATTAAATTTAAAATATCCACAGGGTTCTTGTCTAGCAAATATGAGAAAGTAAAAGTTATGTTAGCAAGCCATTAGTTAAAGGAACTTCAAGCCAGTCAGATATATATATTTGCATATAAATATATATACAAGATGAATTTATTTGGAGAGCGCTTTCAGATATATCTGAAGTATATAATAAAGGAACAAAGGAAGAAACTTGGTCAGGTGGAGCTGTATTGGTTGTGGTTTTCTATTATTCCCAAAGAGGTAATAACTACCCTCCTACAGCAGTTTCTAGACAAATTTCAAAACACATTCAGAGACAGCGAACAAAGACTGTCCTTGTCAGTCATGAACAACCCACTTGCCACAAAAGACCTGTCTTTGTTGTTACATGTCTGGAGATTTTTCTGATACGGGCCAGGATCACATTATCTGTGGCAGTAACAGGAGGCATGCGAGGCAGCTGCTCAGCAAGTGTCTGGTGCAGCTGGCCAATGGGATCCTGAAACCTGGACGTGGATGCATTTTTGGTGGGACCTTGCCAGGAGGCAGCCTGGGGGAGTCACTGCAAGTGACCCCTTTGTGCCACCCCAACAAAGCGATCTGGCCCGTGGGACCCATTTGTGCAAAGCTCTGCTACAGCCACTGTGAAAATGTCCATCTTTTGGCCTTCCAGAGAACAGGAGGTGAGCGGGAGACGTGATAGCACCTCTGCCCTGACAGGGAACCACTAAGGTGAGCAATCCGACCCTCAGTGCCCGTCCAGAGCGACCCAGGGACAGGACAGGAGTTTGTGGCTGCTGCTACACCATGTCTGAGACCCCTGTTTTTTACTGTGGAAAAGAGTCAGTGTCTCCATTTTGAACCCATACATCTGAGCTCAGAGAGAAGGTATCACAGTGATGCTGACACCCCAATCAGGAATAGTTAACAATTCACCCAGAGAGTTACAGAGAATGAGAAGGGGGTCGGGAAACAGAGTCTTGCCTTATCAGTGAAACAGGCATCATAGCTTCGAAGGAGGGACCCTGAACAAAGGACCACCTGGGCTTTTATCACATAGTCTGGGGTCTTCCTATTGCATTGTCAGCTCCTGCTGTGTCTCCTGTCTGTTGTCACCTACTGTGTCTCTTGTCACCTGTCTGGCCACAGGTCCTGTGCCTTTCGTCATGCAAGGCATCAGTGCCAGTTCACAGCCTCCTGATTCCAGCAGTCGAAGATTTCAACCACCATGGACTACCAACTCAAGAACCCCACCGACCCACAAGAAGAGAAAGATTAAGTATGTGGACTAATTAGTATGAGAAGCAAGGCAATCACTAAACCAATAGAAGGGAAAATACTAGTTAATAAGAAAACTAGCCAATGAACTGTGGTTTCTTTGTTAGTTTATATATATAGGTAGTGCAATTGGAATGGACTGCCCAGGGAGATGGTGGAGTCACCATCCCTGAAGTGTTAAGAGAAAGACTGGATGTGGCACTCAGGGCCATGGTTTAGTTGACAAGGTGGTGTTCAGTCATAGGTTGAACTCGATCTCAGAGGTCTTTTCCAGCCTCATCGATTCTGTGATTCTGTAAATTTCTGAGAATTGGAGTGCTTGATTTGGGGAAAGCTTCCACCGTACACCCTGAATAAACAATGTCTCCTGGCTAAACTGGGCCCGGTGTCGGTGTTTAGCGCCCCTAAACCGGCATCACCACCAGGTCACAACGAATAATTTCTGCCAGCTGTGCCCTGGGCTTGTGCCAGCCGCTGCCACGCCCTCCCGAAACGTGTGCCGGGGAAAGAAGCGTCTTCCACCAGGAGCCGCCCGTCCTGAGGGCCGGCACCGCGGCGAAAGCCCTCACTGCGCTGCATCCCCGGCCTTGGGGGACGCCATCCCGCCAGGCAGCGCCCGCGCCGCGCACGCGCCCGCAGGTGCTCGCGCGTGCGCCTGGGGGTCCCGGCTGGGCCCCGCGGGGGGCCCG
>VZRZ01008263.1:187004-269256 GCA_013398175.1 Climacteris rufus
TGCCGGGTTTCGGTTTGGACAGCTCTTACTCCACAGGTGCCCCGTATTTGGGGAAGTCCTCTTGGACGTGTTGTCCCAAGGCTGCGCTGGAAACCCTACTATGTTGAGGATTGTAGACTCCACTCTCGTAACTTTGTTCTTTCTTTTTGATAGCGATTTCTCTGCGTCAGAATTTCACAAGGCTGAAAGCGCATCAGTTGTGATTGGTGAGTTGCTGGTGTTTAAAATGATGTCTAATAGCAGTTATTGTTTGCATGTTCCTGAGAGGAGGCTGTCGTGAGGTGGGGGCCGGTCTCTTCTACCGTGCCTGCAGTGAGAGGACAAGAGGAAATGGCGCTAAGAGGAGACAGGGGAGATTCAGGTTAGATGTTAGAAGAAAAATTTTCACTGTAAGGATGGCCAGGAAGGTGATGGAGTCACCAACCCTGGACGTGTTTAGGAGGCATCTGGATCTGGTGCTGGTTGATGTGGTTTAGGGAGTGGGGTGGGGTTGATACTTGGACTTGATGATCTTCAAGGTCTCTTCCAATTTTGATGATTCCAGGATACTTACTAAACTTGTACCTTTGTGCTATCTATTCTAGAGATTTGCTAAGGCAGACAGAACATGGATTCAGCTATCGGAGCAGAGTGCTCAGAGCTTGAGTACAGGGCTTCTCCTTACTGTACTGAGTGATTGCAAGTATACCCACTCTGCACCCTAGCAATTAAGTGATATTGACCTTGAGATGGGAGAGAGAATGGCAGAGCCAGTGTGGTGCCACATCTGATGTAGTCAGTCATGCTTCTCTCATCTTGACTGAACTAAGAGCTGTGAGAGTACAGCTATCTCGCTTCTGGACATTGCTGGGACTAATGTGTGGATCCTACTATCTGCTGCTTTCAAATCTTCCTGTATAGCAAAGACCAGACGAGGGGGTAAACAACAGGGGAAGAAAGGCAAGGGGCCAAATACGGCTTTTCAGACGCTGCTGTGATACTCTTCTGCCTTCCAGTGGAGGGTCACAGGGGAGCTCTTGTGCAAGGTAAAGGCTACTTGGGAAATGGTGACAGTAGTGAGGGACAAGATCTGTGTACCAGTTATGGTGTCCCCATTGACACTGCAGCACTCCCTCTGTCTGTCTCCTGCTGGGATTGGAGAGTAAAATCACAGAATCACAGAATATGCTGAGTTGGAAGGGACCCACAAGGATCATCAAGTCCAACTCCTGGCCCTGTACAGGAGACTCCAAGAGTCACACCATGTGCCTGAGAGCATCGTGCAAAAGCTTCTTGAACTCTGTCAGGCTTGGTGCTGTGACCAAGCTCCCTGGGGAGCCTGGTCCATTGCTCTTGGTGAAGAGCCTTTTCCTGACATCCAGCCTAAACCTCCCCTGACACAACTTCAGGCCATTCCCTCGAGTCCTGTCACTGGTCACCGAGGGAAAGAGATCAGTGTTTGTCCCTCCTCTTCCCCTCAAAAGGAAGTCTTAGACTGCAGTGAGGTCTCCCCTCAGCCCCAGGCTGAACAGACCAAGAGACCTCAGCTGTTCCTCATATGGTTTCCCATCAAGGCCCTTCACCATCTTTGTAGCCCTTCTTTGGGTACTCTCAAAGTGCTTAATGTCTTTTTTATATCGTGGCACCCAAAACTGCACACAATATTCAAGGTGAGGCCACCCCAGTGCAGAGCAGAGTGGGACAATCCCCTCCCTTGCCTGGCTGGCGCTGCTGTGCCTGATGCCCCCCAGGACAGGGGTGGCCCTCCTGGCTGCCAGGGCACTGCTGGCTCATGTTCAATTTGCCATTGACCAGGACCCCCATAGCCCTTTCTGTGGCACTGCTCTCCAGCACTCACTGCCCAGTCTGTCCACACATCCAGGGTTGCCCCATCCCAAGTGCAGAATCCTGGGTTCTGCTACCTGTCCTGCTGTGTCAGCTCTCTCCTTGGTCAGCTCGCTGCCCTGCGCCAGCCTCTCTGCTCCAGCTGCAGGGAAGGGCTGTGCTCTCCCTCTCCTCTGAAGCAGCCATGCAGCAGTGAGCTTAGTCAAGCATTCAAACCAAGTCATAGGTTCTCTTCACAACGGTAATTATCAAAATGTTGTTTTATAATGGATTGGAAGGTTGGCTAACAGTGCACAAATAGTAGGACTTAACTATTTAAGCTTCTAGTAGTAGAGTTTCTTTGCCAGTTAAAAAGAAACGGGTAAGACAAGAAAGCATCGACAAAAAGTTGTTGTAATGAAAGTTTGGTGTCAACCATGACAAATAAGTGTACCTGTAGGATAAAAAAATTGCAGTTTGCAGTAGAAGTAACAAAACCTCCTGGTTCTATGATTCTATTATTGTATTGGAGGTGGTCCTTTTTCACAGAAACACTGGCTTCTTTCTTGGTTTGACTGTGAAAAACATATACATAAATCCCATAACATGCACGTTCCAGTGTCAGAGCACAGAACCTGTTTTATGAACTAAAGAAAATGGTGTCCTTCAGAGAGCCAGTGTAATAAATTAGATTACCTGAGAAGATTTGTTTAAAAAATTAGTGAGGTCAATGGAAATGTATAGACTAAAAAATAAGAAATGTGAATTAATTCAAATTTCTGATTTGTATTCTTGTTGATTATGTTTTAGTATTTCTTCGCAGCTGTTCTTTCCATGTTTGCTGGATAATGACTGTATCAGACATAAAGCCAGAAGACCTTCCACTTAAGGTCAAAATTATGGCTCCCAGTAGCTTGGGGAAGAGGGAATGATAGTCTGCCTTCCTTTTTTAGTGAGGACTGACTGTATCATTTCTCCAAACAGACAGCTGCAGTGGAATTCCTTACTTTTTAAAATCACATTGTAATAGAGGGGAGAGTAAGGAGCATAGAGAACAAAATTCAGTCACAGTGAAGACAAGTAATATGTTAGTGGTAATTGGAAATACTAAGAACAGCGATAGTCTCAGGTTCCTGATCTGTTCCTGTGGTTTTTTAAATTATGCATCATTTAGTGAAAGGAGTTGGTGCACTTCTCCTTAGCATCCAGTTTTATGTTGGGTAGTTCTCCTGAAGGGGTTGGGTGTGTATCAATGAAATACCCTGTGCCAGAATGTGCAGGCGCTCAAAGAAGGAAGATGCAGTTGGAAAAGTAAAACTGCAGAACAGGAAGAATTGAACTAAGAAACTAAAGAAATGAGATTTTTTTTTAATCCATAGTTTAGAAATAACCAAGATGATGGTGTCTGATCTACTGTCAGTTCATTGTCATAAACTGTGTGAGAGAATAGAAGTTACCAGATGGTCTGAGTCACAGTGCAGAAACAAATTTTTCTTTTTAGGTAAGTTTGAAAAGCAGAAGAGGAATTTTGGATGGTTTAAGACTCAAGATGAGTTTGCTGTAAAATGACAAGGATGATATCCACAGAGAACTGCACCATGATAGTGATGATTGGTTTTGTGGGGCTCAAGTAATGATGGAGCAAGTCTTTCACTGCTTGCTGCATTTGCCAGAGGATGCATCAGGACAGAACACTGCTTGGAAGTTTGGGTTGATAACATGTTACATTAGTGTTATCTTTCTTTGCATGTGCTTGGGGGTGGGTTGGGGAGTCATTTCTTTCAGAGGAAAAAAATGGATTGCTTGTTCTTCCTTGTCTTTGCTTATCAGTTGCTGATAGTTGTGCTTCAGTTACTGATAATGATGCCTCTGTGACGTATGAGGAAGCTGCCCTTGGTAAGGTCAATAATATATATTGGGTTTTTCCTAAGTTGGAAAAAACCTGTCTCATTACAGCATACTATTGAATTCCTGTTTTGGCTTTGATATTTCCTAAAGAACCAGATGTTCAAGAAACAGATTTTCTAAGGAACTGGGGAGGACCGCATTTGGCCCATGAAGCACAGTGGTGTGTTTTAGCTCCCTGTAAAAAACTTGAAGGTCCTGCATGTCAGATGCTTTCTGTTCTTGAGCATCTTCCTGCAGAATTGAGCAACAGAGAGGGAAATGCAATTTCAATGGACCTTATTTGCCACTATTCCAGCACTGTCTAGGATTTAGTTACCCTTTCAAACTATATTGCGGTAGCATAACCAGTGATGAATTAATAGTTAGCAGTTAAAAACTAGCATAATACTTTGTTCCTTTCACATATATGGTGCAGTGTTCTTCCTGTGCAGTACTTTGCAGAGGAATGCAAGCTTCAAAGACTCAAAATAGAAGAAGGGCAGAAGCATTCCACTGGCTGTCAGTGGCAAAGCCGGAGACCAGTTCCGAGATTATAAACGAGGCCAGAGATGCTCTACGAACAGTAAGAACTCGAAGACCTCAAACACCTACAGATGACCAAAGGAAACTCTTTGGACCTCAATCCTCACGAGGCTCTCAAAATAGACCTGCTTCAGTTTTTAGGTACTGTGGCTTAAAGAATTTTTCAATGTCCTTTAGAAGCAAGAGATTTGGTTCTGTAGTTATGTTTCTGGTGATTGTTTCCCCTGTGTTAATATGTATTCTTAATCACATCCTTTGCCTTCTTCTAATGATCGTTACTGTTGGTGTTAATCTACATGTCCAGGAAGTTCCTATGGATTAGAGCTACCAGAGGCAGTCATTACACTAGTTTTCTATGTGGAGAATAGTGTAAGAAAATAGTCTCTTACTTACCTTTTTCTGAAGACGATTGAATGCTTTTAATTGAGATAGTCTTCAGTTTTTTTCCTATAATGTGTGAAAGCTTGCTAGTTTCCATGTAACCTGTATGCTAGATCCTTTTTCAGAGCCTTCTCAGATCCTGTAAATGTAAAATTGTAGGTCTTCAAATTTGAAATGCTCATTTTCAACCAAAATTTATACTACCTCAACATTATTTCTATGTGGAGTTCTGTTACGTACTACAATTCACAGAACTCAATGGATCTGTCTCTTATGACAAAAGAGAGAAAAATTGTGTAGTGGGCTATTTTCAGCCATTTTTCCAATCATTTTGTTGCTCTCCTTACCTAGCAATTCTGTAATGACTTCAGGGAGGAGATAGGAGCTGTATTTGTCAGGCATTCTAGAAAGGATGTTGAAACACGTTTGTCTATATAAGCCAGTCAGTGTGTGTGCTGTTTTCATGGCAGCATGACCTCAGGCACTCAATGTATACAATATTCCTTACTGCATAGTTGTGCCCTTACTGAAGGCAAGAGCCTGGTGATCAGGTGATGAGGACCCTCTGACTGACATCCGTGGTTGTTCTCTCTGTGATGCTTCTTTGTGTGGAAGGAGCATGTCCATGCCTGCACAAGCCTGGGTTTTCTGCCTGCAGTGTTCAGGAGCTTGTGTCAAATAGCTTGGGCATTAACTGCAGTTGGGTTTGTACATGAATTCAGGCTTACATTAGAGAATTGTTATACATGTGTATGAAATAAACTGTATCATGGCAGGTGTACAGGCCATCTTGTAGTTCTTCCTTACTGTGCTGGATTCCCAGGCACCAGAGTTAACTATCATTAATGGAAGAAGAGGGATAGTGTGAACTGCTCTTTTCACTTCTCCTTTCTTCCTTTTCCCCACATTCATTGGCAAAGGGAAGAAGCATACAATTAAAAAACCCAACCAATAACAAAACACTGCGTTTGCTTCGTTCTTATCATGTTTCATTTCTTTGTTAGTCTTCATGCATCCAGTTTTGATTTGGCTGAATCAAGACCAGTTTCTGGTGTTCGTCTAAAACCACTGGATCATGTAAGTACCCGGGAAGTAACTCATGCAGTACTGACAGAAAAATATGTGTCTTGGTAGTGGTAGGGAAAGGTATGGTATAAAGACACTGGGGAGAAACAGAAGCTTGTCACGTTAGTCTGAGACTTATAAAGTCAGTGTTGTCATTTTTTTTTCCCCCAAAAGAAACCTGATAATAGTTTAAACTGTTTAAATATTGCTGTATTGCATTATGATTCTAAGTGACGTTAACAAGAATCAGAAGATGGATGCTTGAGTCAGCTTTCTTGTGTAAGTTTACCAAAATAGATAAAGTTCATGAGCATGAACATGAGCCAACAATATGCCCTTGCTGTTAAGGGTGCTTGATGGTATCTGGAGCTGCATTAGGAGGAGTGTTGGCAGCAGGTTGAGGAAAATGATCCTCTCCCTCTGATCAAGACTGGTAAGGCCACACCTGAAGTGATTTATTCAGTTCTGGGCTCCATGTACAAGAAAGACACAGAGCTAGTGGAGAGTTTGAGGAACAGCCACAAAGGTGGTGAAGGGACAGAGAGAAATGGGAGCATTCAGCCTGGAGAAGACCAAGGAGGATCTTATCCGTATATGTCAATACCTGAAGGGCAGGTGCAAAGAAGATGGGGCCAGCCTCTTTTCAGGGACAGGACCAAAGGCAGTGAGCACAAACTGGGACACAGGAGGTTTCCTCAGAATTTCAAGAAACAGTTTTCTGGCTGTGAGGTTGATGAAGCCCTGGCACAGGTCACCCAGAGCTCTTCAAAAGCTTCTTGGGCATGGTCCTGGGCAGCTGAATCTAGGTGGCTGTAGTTGAGCATGGGACTTGGACCTCCAGAGGTCCCTTCCAACCTAATCTATTTTGTGGTTGTTTGATCAGTAATTTGAAAGTAACTAGGTGGTTGTGTTTTCTATTTGGGTTACACTGCTATAAAATGTAGTGATTGTAGTTTATTTCAAAACAGACAGGGGTACTTTGAGAATCCCTTTTCTCCCTCTGGGAAAATCATGATCTGTTTTCAATTTATAAGTGTATCTGCTCTTTTGCTTTTTTTTATATTTAGTCTTTAAATATAAGATTAAGTCATGACCATTTGTCAAGTACCCAAGAGAAAAGAGCATTGGATTAAAGTACTGGTGTTAAATTTTTTTTTTTTGTGTGTGCAAGAGTGGAAAAAAAATCAGCGAAAACTACTGACCAAGGCAAAAACTGTCTTTCTTGCTTTATCAGTGGATATAAGTTAGTAAATTAAGAGCTTATATTAACCATGATGGTTGTGGGGAGTGGGTTTCACCTGTTGGCTTCTTCAGCTGATACTGTGGAGAGCTCTGCAGCATTGGCTGGAGACTTCCTAGTGGATCTTTTATTGTAAAGCATTTGGTATTGATCTTAGAGGTCAGTGCTTTTATGTAGGGCAAGGGCACAGCAAGTATTTTGTGCTAGAGGTTCAGGGGGTTGGTTACATCCTCTTAAGATGCAAGATACTGACATAAATAAAACCAGGACTTTCATGTTTCTGGATCTGCATGATCTGTCTCAGTGTGATAGAAGTAGTACATATGATGGATGTGAACATACTTGAAGTGTTTTGGAAATACTTTTTTAATGCTCAAAAACAAATCAAAGAGTAGATGTATCTCTAGAATTGTTAGCACTAGTCGTTGGCACAGTATTTTCTTTGATAAATAAGCCTGCTGCAGATGTAGTTAAATGAGTATTTATGAAGAATAAATAATTCTGAGTTGTTGTACTCAAGCTAGTTTTTGTTTTCTGCACCCCTGAATGTTGGTTTTTAAATGGCTTTCTGTGGTGATAATGGTGTAGACATCTGGTTTATTGGGTGGAATGGTATCATTAGATTCAGGATATGAAAATGAAAATTTCTTAATGAGCAAGCCTGTGTAACTTCTGTTCTATTCTGAATTTAACCCTCTGTTATAAATCATGTGGGTTTCTTTTTTTTTTAATTTTTGCTTATATGAGAATGAAATTATCTGTGCTTTTATTTAAAAGTCTGCTTTATCTTTGTCACAGAAACCAATACTAATCACTTCTGCAAATGATGAAGATTCTTCTGTTTTTCTTCCAAAACCTCCTGCTGATGCTGCAGAGGTTAGAAAAGACATCAATGCTCAGGCAGGCTTATTTAGAACAACTTCTCTGGGAAATTTATTTACTGCTGAAGTGGTTCCTCAGGATCAGAGTAAGAATGTCTTGATACATGTTATTTGCATGATGGGTTTTAATACTGTTAATTACATTAATTATTATATTAAAGGGCCTGCATGTCCTTTCAGAGTAAATTTTGAAAGTATTTGAATGGCATTAAGGCAGTTTTGAAACTGGTTTCCAAAAATGATGCTGGCTTTCACTACTGAAAGTAAATTGAAAGCTACTCACGTGCCTCTTTTTCCTATATTTCCAAGTAATAGAATTTTACTGAAAGTTGTCTTAAGTGAGTAAAATTAACATTTAATGCTGACATGTTTAAAGAGATAATGAGATGCCATCATCTAAGGAGATTTCCTGATGGATTACTGAGCATAAAAAGAGGCATAAAAAGGAACGATATGTCTTGACAGGCCTCCAACTACTTCGTATTTGTTGTTAAGAGTTTCATTAGTGGAGACTTAATAAAGGTCACTAAATGTGGGATTTAAAAGTAATTTTCTTGCTGATGGGAAATGGCATGTTGGCTCATAATGAAACGTGCTGGGACTCTGTCTTTAGTGAAGAAGACTCATTTTTAATAATGACAATTCTTACATTGTTCAGGGTTCTTACTTTACATGATAAACTGAATATCTCACTTTTTACCTTATTGCAAAACACGTCTTAAACAAAAAGTACTAAACTTCGTTATTATGTATTTATTCTATAAATATATCTGTATATAATGTACTTCTTCATGCAGTTTAATCCATTAGCCTTAATAAGTTGATGTTGCTAATTGAGGAAATTGAGAACCTAATGTAGTTGTAACCTGAGTTCGTCTTTTCTCCCCTTTGGGGATCATGCAGATGTTTATGTGAGGGTTTTTTGTGTAGGTTCTTATTGTGTGTACATACCAAGGTACAAGATTAACAGGTACCTTTTTCTTCAGTTCCTTCATAATATTCAGGTCCTGAAATACAATTGCTTTTTTCAGAAGGTACAATCCACCTATTGGTAACAGGGAAATAAAAAAAGATGAAATATTAAAACTTTAAAACACAAAACCAAAAGACTTTGAGAAGTGCTGTTCATAAGAAGACATTGACTGCCTTACCCTTACCAGTCTTAAGCTTTCTCACCTCTTAAATTGATACAAGCAAATTTTGATAATGTAACACGACAAGCAGTAATTAGTAAGAACACTTGTACAAAATGTATTCTCTTTGACTATTTCAGATGAAGAGAAGCTAGATTCTGAAGAGCCAGCTAGGATGATGAATAATCTTGGCAGAAGTAATAATAACTGCTTAGCAGAGCAAAGGTTGTACACATCATTTAATGATGAAAGTAGACAATTAATTTGTAATGAGCATATCAGCAGATCAGGAAGTGAAGAATTCATGAAAGGGGCACCAGGAAAATTCTCACTTCAGCTGAGAGGAGAAAGGTCAGTATTGGTCAAATATGGTAATGTGCATCTTGCACACAGCCCTCCTCCTAGATACTCAATTGTTCAAGTATCAAAATGTTTAAAATCGATGGAATTTGATGATAACATTACATATGCTTTAAAATGAAGCTGTGTTTAGGTTATTAGAAAAATTTACATTTCTTAGGAACTTTCTAGATTCAGAAGACTAATTTGTAAAAAGTGGTTGGTAGAAATTTGTTTGATGTGAAATAATTTACTTTGTTTGATCATTAACATTTCAAAACTAAATCTTCTATTCATTGCATGTAGAATCCTCAAGTTTAAATTTGATGTGCTTGATTTTGCAGTTTAGTCCTGTTGTTTCAAAATGCTGTACCTTTTTCCCTTGGCTCAACAAATGAGTGGAGTCATGCTTTCAGTTCTGGTATTGGGGAAATATGTGATCATACATCAAAACTGGGCTTAAACGCTTTGGCAATAGAGGCAGAATTTTTTGTAGCTCTGAATTTTTAGGGTTGTTTTGTTCGGTTGGTTGTTGTTTTGTGTTTTGGTGTGGTTGTTTTGTTTATTTTTGGTTTTTTATGTTTGTTTGTTTGTTTTTGAATGATTGGATAGGTGTAAGAGATTGAGACTTACACGCCTGCAGTCTGTTTTTACTGAACCTAGAATATCATATCTGTTCTTTAATTCTGTTCTTTAATTACTTTAATTAAGTAATTTGTTTTTCTTTTGATTCAGACCTGAATTCTTGCACAGGGAGGAACAGTCCTCTGGCATTATGTATAGTTGGTGTATCTGTTGCTCTGTTAGTAGTTGGATGAACAACTGCTTTGTGCTAATAATACTGACAGGTCTGACATCTCACCAACAAAGAATGAAAACCATTTTATTTTCAAAACACATCCTTAAAACACTTGTTCAGTTTGCCAGTAGATACCTTCTTTCTAGTGTGTTTGTATTCTTAGGAAAAAGATATTTCCCTGGATATTCTTAAGCATCTTTGATATTAAAGACTATATTCTTAATTTCATAAAATGAAAGGCCTTTCATTTACTAACTTGATGATAGCACTAAATAGTTTAGCAAATGTTGTCCATGGAGGCTGTTACAGCAAGTGATACATAACAGAGCTATCATAGCACTCTTTTATATTAAACTGTAAGTAGGATTAAGAAAAAGATTCTGAAAGAGTGAAGACTTGTGATATCAAAGGAAAAGCTTCATGAGTATGGAGGGAGGAAGAATGAGAAGATAAGAGCAGAGATGAAAAATGTAGGTGAAAGAAAGGAAAGGAAAGCACCAAGGACAATACTTTACTGCAATATAATTTTCTCCCATTAAAATCAGTGATCTAATAACTCCTTAGATAAAAACTGTTTGGCTTATCATACTCCATAAATCACTGTAGTTTGCATTTTATTTAGAAAAGGTGTGGTGTGAAGTACTTTAGTGCTGAAGTTGAAATGGGTAGTTCCTTTTGTGGAATATGCATCCTCCTGTTTTCAGTCCTGCTTTCAGTTTGGGTTGCTGTTTTAGTTGATGGTGTCCAAGTGCCTCTGATAGGAAAGGGTCAGTTGATACTTTTGCTAATTGGAAAGAATGACCTTCCTTCTGAGTCATAATTTTAAAACTTGCAGGTGTAATTGAGCAGTTAACCCGTTAGACATGCTTGCTGTCTGTTCAAAATTACACACTTCTCTGTATAAGAGTGAGAGCTCTGCAAGTTTTTGATTTAGTGTTTTTGTTACTGGTGCTTTTTGCAATCACAAATCTCATGCATCACTTAAATTAGATCTCAAATTACTGGCCTTAAGAGAATACAAAAAATTGCTTTCCAATATTGTTCTGACTAGTTTTCTCCAAAATAGAAGAGTAATATAATATTCCTCCATCTTTCTGTGTTGAATGCAGGATCTGTGTATTTGAATGGTCCATTTTTACCTCTCTCCTGTGGATTGTGCCTGTTTTCTGTGTCCTCAGGTCAGAGATGTTTTTTGCCAGTGCTGCCTAAACGAGCCTTCCTGACACCTTTTAGGTGCTCATATGGCTTAGAGTACCAGACATACCTGTAGTGCTGCAAGATGCACAAGAATAATATGAAATGCTTTCCTTTCAGCAGCAAAGATCCCTCATCTCTATCAGCCCAAGCAGTTCATGCCATCGTGATGAAATGGCTGAAAATAATCTCGACTGCTCTCATATGTTCTAACTCATTGCTCAGACTTAAACCAGTGAACACAATGGTCCAGTATTTGTGTGTGATGCCACACAAATCAGGCACTTTGTTCTGTGTGCTTATGTGAGATCACAGATGCCATTCTTCATCTGACAAGGCAGTTGAAAGGTGTGCCAAACCTAGCCTTCCATATTGTTTGTTGAGTTTGGTTTTCATGGTACTTGTACTTAAAAGGCTCCAAAACTACAGAGGGGGCATTGCAGTAAGAGAGCTTTGGCATTCTTTCTCAGTAGAACATGTTTACAGGTACCAGATGATTGCTAGGGTTAGATTGCATGTGGTTCTGTGTCAGAAATACTTGAGGCCATCTTGTATGAGATTACAAGATATTTTCTGATTAAAGTACATTGTATTTGGGAGTAATAGGATGAAAGCTTAAAGGAATGTGAAATCTTTTATTACCTAGAGTCCTGTCATTCTCTGTATGAAGCAGTTGTGTCAGCCTCAATTTTGTATCCCAGTGTTTTAAAATCCTTGCAGGAATTAAGCAAGAGGATTGTAGAAATAGTGCAGTTCATACAGGAGAAGGTGTGTGGGACTTCCTACTCCCCTTTCCCTGCAGTTCCTATGTATGTACTGAAATAACTTTCCTAATGAAACTGTTTCTCTGCTAATTATGAAACAATAGAGCATGCCAAAATAGCATGGCAGAGTCCTGCCATTAGGGCTGTTGTATCTGTTTTGAAGGGAACAGAAGGGAAGTATTTTATTCCAGCAAGAGACTTGCTCACTTTCTGTCTCACATTCTTTTGTTGTCCCAAGGACTGAAGAAAAGAATGAACAGTGCTAATGAAATCACTACTACTTTATAAAGGTACTGGGCGGGGGGGGGAAAGAGAAAAGGACCTTTTGAGGGGGAAAGTTATTTGCCATTTTGTTTGCAATTCGTTTTTGCAAATAGCCATCTAGCTGGAATAGAATATTAATTGAAGCAGATTGAATTTATTGACATATTGCCTCAGGAAAGCCAGGAATGATTTCTGGCAGTCATCAGGAAGCTCAGTTTTGTTTACATCTTCCTCCAGCCATTGTGTCTTGCCATCTATTGTGATTGCTATAGAAGTGAAACTTCTAAAATGTTTTCTGCATTCATATGTTTCAACAGAAGTGTCAACAGTGATGGCAGATTTGCTGCTGAAGAGCAACAGTTTCCCTGGTGAGAAAATATGATGATTTTTTTTTTTCCTTCTCTAGTTTCTCAGTATTCTGAAAGCTTAGATGTCATTCCAGGACTCCTTAGAAGTAGAGGTGCTGTCAGTGAGGAAAAGTTTGGTGGCAAACAGTTCATTCCCAAGTGGCCTGTTCTTTCTTTAATAAGTGATTTTTATAGAGAGCTACAAGAGGATTAGCAGGTGCTGTAAAGAAGATACACTGTGCCTCGTTTTCTCTCACCATTTCTCTCCTTATTAAATACCTATTTGACAGTATCCTTGAGATGTACTGTTCCTCCATGAGAGTGGTTTATCTTTCTTGTGCTTTTTTAGAGTTTTTGAATATTTCAATAGAAAATGATAAAAGCAGGGGATTAAAGGATAAAGTGAATCATAGAATCATGGAATAGGGTGGGTTGGAAGGGACCACTGGAAGTCATGTCTGTCTGCTTGCTTAAACTATCTTCACATCTGTGCCCAAAATACACATTGCTTTTCTCTTCAAAGAAAAGGATTCTTACAGTGTAGAGAGATTTCTTTCCTGAAGGGAACACCCATTCTGTTTTGCTCTGGATGATTTTTTTGAAATGAACGACATGGTGTGAATATTGGTTTGTTGTAGGGTTTAACTGATTCTCCAGAGTTTTTTCAGAAATTTTTCTTTTTTTTTTCATTCTTTATTTTGACAACTTCTGGAATGGTCATGAAGACAGGGAAACAGGAAGTTAATCTACTCTTAACTAATTTCTGTCTATTTCTGCCTTAGGTCCACTGGCTATTTGGACCACTAATTTAAGAAGGGAACAATTGAGTGGTGGGAAATCTTTCACAGATAGAGCTTTCTACAGTGTTTTCCAAGTTATGACACCTACCTTTTCAAGAAGCTGCCTGGTTTGGTATAGGGTTAGGGAGAACACCAGGAAAGAAGAATTCTTTTTTTTCAGAACTTGTTATAGACACCTAAGGAAAAGGGCAACAGGTAACTTATCTCTAGTCTCTTAGCTCACAGGAGACAGTGGAGCTTAGGCTCATTTTTACAGTGTACTCCAGAAGGAGTCTTTCTACTCTTACTAGTTAGTTTCAGGACAAGGTCATTGGTCTCCAAATCTGGGAGATCTAGGTCTTGAGGGTCCTTATTACCAATTGAATTGTAATTCTAGAATGGGAAAGTGCCCCAAAAAGGGTAAAGAAAGAATGCCAATTCAGTCTAGGTAGAACTATAGTAACAATGGATTTAAATATATTTTTTGTTTAGGAATGCAATGCTTATGCAAGATTCAAGTTAGGAATATGAAGATGGTGTGGTTTTCAGACTCAGATATATTTAGGCTAGTGTTTTAGATATTTTTCATGGTCAGAATTAGGCTGTCAGTTGTCTGGTTGCCTAAAGATACCCTGCCACAAATAGATCCTGTTAATATTTTCATATTAGGCAGAACATGCAAAGACTGTGAACAATAAAAAGGGTAAGGATAGAGGTTTTTCATCAACCTTGTTTATTCTTTTAAACCATAGTATTTACATGTGCGTGATTTTCTTCATCAACAGCCTGTATAAATAAGAAATACTGTATTCTTTTTATTGCTGGAGTTATCATAAGGGATGGACTGTATCCATGATTGTGTTTATAGAAGAATTATTTGCTCATCTTTAGGATGACTCAGAGTGTAGTTGGTCTATTTGTCAACATATTTTTGCAAATTATGTTGTCTTTCTACTAGTTATCCTTTCTTGTATCTGTGGTATCAGTTATACACTTGATTACAGTTTTCACTCCCTTTGTTTTTCATCTCTTCTTATGGTGTTCCTTATAATCCTCTACAGTTCCTGAAATAATTTCAGGACATCTATATTACTGGTTTTTCAATTATTTTCATGCTTTTGAGAAGTTCTGTAGTTGCGAGACGAGACTGACTGGAATTTTATGTAATTAGCTTAATACTTTATTTTATATCTCTTTTAGCTCTCTGTAAGTAATTTTGTCTCCATTGTTTTTTAGAAAAGGAAAATAGTCTTTAAAAATTGAGCTGTTATACTAGTTTTTTTTTCCTTTGAGGCACACATATTGCTTACTCCCAGACTGTGTTTTATCTGTCTTGTTTGTCCCTCAGATGACATCACAAAATGGAAGATTCTCTGGTAGCTGAGTTAAATAGGGACAGATTCTCTTAAGTGGCCCAGGGAAGGTCAATTCTTTGTCTAAAAAGATGGAGTGCCTTTCAAGTGCTAAGTTATGGGCCAGGGAGAAAACACTTGGTTTAAAACAAAAACCACAAAAACATATTCCCTACCGCTCAACTAATGAAAGCCAATACAAAAAAACTAATTCTAATGTCCTTCTGGGAACATAAAAGGTCTGGATGGTATAATGAAATAGGAATAAAGGGATTAATGAGAAATGCAAATGTTAATTGGCATGTGGAAAAATTAATTTCTGTGAGAGTAAATGACAAAACAAAATACTAATTTTTCTCATTTTGTCAAAAGCTAAAAACATTTCCTACTGGTTGCTTTGGCAGAAATACAGGGATGTTGTTTATATGTATTTCAAAGTCTTCAAAGCAATGTTTTGTTGTTAACATCAGTAATTTTGGTTTAGAGTTAAAACTCTTGTTTTCTGATCACTAAACACTTAACATGTAAGAATCCTGGCAGCAGGGGGTTGTGTTCTGAAGCACTGGCCCCTAAGCATTGTGTAAATGAACCTGCTCTTAGAAGATCCCTTGCAGTTTCTTTCACTTGCTGCAGCTCCACATCTGACTCCCCTTCTTTGCCTTGGGGCCCTTGTACCACCTTGTCCCTTGCTGCTGACTCAGGGTTTGCTGCATTGTCCTTAGTGCCCTAATTCCCAGGATCACCACTTGTTCCCTTAACTTTTCCCGAAGCAGCTATTGTTCTTTTTGAGATGAAGCTGCTGAGTTTGGCTGTGCCCTGAGAAACTTGGTCCAGAGCCCTGCGTGTCTTTGCACAGTGCTCCTCAGTGCTCCTGCCAAGACATCTGGTGGGCAGTTCATGAGACCACAGTTCTGAATGATTTAGAAAAAGTGGTAACTGGCAGTCAGTAGATAAACAACCCGTTGGCTGATACAGCAGAGGAACCTCAGCAGGTTGTAAAAAAGGTTTGACAGGAACCTGATGCAGTTTAACAAAGACAAGTGCAGAGTCCTGCATCTGGGCAGGAACAGCCCTGGACACCATTATGTACTGGGGGCTACGCAGCTGGGAGGCAGCTTTGCAGAAAAAGACCTGGATGTCCTGGTGTACACCAAGTTCATAGAACAGCTCAGGATGGGGGAGACCTCAAAACATCAACTGGCCCAATCTTTTGTGGAAAAGAGAGCCTAGATTACCTAGCACCCTGTTCATTCATGTCTTGAAAACCTCCGCCACACCTGGACTGCTGGGATCAGTTCCAGGCTCCCAATGCAATAGAGATATGAAACGACTGGAGAGAATCCAGCTACTAAGATATGAAGGAATCCTTTGTATGAGGAGAGGCTGAGAGAGCTGGAACTGTTTAGCCTGGAGAAGAGAAGGCTTGGCAGGAGTTCTTATCAATGTCTTTCGATACCTAAAGGGAGGGTGCATTGTGACACCGTCAGTGATTGTGTGACAAGAGCTCTTTCTTCTCCCCCACGGCAGCCACTCAAAACAGGAAAAGCTATTTACCCATTACTATTCTTTTTAAGGATTTATTGGTTGTATATACTTTCACAACACCTCCTTACAGCTTTTCCCTTTGTAGTCCATATAGAATTTGTGAGTCTTGGATTGAAAGTAAAGTGCTCAGCTGCTTAAATAGCCAAATGATCCTTATCAATATAAAGCAGGCCAACCTGGATGCTGCTAGCAATGAAAATAAACCCAGATTGCAGTGTAGATGTGTAGTCAAACTCTGAATATACATGTCAATAACATCTCAAAGAACATGCTTTCTAAATGGCCTGTCTGTTTAAGGATTATCCACAGTCAAGGGGACTGAACTCTGATCTAGTCTGAAAGAAAACCTTTGTGCCCAAGTGGTCTTTTTGGTACGTCTGGCTTGCCTGAATAGGCCCCCAGGATCTGCTTAGCATTGCTATAAATCTGTTCTTCTTAACACTTAGTGAAATGTCGTGATTTTTGGGTGTAGATACACCAAGTCTTGCTTTCCAATGCACACAACGTATGTTGGTAAAATCAGATGTTCAGAGCTTGTATTTATGTATAAACAGTCTGCATCTACTGCAGTGCCTAGTCTGTTTTTAGAGCTTTGTGAAAAGTTAGAAATTGCTCTCCTAGACTTTTGCAGACCTGAAAACATTGATATATCAAGGATCTGAAATAAAATTTGTAAAAACTTCTGTCACATTTTTGGGTTTTAATAAACTAGAAAGAGGAATTTTGTGGAGGCTGAAGGGGATCTAATGAAGGAAAATACGTTAGGGAAAAATTGAATGACTATGAGAGGAAAATGGAAGAAAAAAGGTTAGTTTACCTTATCAAAATAAAGACCAGAAATAAAAGGTCTCTAAGGTTTAAACAGTCAAACTATCCAGGACTTAGATTTGCTTACAAGCAAGGAACTTAAAGACAAGAATTTTGGTTCTATAGATGTTTAGAAATTGTGTGCTCATAATTCCAGTTTTCTGACTTAATAAAAAGGGCATGTTTAAAAATGGAAAAGAAGTCTGTTTGGAGACATCAGGTAGTGTCTACATTCTGTGACTTCCTTACAGCATTTACTCATGGCATGCTACGCACAGGCTGCGTGGTAGCAGCTCTCTGCCTTTTTAAGAATCTCTTCAGGTTCTGGTTTACTTGGGATAGTCCCAGTTCCTGTTTTTACTTTAAGAGGGAGTCCATAGATCCAGTTTACATGGGTGCAGAAGAAAAGGCTCATAATCTCTGGATGAGCAAGTTGTGTGAGGCTTTGGCACTTGCAGAAGGAGATACTGTGGGGCTTTTGACGTTTTCCATCGCAACTGCCGTTGTCTTTTTCTCATTCCCTTTTATTCCTGCTCTTCTCTTTGAAAACTAACCTGTATGTTCTTCGTCCTTTATTATGCTATCTCAGTTACTGTGCTTCTCTGTTCTTTTCCCACTTCATGTTTAGTTTTGCCTCCCAAAGCTGTAAGGATATGTAAGATGCTACAGGAACCTTACCATGCAGAGAGGGTAATGTCAAGAGGGAATGCTTTGAAGCTGGACATTTCAGAATAGATTATCATGTTCTCTTTTTGTTCTAGTTAAGCTTTGCTACCTCACTGATCACAGGTGCTTGATAGAGACAATTCTGTAGAGAAGCATTGACTTGTAAGTATTAGGCCATATGTCCCTCTTAACTGGTAACTAAATAATCAGGGGCGCCAGGGATACACCTCTACTAATAATTAATAAAAATTAAACAAAGGAGTTAGTTTCTTGCTTGGTGGCCATCTGCAGTGTCATAGGTTATGTTAATACAATGAAACTATTTTTAATTCCCTCCCTCCCACACACAAGGTACTGGTTGGGAATGTCCCTGCCTCTGCTTATCTGTGCCCTGTGCCCAGGCATTTTTTCAAGCAAAGTAACATCTTTCTTGGGCCAAAACTGTAGCAGGGGCAATGCTAAGTCTGTGGTACAGTGTGACCCAAAATTCAGGCCCATTGCCAGACTGTGTTTAGCAAGTGAAGAGGTACCCAGATTCTCAGATGTTTAAGGTGCAGAATGAGGCAGGAGCCCAAGCACTATTCCTCTGTTGGGATCTCACATTCCCATTTGTGATTCAAACCTTGCTGTTGTGTGCAGCTTATTTGGAGATTACGAGTTCAATTTTTTTCCTCTGGGATATAGTTTGTAGAAATGTAGTT
This sequence comes from Climacteris rufus, assembly GCA_013398175.1. Classification (NCBI taxonomy): domain Eukaryota; kingdom Metazoa; phylum Chordata; class Aves; order Passeriformes; family Climacteridae; genus Climacteris; species Climacteris rufus. The sequence goes on from VZRZ01008263.1 coordinate 205,495, forward strand.
TTCTCTGGAATGTGGTTGGAGGGTGAGAATTTGCAGATTTACCATTAACAAGAGGCTCATGGCAAGAACAAGCAAGTGAATGTCTAAACATGTAAAATTTCTGAATAAATGCTGCTTTCACTTAATTATCCATTCCTTCACCAGGGGAAAGTACTGAACACGTATTGGGTCTGGCTGAGATGGAGTTTATTTTCCCTGGAGCAGCTCTCACAGTGCTGTGCTTTGCATTGGAGGCTAGAAGGTGTTGACAACACCAGCGTTTTGGCTACTGCTGAGCAGTGCTCCTCAGCATCAGTGCTGTCTCTCCAACATTCCTCCATCACCAGTAGGCTCAGGGTGAGCAAGATTTTTTGAGGGAACATAACTAGGACAGCTGGCTGAGACTGACCAGAGGGGTTCCATACTGTATGATGGCTGCTCAGCAGTAAAAGTTAGGAAAAATTAAGTGAGGGGGCATTTATTATTATGAGGTTTGCCCTCCAGAGCAATCACTACATGTACTCAAGGCCTACTTCCCTGGAAATGGCTGGACATTGCCTGCTAGTGGGAAGTTGAGCATAAATCTTTTGGTTTTCTTTGCTTTTGCTTTATTAAACTGCCTTTATCTTGACCCATGAGTTTTTCTCATGGTTTTCTACCCTCGGTGGTGCTGAGGAGGAGAGTGATATGAGTGGTGTGATTGGGCACCCAGCATCTGTCCAAGGTCAGCCCACCACACCACCCTACTGCAGTGCTGGCTGACTTTCCTTTTGAAAGTCCCCACACTCTGTGTCCATTCAAGAAAGCAGTGTTCTTCACTGAGGCTACTATGATTTCTTTTATATGAGAAGGATAAAAATGATCCAGTTGCCAAGTTCTTTTTCTTCTGTAAATCATCAGGGCCTCTGTCAGTTGATTTCTTGATGAGCCCCTTATCAGATGATCAGATTTCTGCCAATTGACTTTGTTTCCAAGGCAACCACTCTCTTGACAAGCCAGTTCTCTTCAATAGTAGGTAACTTCTTTTTTAGAATAGGTTGATTATATTTTAACTGCATTGTTCTTAACAAGATACTTGTACTTAAGTTTCAGCTGTAAATGAAAATGTAAAGATAATGAAGGGAAAGTCTCTGTAACTAAAATAAAGTTGGCAGAATGGTAAAGATACATAAAGGGATTTTATAATCTCTCACAGAACTCATAAGCTGTACACGTTCCCGAAATATAAGCCTGCCCACCAGTCATTCCCATTTATATAGGTATTTGGTGTATTATTTTTCTGAAAATAATGAGAGTTCAGGTAACTTCAGAGGATGTTTCCCAAAAGCTGTACTGCTGGTATTCACAAAACAATCTGCTTTCCTACTCATTTAAGTCTCTCAACTGATTGATACTGGTGTTTAACAACAGATTCCAAGCAAACTTTTTTTTTTTTTGTGCAATTGACATGGTCTTACCCTCCATCTCACATATATGGTGCTTTGTCTAGTAAGTTAACACATCCTTTGCTTCAGTGTCTTTTTCTATTATTCTGCTTTTGCTTCCAGCAAAACTCGTAGGATTGTCTTTGTTGAGGTTTCTTGAATTCACCCTGGATTTACATTTTCAGGGCAGAGGCACAGGCAGGATGTAGTTACCAAACTCTTTTTCTGAGGAAAGCAAATTCAAAGGTCCATACTCATATAGTCATGTAGTATCATTGTGCCTACACACAAATCTGAAGATACTGATTCCCGCATACAGATGTGTTAGTATTAGGTGACTGAAGTTGTTTTCTTGCTTATCCAGTGTCCTTTCATTGTAGTCTTGATTTCAGAGATGACTAAAACTTGTAGAAACATATCTGAAACTTTTAAAGTTTATGGGACAAGGCATTCGCATAAATGGAACCAGTTTTTTATTTCTATCAATACACTGAACTGTATGTAAGGTGTGGTCTAAAACCCCTCTTTCTTAGAGATGTCAGACAATTTTAGAGATGCAAGCACTTGTCTTTTTTTCTTTATAAAGTATTGCTTCCCCAGAGGAGTAGGAATTGCTGCATGTGAGCTGAAATAATTTCAAGACAGTTTGTGTAAGCATTTGGATTTTGGAGCACTTAAGTCCTCATGCTGTAAAAATAAAGTGTTATTCACTTTTAGCCATAATGAAGCAACTGTTCCTCTGTAATGTGATTGCTTGGGAAATTTTTGACTGATCACAGTGAGCTATCCAGTCCCTTTTGTAGGGAATTGATATTGCAGGAGCTTTGTCTTTTATTCTGCCTCCATCTGTTGATAGGATGACTTACATCTTCTGTCTGGACTGACAGACAGGATTTAGGAGTCAATCCAGAAAACCACTTAAACAACAGTTTAGCTTTAAGGCTTATAGTAACTAACAGGTTAAAAAAAATTGAAATAACATTGCTAACACACTACTGTGATCTTTAGAGGGAAATTAATGAAATTAGGTTGTATTGGTACATGATCTTTAAATGGAATAAGAAGTGTTAAATTAAACATACACTAAGAATAGAAAACATAGATTAAGACTTTTGTCTTTAGTACAGGAAGAAAGATTTCATTTTGATAGCAGCATCTACATCTTGTATATTTCTTTTAGATCAGTGCTGCTTGAGTGTGTAGCTAGGCAAACAGAATAAATAGATTTATTATAGATGTATGTAGTAGTGTTCTCCAACCAAAGAAAGACTGACCATAAAATCAGCAGGAATTACAGCATTACTTACCATTGTTTTACAAAGAAGTGGCAACAAACCTGTTCCTTGTACTAACAGAACTAGTGACCACCACATAGTTAGCAATAGTTCACTGGCAGACCCAGAAATTCGAATACATACTTCAAAGGTTACTAAAGTGTTTGTTTCTTCGAAAAGTCTTCTCATTAAATCTTTTAAAAATATTAACCCTGACAGGAAAAAAAAAAATTGTCCTTGTGAATGGATGAACTTACAGTTTCAAGCTATTTGAATTGATATTCATTTAATGAAACTGATGATAAATTAGAAATTGTCTCTTTCTGAATTTAGTTTGGTTCATCATCTTTTCATTTTTATTGAACAAGCAGAAGTGCTTAAGGTTTTGTGTTCCATAATAGTGACCTCTTGTGGTATGAATACGTCAGTATTTCTGAATGAGCTTTCTGTAATAAATACAGGAGGAGGTGGTATTTACATGTAATTTTTAATGAGTAACTAACTTACTAACTTGTTAAAATAGCATAATCTTTTCCAATTAGTTATAAATATGCAAAATTCATGCTGAATGCATGTGAAGGAACAAGCATTCTGAGCATCGTCTTCTGATAATACTTTTGTGTGTCCATATTGTATCTTACAGTGACCAGATGAAAAAGCCTGGCAAAAAGTCCTCACAGACAAGGAGTTCAGGCTGGAAGAGAAGAGTAACAGGTACAAGGCATTTCAATCTCCATTAAAAAAATGTGAGATGTAGTCAAATAGAAATAATTCAATTCTTGTGATTTGACAGTCTTGTTCACGGAACAATATTTATGGTTTTGTAGATATACTGGGGTTTTTTTACTGTTGTTGATAAAGAGAAACAATATTGAAGAGATCTTCACTGTAAAAATCTGTTGGTATTTTCTCTCTTGCTTTTCCCATATGTAGGCTTAAGAATTCGCTAATTTATTGACACTGTTTGCCCATCACTTATTGTAATCTCTCATAGTTGCACAGAAACTAATAAAATTATGCTAGACTATATTACCTGAAGATACAGATTTTGGATTGCTGTGTAGGGATGCATTTTGCTGATTGTACAGAACAGATTTTAATAATATTTCCTCATAGGTGGCACATTTCATACATCACGAGTGCGTATTTGACTCTAGTATGGAAACCTAAAGTTTCTACTGTGCTATTATTATGCTTTATTACTATTTTTCTAGATCTGAGACATTCTTTTGTTCCAGATCATTCTGGCAAAGGCTGTAATGTGCTCTGCTTTCATTTCCTTCAGAGGAGCTGAGAGTATTTACCATGTCATGGGAGTTAGTATTCTTATAAACATTTTAATTTGTTTGTGCTATTTTATTGGTACTATTGAAACAGTAAAGTGTGTTGTAAGGATTGTTGCTTTTTATATCTACTTTTCTTAACATTATGTAGCTTCCTTAGTTTGTTCATGTTTCATCTTTAATCCCAGAATAAACAGTGGGATGGCAGTAGGAATTCTCCATCATTTCTTCTCTACAATGCGATCCTGAGTGGAGTGTTCATTTACAAATAATTTCTATTTTCTGATATGATTTGTTTTTATGCTTTGACATTTTAGAGAAGAGGTAGACTGTTTTAATATTGATCTATTTGTGGCCACTCAGTATTCAGTGAAAAGGCTGAACATTAGAAGTCAGGCAGTGCACAGCTTTTGAAAGCTCAGTGTTGCTAAGGCTCTTGTATTTACATGCTAAAAACAGCAACCAATAAATGTAGACTGATTAGTGATTTTTTTTTTGACCAGAATGCAAAGCAGTGGTTAAGACCTACGAAAAACTGAGACAACCAACTTCAACTTGCTGCATTCTTTTGCTTGAGTATTTTTGCTGTTGAATTGTGATTTGCTCTGTAAGAAAGTTCAGAACAGTGTCTGAAAGATTTTAAATACAGCTAGTACCCTAACTTTTCATCAGCAGCTTAAAAAATCCCCCAGGACTGAGACACATACAAGTTTACAATTTAGTAATGTTGCATTTCTTTATAGTCATGTATTTTCTGGTCATTCTTATTGCTATGATTAGTATTGTTTAGTAAAAGCTGATGATCTTATTTTTTTCTTAGTTATAAGAGATAGTTGTTTTTAAAAAAATACGCTATTATGACTTTTAGGTTGCTATATTCTTCTGATGAATAGGAAACAAGTGAAACAGAGTGGTACGAAAATCTGTTCTTTTCATTCTGAACTGAAAATTAAATGCCTTTGGTAATTTTTTTTTAAGTGAGAAGTTTAGTCCTATCTGCAAATGCATGCCTGAAATTTCTATTTCTTGCCTAATGAAGTTAAGCACAGTAGTTAGAAAGTCAGTCCCATCTTTCAGCTGAAGAGAGAAACAGATCAGAAAGCAAAGAAATAATGGAGTCAATATGTGGGTTTTGTGGCAGGAAACAACAATGCAAACTATTCTAGTGTTCTCACTTCTGCTGTACTTTTACATTATCTGGAGCAGAACTTTCACTTCATTGCAAATACTGCATAGAGTTTTAGCAATTAAGCTACTCATCAATCTACATAAGATTATCAACTCACTTGATCTAGAAAATAAAAATGATATGCAAAATAATAGCTAATAAAATGTACTAATATGTGTGTATATATATAAACACTAACAATATATGGTTATTGTAATAACAGATATACTTAACACTGTATTACTTATGAAACAGCAGTATTTTTGTATAGTCTGTTGAAGTAGGTATATTTGGTAGATTCGTTGTGTATAAAATGTAAGTAGACAGTTAAAGTTAATATAGACCAGAAAAAGAGTCTGGATTATTTTCTAAAGAGCTAGCTTTTAAAATAGAAACTTTTTAATTGTTTTATTGTTCCAAGTAATGCTAGTAGACAATCACTGTTTTAAGGTCTGAAATATTGTTCTCATGATGCAAGCCTTTTATTATTGGTGATCTCAGGTAGTATAGTATTTTTTGTGTTCGGTAATGTTTGTTAAGAATTTACATTGTCATTTAAATGCAAGAGCTAGTAATGAAAAGAAGGAGATATTTTCAGACAAATCTGTCACTTGAAAAAATTTATATATTCTAGTCTTAATGGCTTTCTTCATGTTATTTAGTGGAGTTGTGTGACTTTTATTTCCCTATTAAAAAAACTCGGAACAAACACAACACGACAAACTAGACCCTGTCTTTATAACAACTCAGCTTTCCTGCAAGATAAAGAGCTTAACCCAATCTTGAACTCCAAACATATGCCTGCTTGTACCTTGCAAGCAACTAGATCCTTTACATCTCAGGTTTTGCAGAAACTCTGGCTCTCCATCTGTAGTGGGCCAATGGTCAAGGCCACAATTCTGTTACTGCACAAAGTGCTAGGTGAACGTGAAAAGGATGTTCAGCAAGTCAGAAGAATTCCCAGTGATACTGCATCCAGATGAAAGTGAATGCAGGATCCCAGTTTTTAATAAACCGTGTTTCACCAACTTCTTGTCCAATTTGAAAACAGATCCATGCTCCCAGTCTTGTTTCCAGAAGAATTCTAGTGTGCTGATTCTTTGGTCTACCAATTTTTCACTTGATGTCTGCTGATAGTTTGTTGGTTGGTTGGTTGGTTTTTTGGGTTTGTTTTGTTTTGTTTTTGTGTTTGGTTTGGTTTGGCTTGTTTGGTTTGTTTTTTTTTTAAGCCAAGTATTAAAAAAAAGCTTAATTTTTTTTTTTTAACTCCCTTTCTGAAGTGGACATGGTTTGTGATAGGAAACAGTAGCTTTTTCTCAGTCACAGGGATGTGACAGCTAAGAAAACTGGGAGGTGGTTGCCTTCAAGTTTCTGACATGTTTATTGGAGGCAAAGTATCTTTCAGATATCTGTGATTTACTATTCATTTCCCAAGATGCCATGTGAAAAACTGCTGACTGTAATACAGAATAGGAGGGAAACATGCATTTTATAATAGTCATAAAGTTCTCAAAACTAATTTTATGAAGTGGTTAGAATTGCTAACAGGATGTAATAACTAACAAGAGTGTTTTCCCTAAACGACCAAAGAGTCAGTTAATCAAGCTTAGTGTAGTATCATGCATGTGTACTAGATAAAATTGTGCAATCCTAGAGGATTGTCTGTAGTATGGATTTTTCTAAACAAAGAGTAAGCTGTCACGTGAACACAGAGCTGAAAAATAGTAGGACACTTTGATGTTTAAGTAGTCATTACCTTCCAATTCAGCGAGCAAATGAAACATTAATGTCAGCAAACAAAAGCTTTACAGCACATCTTTACATATCAAACCACTTAGCCATCTAGTTTTGTTTGAAACTTTCTGGTTTTGAGAACATGTAAATAAAAACAAAAGCCTGAATTTGTAAAGTAACCCAGAATATAGCAAAATGTGACATTTTAAGATTTTTTCTGACAAATGAATAAAGTATTTATAGCTATTTATTTTTGTAGAAAGTAAAACCTTTACTGAATGTGTGCTTTTGTTTTGAATGTATTTTGAAGGCTTAAAGGATGAAACAAGAATAAATGAATGTGAAGAGGAAGATGTCTTTTGGCATATAAAAATTGTACCAATTCTGCGTGAGCTGGAAAAAAGTGGGTAACATTGTTCCTCAAAGGGTGTATTTTCTATGCTGTTTCTTGCAGGAAGCATGGGACTCATTGTGTTTACTGCAAAATAATAACACTAATTGGAGTACGTGGACTTTTATGCTTTCGTATGTTCAGTGACTTCACAGTGTAAAACTGGCCTGGGCAGTCTAGGTGGCCCTGCTTGAGCACAGGGGTTGTACCAGATGAATTTCAGAGGTCATTTCCAACCTTACCCATTCTGTGATTCTGTTAAAGACCCCAAAACTGGTTTAGAGAAGGTCTTATCTTATCTGATTAAATTACCTTATTTTAGACAACATAGCTCTGCCAGCTTAGCAGTCAGTGTTGAGGTAATAATTTTAAGAATAAAGTACTGAACAGATTCACTGCTTTAACTATAGGCTGGATTGAAGATCTCAATTAATTTTAGAAAACTAGGGAAATCTTAATGAAAATTTCCACTTGTACTTGAAGTGTAAAGTGTGTAATGACCCAGAATACTGAAGCAACATTGAGTAAAGTATGGCTTGAAAGATTAAACTCTGAAATCCATTTTAAAGTTTCATTCAGAGGGTTGTTGGACACTGTATTTATTTGAATGGTGGGAATATAGGAAGTAGGTTTGCTTTTACAAGTAGTTTGACTTTACAGGATCTTTTGCAGTGTTTTTGATAGCATGGTACAGATTAGAACTTTTTTTTTTGCATAGTTTTGCAGATGTTGATGAGAATGAAACATCTGTACAGTACTGATTTCCAATATATGTAATTACTTTATAAACAGAGGATTCTCATTCCCATATCTATCACTGATGTATGGAAAAACAGTGATCAGGAAATTTTAAAACAGCTATGCAACTTCACATTTTCCTTGCTTAATGCCAGGATTGTCAAATATGAGCCACTGAGTTATGGTTTTGTATAGTGAGATGTTCTTTATTGATAAGCAAAATAAAATCTAGAGGTAAAATCTAATCATGTCTTTCCCTTGTCATGAATATAGCTAAGGAAAATCAATTTTCATGCCCCTTTTCCTCAGTCTTTCCTTGATTTGGTTAGTGTACTGGGGGTTTTTTAGCTTTTTTACAAACTTGATTATGGCTTAGTATTTCTAATAATAGATGACATTATCTAATGATATGTTCTTACCAGTTGGCTGAATGTAGTACTACAAAAACCTTAAAAGTTGAGTTTTGCTGCTTCTTGAATATTCACACAAATTGTAACCGCATTGCATCATTGCCTCTTGCAGCTGCATGGTGCATTGCTTTCTTTAGGCTGTTTAATGCACAATTACAATTTTTCTTATCAAAATGAATATTGGAATTCTGCATTTTTGATGTTTTGAATGGGTCTGTTGGTAATTTAATACTTTTTAATTTCGTGTGCAGACATTTGCTTCATACCTTTTAGCTAATTCCCTGCACATGAATTTAGGTCACATTTAGTTTTTAATGTATTAATAGAAAGCCTCTTTCTTCACCTTCCTCTTGCAAAACTATTTGCAGAAAACTTTCCATTCAAAAACAAATCTGAAGTTTAACCTGGAACTTAATTATTGTCTAGAATTTTCTGACGATGATGCACTTGAGATGTTTGTTATATGACAAAAAAATAATAGAACCCCAAAGTCTCTTTTTCTAGGGGAACAAATAATTTATTTTGTTACATTCCAGTACTCAGGAGGTTAAGCTTCAAGAATGCCCCATGAGATGAGTGATGAATAATTTTTGTTGTTGTTAATTTTGATGAAACGGAGTGTTAGACCTTTCAGTTTTGGTTCCTTGCCACTCCTGTTTCACAGCTTACTGGAGCAGAGCATTTAGAATCATGCTGAATTTTGCTAAATTTTCTGTCACAATGGGAGTGGAAATGGAATAGTCATTGCTGTTCCTTGAGTGTGATGATTGCAAATTGAGAGCTTCCAGGCACTGCTCTGCATGAGAGATGGGTCCTTGAATCTGCCTACAGATTTGGGGCCTCAGACATGTTTTTGGTTGTAATTTCCCATCCATACATATTTCATCACAAGTGTTTTGCTTCCTTCAATATGAGTATTTCAGCTGTGAAGTACATCCTGAGTAAATGCAGAGCTTGTACAGCTGGTTTAAGTAGATTTACGTGGGGCTTTGTAAGTGTCACCTTGGAGACAAAAGCAAATGTAAGAAAATTAAAAAGTTTCTCACTGTTGAATTTTAAAAATAGTCAAGACTTTTCCTTTTCTCTCTAAAGTAAACATGTACATGATTCCATTGTGTTGACATACAGTTTTTCTAATAATTTACTGTAGGTTTTATTTCTGTATATTTTAAACAGTCTGAAGGACTTGGATGAGGAAGTAGAGAACTCTTTTGTCAATAGGCCAGCATTCCAATCAGATGTATCTTGCAACTCTCCTATACACTGAAGAGTTCTAACAAGTTTTTACATTCACTTTTTTTTTTTTTTTAATCCCAGCAAGGTTTGGTATATGAGGTTATGTATATGGGGAGAAAAACACTGCTTAACTATCTCTTTTTCACATGTAATGTTTGGTGGAGTGCTTTAAAGAATGTTTTCAGAGACACAGTTTCCTGGTAGACATTTGGTCAATCTGATTATTAAGCATCAAAGGCGAATTTAATTTTAGCTGTAGGTATTATTTTGGCTCAATGATTTCTTGGCTTAAGTCTCCTCTTTTTGAAAGAGCAGAATAAGACTGTTTCTGAGAATCACATTTTCCTTTTAATAGATTTATTTGGTGCCTTACTTTTGCTGTTGTGCAGCCTAATCTTCATGTTGTTCTCTTGTGTCTTTATCTATTGAGATGCTGTGCATAAGGTGGCACTGATAATTATTTTTTATTTTTCTCTCCTTTCCTACACCTTTCAAGTAGAAGACAATGTAGAAAACCTTTGTCTGGCTTGTACCAAGCTCTATGAAGCATTGAAGGAAGGAAGGATGCTTGGAAAAACATTTAAAAGAAGACGTGCGCTTCTGAAGACATTATATAAACTTGTAGACATTGATTCAGCACTACTTTGCCTGAAGCTGGTAAAGATTATTCTGGCTGTAAGTATTTTGAAATGCTCTTTGGTAGAATGTGAAGCTCAAAATCATGAAGTACAACTTGGATTTAATTTTTCATTTCATACTTTTAAACTGTGTCTAAACTAACCCTTTCCTAAGTAGAGTTTACTGCCACAAAGATACTAGTCTCCCATTCATCTAGACTGGCACTTGGAGCTTATTTTCTGCAGAGAAATTACATTTGGGGGAGGAAGGAGAGGAACCAAACAGGGTAGTTGGTGTATTGTGGCAGGAATGTTGTATAGGCATGGAAAAGAGTCAGTGTCCTTAGCTGGGAGACACATGCAGGGATTTAAACAAAACAGTGATTAAAAATTGTAAGCGTGGAATGAAGCTTCGTTTTTGAAGAGTATCTTGACCTTATTAAACACCTTTATCTGAACAGACCAAAATGGAGGCTTTTTTTGAAAGTGAGAAAGTGCAATTTTCTGCTTTAGTATTTGTGGTTAAAGCCCTCAATTAAATTTTGTGCTTTAAAACTTCTTTGTTCGTATTCTACAAAGTATGGATGGACAGTCACTGGTGAAAGGATGCCAGCTAACATTGTGTTGTAGACATCTTAGTAATTTGTGTTGGGGAAGTTTTGTGTTCTCCTTTAAGGTAGTGTAAGTTATTTTGTTCAGAAGATACATTTATATACTCAGATACCACAGAGGTGTTAAGTGGTGCTTATTAAAAAGGAAGGTTCTATTACAGACATTTTTCAGTGTAATCTTTTAAAAAGCATGAACCTATTAAAAATTGTCCTTGACATGCAGAGGGAAGGAAGAGATATGTTGTTGAATTTTTACCACCTTCACTTCCCTTTCATGGTCTCTCATAGTAAGATCATGTTTTCTGGTAGCTGACATTATGACATGTACTGTTGTACTGGAGATCTTTGTGGTATGGCCATAGCTGCCAAACCACTGATTTCTGTACAGAATTTCTCTGTATGAGCGAATTGGAGAGAAAAACCCTGAAAGTTATTGTTTATATACTTTATATACTTACTACATTAAAAGTTTTTCTATTATCTGTTATTTTAAAGTCAGTCAGCACAGTTTGCTAAATAGAGTTTAAAATACCTGTGTTTCAGAGTCCTTTAATTCTGCAAACTTCTTCAGTTTGGTTTAGTGTACTGTTAGGATTTCAGCTGTAATTTAATAGTTCTGTGAGAATACAAGTCTGCCATGGTGTCTGAACTTGTAGAATGTTGTGGTGCATTTTTGTATGTAGATTTTAGAGGTGATTTTATGTCTTTTACTTTCTTTGCAGATGAAGGTAGAGGGAAAAAATCTTCTTGGTGTTTGCAAGCTAGCATTTAAAATCTGCAGGAACAAAGAAAATGATTACATCATTCAAAATGATACATTACTGGGTATGTATTCTGTTCTTGTCTGTAAGTGAGATGTTGCAATTCAGCGGTTAGTGTGTTCATCTTTGGAAAAACATTTTCAGAGTTAACTTAGTCACAGACTAAAAATGGCCTGTCTAGGTGAAACTGATGGTTGGTCTAGTTCAGTATTCTGTGCCTAAATAACAATGGGGACAGGGAATGCTTTAGGGAGAGCATGGAAGTCTGTGTGTTTTCTGTGGTCTGCTTACCCAGTAGTACTCCAGCATCCAGAACTGTTATATTCTATTAGGGACATTGGATGCTGCATCCCTGCCTGATCCCTTTTTAGTCTCTGTTTATAGATCTTTTGTACATTAATTTGCCTAATTCCTTTTTGAATTTTATAATTCTGTCTGCCTCCACAATCTCATAGAACAATCTCCAGAAATTTTCTGTCTGCTATTTTAAATCTATATACTTTTCATTATCCTCCTGCTTGTGGTTTTGGAGGGTTTGTAGGAGTTTGTACAGTCAGCTTACCTTTCACCTTCATGATTTTTTAAAACATAGTCATATCACATATCTCTGTCTTCTCATTTTCAAGACTGAGGCATCTCAGCCTTTTAGCTCTTTGAAAGGACATTGTGTCATTCAGTTGTTTTATGTGTCCTTCTCTGTACCTTCTCAAACTCTAGTGGATTCTTCTTGAAATTTATGAACCAAAACTGTCCACAGAATTCAAGCTGTGTCTGCACCAAATTTTATAGAAATGAAATATTGCTGACTGTATTGTTGGCCATCATCAGGAAGGATCTTGAGAACAATCATTGGCTTTTTAATATTTTTTATAGTTGTTGCTGCTGCACATTGAGCAGGGGTTTTGGAGAACTGTCAGCAATGCCTCTAAGATTTCTTTTGTGATTATAGTGGTGACTGTATCATGCACACACATCCCCCTTGCAAATATGAGAAAGATGAAGAAAATGACAGTATATGAATGATACTCAGTGTTGATTGTTAGTAATTCCTCTCATTAAAACTTCAATATGTTTTATTAATGTGGGCCTTGATCTTGCAAGCATTTATTGCATGTGTATAGGTTAAGGCATAGTATATATCTGCTTAAATAGATGATAGTATTCATGGTCTTAAAGTTTAGTAGACAGTTGTTGTCAGAAATAAAGACAAGCCTTTCATGTAGTAAGGAAAGGACTCACAGGAAACAGAACAGCTGGGGTTGCTTAGTTGACTTTGGATACTGAAAACCACAGTTTTGTAGAGATCAGCATCATACACAGCATGTGAACAAGTCACACTTTGCTCTCACTTCCATCCACATTCACTTTTCTTGCTCTTCTTCCCCTGTATTTTAAAAACCTGTGAAGAAGGAGCATTCTTGGTAGGGCTTGTTTTATTTGTTTATTCACTCTTTATGTTTTGGACCCACCTTGTTCAGGCAGAAGATGTGACCCTGGCTTATCACCATAATTGCCCAGGCCACTGGGTTATAGATTTAATTTCTTTCTCCTCCTCTGTCCCTGTGAACTATTTATGTGCAGTGGAGCTACTCCAGTAGAAGAAATAAGTTAATAGTTGGTCCCAAAATAGACAACTACTGTTCAAGACCCTGTTTGATACTGAGCAGAGCAGGAACCTGAAACTGATATCTCATATTGCCACAATCCAAATGATTTAATTGGTGAGGGTGAGAGTTTGGACAAGAGCCTAGAGTGTGTGTACTTCATCCATATCCATATATACCTGGAGAGACTTTCAACTTGAGTTGAGACAAAAAAATTTTAAAAATCTCTTCAGTTTAGTAATACAGGATTTTTGATTGATTTTTATTCAACTGGAACTGGATGGAACATATGAAGCAGAAATAAATATCTCTTTGAATCAGTTACTAGAAATTCAGAAATGTAAAACTGGTTAGGATTATTTGTTTAAGATACCTCCACCAAATTCAGACTGTCTCAGTTTGACTGTGAAAGATACATTAGGCTTGTGTTAACAACTGTTAATTTTAACATTTCAGTTATCTGACAGTGGTAGTATAAACCAAAACTTTTAAAGCAACTTTACCCACATAAAAAGTAAATTTTAAAGGACTATGAATAGATTTCAAATGTGAGAGTTGAATTAGGCCCCTTTGCTTCTTAGTGCTCCATTTGAAAAGTTTTAAGACATTTGATTTTTAAGAAAGTAGTGGGAATTAGTACACAAAATTCCAGGCACACACAATCACTTTTGCAAATCTTGGCTGAGGATTTCAATGATTCCTGCTATGTGTTTACAATTTACACTGGTTCTTGAAGCCTGGGAGAACAAAAGTCGGGCCCATTCTCTTATTCATCAATAATTGTTTCTTGGTTTCAGTCCAAATACTCAATTTTTCTAGCCCACTTATTAGAAATGTAAGAGTTCAATCTGAGGGTATTTTCCAATTGTTAATCTCTTTAATGACTTGACTGTATCAAATAGAAATTTTAATATTAGACTTTCTGAATAATGATTTTCCTTTTAGATTGTTTGTTGGAGGTTCTGAGGAATGAAGATCTACAAAAAAACAACGAAGCTCTCCTCTATTGCATGGGAGCTATAAAATTCATGTCTGGAAATGCAGTACTCCTTAATGAAATGGTCAACAAAGGAGCTGTTGAAATGTTGCTGCAATTAATGAAGCAGATTAATAACATAAAAGAACATGACACATATTTCTCCAACTTGGGCCACTTATTAGTCCAGGTTAGCATTTACTTTTATTTCTAAAAGTACATACTTCAAGGGTAAATTAAAAATTTAATTAGAGGAGATAAGCTAACCCTGTGTGCCACTGACAGAGTTGTACCTATATTTCAATAGACTTTTTAAGAAGTTTAATGAAGTTGTTCAGGATCTAAATTTAATTACTATAGATATTTTTGTGTAGTCAGTTTTAAAGACTTTAGAAATTCTGAAGTTGATAGAAATACTTTTAGGTACCTAATAAACCAGTTTCTCATTATTACTTTATGGTGCTGACAGTGTTCTGAATACAGATTAAAATGTGTTTCCTCTATCTAAATTCTTTAAATTGAAATAATAAATACAAACTGGTTCTGCAATACTCTTGGAGATTACGAAAAGCTTTTCATTACAGGAATAATGCATTTTAAAAATGCGTAGGAAAATACAGCTGTGTGTCTTTGACAAAGTGTTTTTGAAGAACTGTAGTGTAAGGAAAAGGTAATTGCAAAAGTGAACACTTTTTGAATCTTTTGAAGGCAGCAGGCACAAGACTGTTCTCACATATGAAGCACCTTGATAAGGGGTGATTATGAAAACTAATCCTTGGCCCTAGAACTGTTTAAATCCTAGTGGTTTAGAAACGCTGGGGGGGGTGTTTATCAAGGATTTGCCAGGTAGATTCCTGGTATTTGTTTGGAAGTTATTGATGTAATGATTACTGAATAATGTAATTGTAAACTCTTGGGGACTTCATAGGAAAATACATTCAACATTTTTTTGAGGTTGTGTTTGCACTAAGTTTGTGTGCTAATTATGCCAGATTTCTTTAATTCTCTACTAACTTACAAGCAAGGGCTTTTGTACTTCATGAAATTATATCAGAAAACAGCTTACATCATCACATTACTATTACTGATTTTTGTTTAGTTTTTTTAGTCTTAGTAATAATACTAGTAATCAGTTTGTTTCCAGCATTTTGACTAGCTGTCTGAACTTCCCCATAACTCTGCAGGAATGTTTTTCTTCCATTATTTGCATGTAGATAATTTTTTTTTTTAATCAAGGCTTTAATTTGCAAATGTGTGAAAGGAAACAGTTATGTTTTATGCTTTTCTTAAAAACCTGTCTTATCTCTGTTGTTTTCACTACAAAGTGTAGCAAAACTACTTTGTACAGGTTGAACAGACTGGCTATTCCTAAGAAGTTCTGGAGTATTTTTTGGAGAAGTCAGTACTGACAGCTGTCTCTTACTGAGATTGCTCTTTCACTTGTTTGTGTTCTCTTCTGTAGTACTTCAGATACTTCATTTTTCTTCTTCTTGTGAGAAAAGTAGTGATTCCTACTGCTATGGAATTCCCATGTGACTCTCCTATCAGTTCCTTCAACACATCTATGTGCACTGCTTCTTCCATGTGAGTTAATTGATCAGTCATCATAGACAAATGAAGGAATAGTTCTGTTTTCAGGGATAATTGAAGAAAGTTTCTCCTGTGATTGATATCTTCAGAATAAAGTTTCTGTAGCATACTGTGACTTATAGCAACAGATCAAATATCCAGTGACATACAGAAATGATGTCTTCAGGAACAGAGCAAATTATATTGGAGGACAAAACCATCTTAAATAGCCACAGTGGCCTCTGAAGGAGGCTCTGCTATCTCTTAACCCTGGTGACTGAAGTATTCCATTTAATTGGAACCAAGTCTTCAATCTTTAACTGTGTAATTGCACAATCACCAGATGGCAGTGTTATACATAATCTTGCTAGATCCTTTTTGTGGGAATAAAGTTTCTATCTGATTTCTTCATTCTTCCACGATGGATTTTATGCAGAAGTCCCACAATACAAGAGTAAAAATGTTTGTAATAGTTTTTTTTTTCCTTAACAGAGTACATGAAACCAGGGTCATCTAATTCATTTTATGTTGATTAACCTAACAGTCTTCTAATATTTATACAAAATACAGTGATGCTTATTGAAAAGCTAGGGTTTCTGAAGTGTCACTGACAAGACTTAACAAGTACTCCACATTCTTTAATTGAAAAGCACTTAAATGTCTTCTCCTTTAAAAATAGCATTTGTCTGCAGTTAAATTTTCTGTTTGGGTGAATTTGATCTTTCACATGGCAACATAAGGATTAGGGCTGGTGGGGATTGCTAAAGACAATTGTTACTCATTTCTGCCTGAATCATGGGGTCTGCTTGAAGCAATCAATATCTCTAGAATTCATCTGCTGTCTGGCTAGCTTCTACTATTTTTTAAATTGTACTCTTCAAATTTTAGTTGCATATTAAGTGCTTTTTTTTGTGTATATATACTTCCATGAACTGCTGAATGCCATTGTCTTGCACATTTACATGTGTATGTTATTTTGCATTTCTTTTCCTTTCCAACCTGTCTTTGTCTGACAGTGGCTCTTGATAAAATTTACTGCTCAAGGATTTTGAACCATCTGATTGTTTCTGGCACTGAAAAATTTTACTCTGTTTTTGGAGACCTCTGCACCATCATCTGTTGATAAATTTTTTTTTTCATTCTCCAATATGCAAGCCTCTTTGCTGCAGTGAAAGTTCTTGTCTGAGTTTGAACAACACTTTTAATATTTGGTTTATCTTTAATTTTCTTTATTGTGAAGCTTAGCTAGAATTCAAAAAATATAAACCTAGGCTGACTGTGAACATCCTGCATGTAAGCACTGAATAGAGTCTTCTGTGTCTCTTCCATTTGACAGGAATTTTTCTACCAAAACTTTTGAAAAACAAAGTACTTTATCAGAATATATTTATTAAAATAGATCTCCAGTATTGTGTTGATTTTTTGAAGCATCCTGACTTGAGAAAGAATGTGCATCTGGAAATATTTTTTTACAGGTGTTTAGGTAAAATAAGAAAGAACTCAAGGTGTCTTCTTAAATTGAGTGATATGAAGCAAATGGCTTCCATGGGTTCAGATTCTCTGTATTATGAATACAGTATAGATTCCATGTTTAGTGCTGAAGTTAAATCTGTTCACATATCATATTCACATTATCACTTTTTTTTTTCCCCCTCTGTGCCTTGCTTTTCCATTTTGACTTGTTTACATCTCCTCTTGCTCCATTACAGAACATCAGCTGAAGATCTGTCCGCTTCTGTCAGATTTGTTGGAGTAGGACAGCAAATTTGAAAGCTCTTGGAGAATGAACAGAGTGCACAGAGTCCTATGTGCAACAGCTCAAACACAACCTGCTCTTTGTCAGAGTTTTTCTTTAAAATTAGAAATTACATGTCACTGGATAAGCAGCCCAATTTAGTGATAAAATACATAATTTCCAGGGGTTTTGTGATAAGTAACAATTTGAACAGATAGTTTTTGTGCCTTATTAAACTACATTCAAAACCAAATGGAAGTTAATAACTTCACTCTGAATAAGAAAAAATTGAAGAATTCCCATGTTCACATAAGATTGAATGACTTCACATTCATTTTATAGTAAATTCTGGATTAGATCAAAATTAACTTACATGTCATTGCCTGTCTGACCTTGTCATTTGAATACCCGTACCTTGGAAGGGAACCAGAATATTTCAAAATATGCAATAGCTGATTCGTTCTGTATATCTACAAGTGTTAGATATTTTATGCTTTAAGCTCCTTGAAATAGAACAGTGTCATCTCAAAATACTTCAGTTTCTCCAAAATAGACTCGAGCACTTAAGCTTTTCATTTTTATATTGCTCAAACTGTGGCTTTCTCTTGATCTTGATGAACCTTTAATTTAATTGGAATAAAGGTAATTGTATTTTAAATTCAGTTCATCTTAGTTTGCAGCTTACAGTTATTATCAAATATATATGTATCAGTATTAATTTGCAAGACTTAAACTTGCAAAACGAAGACATTATGCAAAAAAGTAACCATCCACAGCATTTCACCTAATTCCCAACTGGTATATGGTCGTATACATGCAAGATTTTAAAACGTATGAAAGACAACGTATCCCTCGAAGAAGGACTGACCAGGGTCAGTCTTTCATTTGCAGTTATCCCAAGTACACGGTGTGGTTGCTGACACATCTCGTGTTGTTACTGACCGGTGTGTACCTCCCTGCACAGCGTTAGCAGCGCACTCGCACTCGCACTCGCACTCGTTCTCACTGCCTTGGCCGCTGTAGATGAGACACGAGCTTTAGTGAATGTGCCCGGCGTTGCGCTAACGAGTGTTCGTTCCATCGCTGTGCGTGCAATAGGCAGCCACCCTGCGGAGCCTGGCCCACTTGCCCGCGGCGCGGCGCCGCCTCCTGGGCAGCAGCGCCCTGTCCGAGCTGTGCGCGGCGCTGGAGCAGCGCGGCAGCCACGGGGACGTGCGCTCCTGTGTGGTCAGCATCCTCAGGTACGTGGGGGACACACCCGGCCCTGCTCCTGCCCGACTGACCCACGGGAGGCGGGAGCGAGCGCGAAGATTGGCAGATTTACACTGAACCGGTTTTTTAATGATACCGTAGTAAAATTGTGTCTTTGATCATACAGAATTGTTTCATTGTAGCCGTACGAACTTAGGTTCGTCATCCTTGTGAAAAATGTTTTCTTGTGTCGTTCTTCGGTTTCACGGATTCTGATTGAGATTTTTAAAGTACTATTTCTCAAATGTTAAAGCTGCGTAAATTATTAGGTATTCATTAAACCTGTTTTAGGCCGTGTTTAAAAAAAAAATAAATGAGAGAAATTTCACAAGGGACTGTACATTGTGACATAAAAATACAGAAGAGACAAAATGTGCCCAGTGTTCATTGTTTTGAGCTGTCAGAGAGTGTTTGAGGAGATTAATCTCTGGGATCAGGGCTGAGATAGAAGTGCTGAAAGAATCTCAGTTTTATGAGCAGCTCAGCGGCTGCTTCCCAAGTTGTACTTTTTAGAGGGAGATCAGTATGAATGTCACCAAAAAGATCCTTTTGTAGTCTGAATAGTTTCTCAGACAAAAGTCTTCCAGTTACCAAGCACCAGCTTGCAATATTCAGTGCTAAAAGGACTTGAAAACAATGTAAGGATTTTGAAGAAGTTGTGAAATCGGCTGTTAGTAATTTCAGTAGTTGGATTAAAAGCACAGTTGGTGAGTGATGGTCTGGATGAAGGACTTGCCATTGCTACTTTGTTATTGTATCGAGTCCTGTTGCCTGTGGCTCCATGTTCATTGAGGGTCTGCTATGGATTTCTCCTCCAGTTCAGGCCCTCCAAATTATCCATCACATTCTCCTTTGTGGATGAGATTGGGTTGCACTTAGAGCAAGTGGCTCCATAAGGGAGCTGTCATTCCTTCCTCTCCACGGCCAAAACGAGGCAAATCTGGTCCTTTGCTGCTTGTGCTACCTGTAAAGCATGTGAATTGCTTCCCCAATTCCATGCTGCCTCGTTCACATGTCTCTAATTTTGTTCCTAAAAATGAGTTCTAGCAATGATTACAGCACTTTGAGCATGTTTACTTTTCCTAAGGAGAGAGCATTTCTTTTACTTGAAAAATGCCATGAAAAGTGGGATAATGGGTTTGTAATTAAGTGTAATTGATACTTGCACTGTAATTCTGATAAGGACATTTGCTTGATCTAGAATTCAATATGGAGCAAAAATAATTTATCTTACTTAAAGTTTCCTACTGCTTCAGTTTTTTTCTCAAGTTTAGAACTGCATGCTTCAAGAATACAAATTAGCCATAAACTCAATTTAATTAGCTTTCTGGGAATTGCAGTCACAAAAAATATGCCATTCAGTACAGAGCTCAGATTTGAATTTTGTTTTGTCTTCTAATAATACAGAATGATTATTCTTTTCTCTCAACCAGCTTTAGGCAGCTTCTTTGTAGAGAATATGTTCAATCTATTCAGATTATTAATTTCTGTAAGTCTGTAAATCTTCCTGTAATCAGTTGTAATTGAACATCAACACAGATCTTTCCTGGGTTTGACTTTGTGGGAAGTAAGAGGTTGTCCTAGCTTGTTCTGTTATTGCAGTGTTTCTGGTGTGACCAGAGCATGTCCAGTTCTCTCTTTTGACAATGGTCAAGGTGAGCAGTGTAGGACTGGAGCAACTGTTAGGGAATGTGCAGAGATAAAATCCTGCTTGCAAGGTGGTGTGTTCTCCATATCTGCTGCTGAGAGATCTGTTGGTGCTGCCATAGGGCTCTATTAGATGTGCACTAGGAAAGGACCCCTTGTTTCCTCTCTGACTGACTTCCCACATCACCTTGACGTTACAGTTCTCCCATTTAAAGTTAAGAAGTGCTGGTGTTAGCATCCTGTGCCCATATGGCAAGCAGGTTGGGAAGCTCCTTATGTTTGCTTCTTCCAGTAATTCACTGTGGCAAGGATAGCTGGACTTCTGTTACGCTCTTATGTAACTGCACATGCCTCTGCTAGAAGGGTATTGGCATTCACTTCATGTGTTGGAAAATACAGCTCTGAGAGTCAAAAGTGACTTTCCAAAAAATCTCTTGTGGAAAAAAGTCAATTCATTCATTTATATTTTATTTTTTCTCTTTGTAGCAAACTTTCTTCCTACAGTGACTTCTGTGCGGCATTAGCAGACTGCTCCAGATGTTACATCTTATTTTTAGCCCTACTAAACAAGCACCAGAAGCAGCAGGTCAGTTTTTTCATCTCTTGATTTTTATATATTAATCCTCTGATGTGTCTGTGTATTATTGTGTATAAGCTTGTTTTCAGTGACCTGCTTTTACGCATTTACCAAATAAAAATTTTAAATGATTGACAGCATTTTGAAGTTGTAAATAATTGTAATGACATAATTTAGATTAAAAATTTAAAGCAATACAGAGGACAGTTGATGAACTTGTCTATCCTTTGCACATGTAGAAACAGTCCTTTGAGTACTTAGTTTTTTTTCTTAGTTTTATAAAGTACTTTTTAAAGCAAATAGTTATGTAGGCTGAGACAATCATTCAGCGTGTAGAGATCACAGTTCTTACCCAGCAGGCGTCCCTATGGGGCCAAAGACAGGTTCAGCTCGTTGTCTCATCCCAGAAGTTACACTGAAGTCTTCCCCAACTTCTCCCCGTTCTTAACTCATTTTTATACTATTTTTTTATGTTTAGGGGGAGCTTGAATGACTTTGGTCATACATCTTATTCAGTGAGGGGTGGTTGTACTTAGGGGGGTGGATATCTCAGGATAGCACCCGAGATAACCTTGGGATGGGGACATGCGTTGGTCCAAGGAGAGTGATTTTGCCACAGTTGCTGATTCAAGAGCAGGACATTTTCTGTTATCTCCCTTTGTTTTCAGTTGCTGTGGGGCTTATCAGCTAGAAGGTATCACTGAGTTCCCTCCTCTGCAAGGGTTTTGGCAGAGCCTGGCTGTGGTGTCTCCACTCCGCTCCCTCCGTTGAGTCCCCCTTAGGTTGCATTGTGTGTGGGAGGACAGATATGCTGACCACGTGTCATCCAGGGAGTAGCAACTGAGTTTTTCCCTATAGCTTCCATACCACTACCTTTTTACCCTCACCCATCTTCCCCATACTTGCTAACTGCATAAGATATCAAAATGTATCTCTTCTCTACCAGAGGAAACCACATGCCTGGAGTACCAAGTTTGGGACGTTCATGTAGAAATAAATGTTTAGACTTTGTCAAAATGTCTCATATCATGAGGTAAAATTCTGAGTCTAATTGCTACCAACTTCATTAGAACTTCAGGAGTCAGGTGTTGCTGTATTGTCCTGCTGTATCATAGTGATCTTTCTTACATTTACTGGAGCACTGAGCTCTCAGAGTTTGGTGCAGGATCCCAGTTTTACAGATTGATGCTTTGGTAAGAGTGGAGTGCCCTGTGCAAAGCAAATTACTTGGCTCTATAGCCAGTTGAGATTTAAGAAGAAAATAACTTTTATGGGAAGCATAGATGTTTGAAGGTGGAACAAGGTTCAAAACACAGAACACTAAAATACATTAAGATCATTCTTAAAAGTAAGGAAATTTCTTGGCTGGTCCAGCAGCTAAACTAGTTTGAGGATATTTAGTTATCCTATACAATTTATCCCAGGGTTGATAATTCTTGGAGATTTGTTGGAAGGAGGTCTTTTGTGCTGCTCTCATTAAAGAGAGTTAATGATGGTAACTAGATTGGCTCTGCTGAACAATATTCTTTCTCTTGCCAAAGACAAAAATAATTTTTTTTTCCTGTTTACCAGCATCCCTGTTTTCTGTGATAATGCACATGGAGGAGGAACAAAGATTAAGTTGTTTTTATTCTTCTAAATGCCTACTGATTAACACTTCTGCAGCATATATGAGTATTTCTAGGTTCAGGCTGCTCTTGCATAGTTTGGTCTTCAAAGACATAGTAAAATGATATGTAAATGCTGTGTAAATAACATGAGAAATAACAAAGGCATGATGTTTTCCTACATTTGTAGTTATTCTTCCTTGTGACCACTGTATTAAAAACTCAGCAACTTCTGGAACTAAGAATGAGGATCTTTAATTTAGTAACACCTTTCTCCCAATCTTAAATTCAAGGGTAGTTTTTCTAGGCTTGTGAAATAATAGCTTTGTGTCATAATGGATTGTAGGCTCATACAGACCTTCCAATTGTTTATTATTGGTTAGTGTTCAGAATTTAGCTTCTCATTTGTCCATTAAGTGGTCCTAAAATACATCTTTCTTCACTAGGTTAGCACTGCATTTTGTGTTAAATTGTCACTTGTTTTGTCAAAATACAAATTACTAAAGAAGTAGCTTGTGAATTAAAAAAAAACTTAGTTATTCCATTGTGTTGATTATATATGCAATGTCTCCAGAACAGTTATTTGTTACTGCAGTTTTGAAACAAGCATGCAACTGTCAGCTGTCAGCTTAGTGAAGCCCTGCAGAAACAAAAAGGACATAGATAATGTAATGCACTACTTTTTCTGTAGTGTATAATAAACACTTGAGCTGTGAGGACTGCAAATGTTTTTCCTGAGGTGTAGTTGGCACTGCTAATCTTTGTTTTAAAATGCTGACAGCTAGTGAGTTACAGCCTGAATTGGTATGTTTTAAAAAGAAATGAAGTAACAGCAGTGTGAGAAAAATTGTCTGCTGTGGGAAGAAGCAAAGAGGAGGAAAAATCATCGTTATTGAAGCATTAAAAATCCTCAGGACTAAGAACTGATACGTGAAGAAAGGAGGTGTGTGTTTTTCTGAGTTTTCAGGTTGCAAAGTTTGAGGGATCAGGTTTTTTACAGGCAGTCATGGCAGCTAGAAGCATACAGGGGAAAAAGAGAAGAAAACCAGCATTCAGACTTTCTCAAGTGCTTTTGTGACTGTGACTCTAAAAAGTATTGTTACATACTGAAAGTAAAAATGTGAGCACTGGCAATAGGATTAATGACTTGCACCCACACCACACACTGAATTCCACAGCTGCAACCCAAGTAGTCTCTGTTCTCTCCACACTGCAGTTACAGCTCTTTTCCCTTTTTTTCTCAGCTCATTTTCTCTCTTGGTTGAAACAGTCAGAAGGAATGGAAGAGTAGTGATTCAGCTCTATGAGAAAGACCTTTGGGGAAACTGAGTTGGCAAGACTCGATAATTCCATGTGTCATAGGGTTAGGTAAGGAATACAGAAGATTGGCAAAGCTGAATCTGCAAGGTAGGACTGGGGAATTCAGCCATGCTTTTATACACATCTGAAGGATGTGTTTGTGGTTGGCTTTGGAGCTTACTTCTGTGGAGTAACAAAAAAAATCCTTGATGGCTGCCACATGCTGTGAAAACTGTCAGAAGTGTTCTTGGAGAGCCTCTGTCTTGCAGCATGAGCTTTACATGCTTCTGTTTCTAGTCAGCATTTTAGACTTCTGCCCATCTCCAGAAGTCTTTTAGCAAGGTTCTGTTCCCTTTCCCACATCATTATCATCTCTAAGCTTTTCAGATAAACTGCATGAAGGGTGACTTTCTCAGGCTGTGGTTAATGTCGGAAGTCCCAAGGAGGCCATACTTTTGGAACAGGGACATTGCCTAAGTAGGGCAGTAGCTGCTGTCAATAAGTCAGACACTACCTGAGCTTAGGTGGCATTTTGGGGCCCTGGCAGCTTCCTTGTAATGTTTTATCAGCTAGGAGTCTGTTTTCAGTCCTGTGTGCACAAACACAGGGTGTGATACTAACATTTGTATTGAAGCAACCTTATGCCTGTTGTATAGAAAAGTCCCTTTACACTTTAGTGTAGCCTACTTTTTAAATTGGGAATCATTTGTTTAAGAATCTGACATCACTGGATGCAGTAATTGCCTATTCAGCAAAATAATAATCACATTGGATCACATGAACAGTTCATCCAGTCTACTCTTCATACTGGGCAATGGTGAAAGTGTCTAGAGAACAGTAAAAATGGAGTAGGATGTATGCTGCTTCCTGTGTATACTTACCAAACATCCAACTCTTTCCAGTTTGGAAACATCTTCAGACAGCTGTCTATGAAATAAACCTCAGTTAACTTCTTTTCTGCGAAATTCTACAGTCTTTCCTCTACCCCATATAAATTTCTAACACGTTGAAGATCCATTGACAAGGAGTTGCTGTAGCATATAATTCCTTTTGCTTATTTTGAATTTGGCCTTCAATGTCTTTATTTGATACCTTCTGGTTCTTGTCTTGAAAAGGCAGTCCCATTGTTCATTTCATGCATGCCTTCATATTCTAGACGTTTATCCTACCCTCTTCCAGTTACCTCCTTTCCAATCTAAAGAGTCCTTGCTTACTTAGCCTTTTCTGATAAACTGTTCCATACCATGAAATATCCATGTTGCTTTTCTCAGAACATTTTACAATCCTGACTCCTGTCTCTTTTTTTGAGAGGAGGAAACTAGAACACAGCAGTTAAGATATGGCCATATTATAGATTTGTATGCCTGCATAAATGTATTTCCCAGTGATTTCCAATATTTTATTTGCTTTCTTCATCTATGAGCATTAAAATCCCATGAGGAATCTGTCATTAACCCCAGGATTGCTCTCTAGATGGTTATGGTTGGTTCAAAGGCTGTAATTTCTCTGTTTTTTTTCACGCATCATTTCATATTTATCTGCATTTGAATTTCATCTGCTGTTTCATTACCAGCTGACTACAATTCTTTTTCTGCTCTTCAGTCAGCCTTCATCTTTGCTACTTTGAATATCATAGTGAAATCTGTAAATTCTTCCGTATCACTGCTGCTACCCATTTTTTTTGTGTTCATGGACAAATTGAACACAACAGATCCCAGTACAGAACCCTGGGAATTCTACTGGTCATCTTTCACCATTGCAGGAACTGCTAATTTACTCTATTTTTTGTATACCAAGACATTCTCTCTTATATGACTCTTTAGTTTCACTAGGATTTTGGTGAATGACTTTGTTAAAAGTCTCCTGGAAAGTCACATGGATAATATCAGATGGGTCTTTTTTATGTATGTTTCTTAATCCCTTCAAAGAATTAAGTAATTGCATAAGTCAGAAATTAGAAGTCTTAAAAGTGATTGAGTTTATCTGGCTGCCCATTAGTTTTGTTCCTTTTTTGTGATCTCCACTAATTTATCTGGTCCAGACACCAGACTTGAATCTTACTTGGAACTGTTTCATGTTTGTTACAGTTTTAGGAGGTTGCACAGTGCTGTTAGTAATTAAGCTATTTAATTAATTAGTTCTTTTAGAATTGTTGGGTAATTATCCAGTCCTGGTGGTAGTTTACTCTTATTTTGTCAGTTTGTTCCTTAAAGTTGTTTGTGATGGCTTCAGTTTTGGACAGACGCTCTGATGAGCCTTCAGTGCAGAAGTCTGTAGCACTGAGATCTCCCCAGTTGCTTTCAGAGTAGGTATGAATCAATGCAAAGAACTCATTTAGCTTCTCTGCAATTACATTTTCTTCTCTCAGTGCTCCTGTTTTATCCTGAGCATCAATTAGTTCTGCAGATTCTGGCAAACTTCCCGGTCCTGATATGTTTGAAAAGATTTGTTGTTATTTTTGTATCTCTTGCATCAGCTAGAAGAATTGCACTCATTTTCAGTTATAATTTACACACTGCTTTACCTGTTTGATTTAGCAATCAATTTGTCAGAAACAGTTTATTAAATGAAGAGTAGGCTGATGTTGCCTCGTCATCTTCTCTAAGGGTATGTCCACATTTGCTGGGTTCACTGTGCCTGGATCTGCCCAGCTTCCTTCCCAAATGCATCTGCCAAATCAGCCTATTGTCTTCTGTGAGCAAGCAGGCTTCTGCTTGTGAGATTTGCTCTTGTCTCCCCCCACCCCAAAAAAGCCCCTCATTTCAGGGCTGTTGAGTGTTGGTTTTTCTCTTAGGAAGGCTGCAGTGGGGAACAGGTTGTCACAAGTGAGGCCTGTAACTGCAGGGGATTTTCCCCCTTTGTTTCTGGCTTTATTATTAGGCAAAGGCTTGTCTGCATGCAGTGCCTGGTCTTTCTGGCTGGTATTTTGATTGGCTTATGGAAAATTCCGTGATGAGGTCCCGGGAACCCACTATGTTTCTGTTTCAGTCAGTCATATAACATAAGTTATGTAATACCCAAAAGCAACCACAGGCTCTTCACAATATAGCATAATGCTGCACCTGTCTTTAGTTCAGATATACATGTTTGCCTTTTAAATACTTGGAGAGAGTTATTGGTACTCTGCTCAGGGACATCACAGTCTTAGGAGATACCAGAGGGATTTTTCACTGATATTGTAATTGGGGGTGATGGTGTGTTTCTGTGTCTATTGCTTGCTTCTGAAGAAATGGTTATCAGTGCTGACCCAGGTGTTCTTTGTGTTTTGGTTACTCCATTTTTCTTCTGTGCAGTCCCTCATTTGGGCTGAGGACAACTTTTTGTGTGACAGCACCATACATCGTGTCAGAGAACTGGCCCACCTTCCAATAACCTTAAAACTGAAAAAAAGAACCCCAGTCCTTTCCTGGGCTATCAGCAGCATTGCTTTCCAGTCTAGTTTGGTGAACAGCCACACAAATACTTCCTTGATCACAAATCAAGGGTCAGCAATGGGGGAGAGGGAAGAAATTGTGAATGGAATGGAGATTCAGTGCTGTTAATGCCACTGCTTCTGCTGAAATGCTTTTCAAGGTAACTGCACAAAGAACTTGCATTGATAATGTGGTTCTTTTCTCCTACATTTACTGGTACATATTTTCAGTTGTATTCCTCCTCAGGCTAGCCTAACATTATAATAGTGCCTAGGACAATTAAAAAAAGGGAATATAGTAATTAATCATTAAAGAGCAAAAAATACAAGATATTTTGTTGGTGTTTTGTGTGTGCACTTGCGTATTGATAACTGATTAATCATTCTCCCTGATTTTTTTTTTCAAGAAGGAAGTAGCAATTTTAGGATAAATATTCTGACAACTCTGAAGGAATTTCCCTAGTTATAAATGTGAATACCTACAGAAGGTCACTCTTTCCCTACAGTATGATTTCTGACTGTGTGCTGAGCAGATAAGTGTATTTGCATCTTCCTAGTACTTTAGTTGTGGGTTTTTTTCCTTTTTTTCTCTTTTTTTTTGGTCTGAGAGAAAAAGCAAAAATGTTATGAAAAGTGCAGAATACATTATATGTACACTGAGTATAAAATTATCAGAAATACAGAGTTCAAAGTTTGTAGTGAACAAGTCTTCATTGGCATGTATCATAGAGAAGCCTGCTGTTCTGGTGTATCAAAAGATAAAAGCAAATGTATGTAATTACTAGATAAGTAAACATTAGAATATCAAATAATGATAATGTATTACTACTTGGTGAGACACACATTGTCATTAAAATATGTTGTTTTTTGTGATTTAATTTCTCTAAACGATGCTGAAAGCTTGGGAAGACCTCTGAAAAGAGCAAAAAGAATTATTAGAGTTAAAAACCCCCAAGCAAATTAATTTATCCGTGACAAAGGTCAGACCATTAGCAAGCTGCCTATTAATAGAATTTGCACAAGGAAGACATTTCTGTTAGTAGACCAGTCTTTAATCTAGAAAAAAAAAAGCTAATAAGAATAGTGTCTAAAGCTGTACAAATTTAAACTAGTAATAATAATAATAATAATAATAATAATAATAATAATAATAAAGATTTTAACCAGAGAGATCAACAATCACTGGACTGATACCATTGGGGATATGGTTTTCTAGGTTTTTTTCAATTCATTTCATTTCCAACATATTTTTTTTAGAGAGCATACACAGCTTTTCATCAAATGTTGTTCTGGTGACGATGTGCTTATTTTCCTTTGTTACCTTTCCCAAGTCTCCAGGTGTCCACAAACAAACCTAAGGGCGTGAGTTTCTTATTGCTGAAAGTCACTAAGTGCAAACGAACCCTTTTCTGTAAAGTTTAGCTAAACAGATCAGATTTGGGGGTATAGAAATTACTGGGTAGGGTCCTGTGGTGTGGATACACTGAAGTATAATTACATTTTTCTAATGGCCTCTCCTTCTCCTCAAATGCAGTAATATTTGGGGGAGAAGGAGGTTCTCTTCATTGACAAAGTACTCCCTTGCTGTTATGTGGCAAAACTTCTCTCTGCTCCTTATTTCATATTCCTCAGTCAAGAGCTTCTCTATTTGTTTTTGATACTTCCAGGGTATTCTACACCACTGCCCTTGCCCCCCGTTTTTTATTCTTTAAATTGAGTTTAATTTTGTGACAGTTGTTATTTTTGGGTTTGAACAGGAATTTAGCTCCAGGCTTTAATTTTGCCTAGAAGTAGAAGATCAGACCCTGCAAAGAAAACTCCCAAATTTTCTTTCCAAGGTGCAAAATAAAGCAGAAATACAAATTTGTAAGTGAAGTGTAAATTAGATTTGAATGAGGAGCAGGGCAGGTGGTAGAATTTTGACTAACTGTATTGAAGTTTGTGTAACATGGAAAGCAGATTTCATTTACAGCTGATGATTCAATAGGAACTCAGCTGCTGGCATCTGACCTTTCGTTTTGTATTATCCCCCCACCCTTCTGAGGGCCCAGACACCAAATAAAGTAACAGCAGGAACTTGGCCAGCGTACACAGGTTCTAGATTGGCCTCTCCTTCCTTATTGATCTTGTTTTAGTTAGAAACTACTGACCTAATTTGCTTTCCTTTCCTACTGATAAGTAAAGCTGTACAGTTTGTACCTGTGTTCATCCTGCTTACACTGAAAGGCAGGTAGACTTTAACTGCCAAGATAAACTGTAGACAAGTTCTGTGACTCAGCAGGTGCATGGGGTACCTTTGCTTCTAGGGCAGAGCAAGGAAGAGAGATTTGTAAGTAGATAAGCACAGAAATCTTTCATATCAAATGTTTTGGTTGCCAGAAGAATAAGAATTAAATGCTGATGGAGTATGTGGTGACATTATCACCTTTGAAAACAAAATGTCACAGATAGGAAGCAAAGCAAAAGATCTTCTCAAGCTTTTCTTGATTTGTTTGTTCAAATTTGTGTCAGTGGAGCTGTGTGCTCTCATATATAGCCTTCCATTCAGGTTTGAGTACACTCTGTTCATGATGTCTCACATGGAGGCCTCACTATAAAAAGATGAGATAACTGAGTGTACTTCCTATATCTAATCTAATTTGTCTTTAGTATGATGCATTTTAAAACCTCCATATTATATAAATTGATCTGATAAATGTATTTTTTCCTTATGTAAGTGTGAAACAATATCTGAAATGCCATGTACAGTTAGTACTCCAAACATTTGGAAATGCACAGTAATCTCCTTTATTATATTGATTTTTCTGCTATGTGCAGAAAGACCCATGGGCCTTGCACAGGATTAGTCTTGCAAGCAGTTTCAAAATGTCATTTAACTTTGCATGTATTTTTTTTTTTACACAGCAGTTCTAATATGGTGTTTCTTACTCTTGCAGTGCTTACCCATGAGCATTTAAAGAAATGTAGCCAAAAATAATACAAACCCCTAAGCATTGTACTACTCAGGAGAAGTACCAGCTTTCCTCTTTGACTTTGCTAGTTAAATTTTCACTGAAAGATAATGACACTTGGGTGCTATTCTATTAAAGCCGGATGTGCTCAGCTAAAAAAGAAGTATTTTATAAGTTTGTTTTGCTGGGCTGTAGGTGGAAAGCACAGCTGAGATCACACTTCTCAAAATATCAGTTGATTGCTGTGCAGTACCTGTTTGTCTGTTTCCTGATTGGGTAGAGCTGTTGCTGGGCTGATACCATTTTGACCAAAATTAGAAAGTCAATATAAACGAGTCAAACTAGACTGCCTGCTTTTTTCAGTTCTCTCTTCTGATTCATCAGTTGTTTGTTTCAAATTTTTACAGCCTTTATGAATTGGGTGTTGTGCCAGCAAAGGTGAAAGCTCTTAGTGGTTAGTCAGTAAGAATATTCATAAAAAATTGTCTTGATGACATTTAGATCCTAGCAAAAATATGATGCCTAGTTAAAAAAAAACAAAAACTGGAAGTGGGTCCTACAGAGTGGTATTATTAAATACATGGTTGTGAAAACCATTTCCTCTCTTAGGAGACTGCTGCTTCTCTAAGTTCAGGGATAGCACTCATCTCCTTGAGAGGATGTTATTGCCAGTGTCTTGTGGCAGAGGCCTCAGGACCTGAAACTTCCTGATGAAGGCATGTATCAAAGAAGGATTTGCTGCTAAACATCTTTTTTCCTTCAGTATTAGTATATATACTTTACCAAGTTAGACTGTGCCTGGTTAATTTATGTTTCTAATAGTATGGAGGATTAGAATATGTGTAAATGTAATGATGATATTTGAAGAAAAACAGCCTATGAATTGCTTAGCAAAATTCTAGGTTAATGCAAATACATCAGTTTAGCAGCTAAGGGGTAGATGGCTCTGATGTATTGGAGAAATGCTGTTACTTTACCTGCACTGTTAAAATACAGACTTTTTCCAAATGAGTAGGTTTTGATGCAAGTGACAGAAGGAAATGTTTTAATTAGTTTAAACTTGAGCTACTTCAGACTTTCAGAATTTATTTTTCCTTGTCACACACTGCTGGGTAAGAAAAAGATGGGGATGTTGTTGAATGCCATTCAGTTGGGATCCACTAGTCTTGCCACAAAAAGGCTGTATCTCAGTATGCACAAAATGAAGGTCAAGCTAGGAAGTGCTGTAAGAGAGCAATTTGGTTAAATCATGAGATCTCAAGATACAGAAATAGAAAGTAGGTCTCATTCAGCAATGATAAAATGAAAGGGTAGAAAGAGCACATAAAATCAAAATCAGAAAAAAAATCCCAACAAAGCACAATATGAGGTGCAACTACAAAGGGAAACAAAAAGAAACAAAACTTTTTATAGTACAGTGAGAAGACAAGGAAATAATTGCTCTGGCATTCAGAAGATGAGCATTACTGACAGATAACTCTGTGAAGTGTGGAATGCCTTTTTTTTTTTACTTTTTCTGAAAGGGTTATATATGACCAAATAAGTTCTACTTCAGCCTGAATTTTTTTATCCCTAAAAAGCAAGCTGGAGCATATTTAATGTCTTCAAACCAGCTAGGCCTGATGAAATTTACCCTTCAGTGTTTACAAAAAGGCAGAAAGGGGGCCCCAGTCTCTGGGATTCTTGAAAGGTTGTGTAGAATTGCAAGGTTGTAGGCTGCCTGTTTTTAAAAGGAGAAAGAGGAGGAACTGGGGAATGACAGGCCAGCCAATATAGATTACATTTCTGGTAAAAATCTAGAACCAATAATTCAGCTATCTGTAAACAATTGGAATTAACAACGAAAAGAGTAAGACCTAACTTGGATTTAACAGTAACATGTCAAGGGCAGGGAGTTTCACCTCTACAGGTTACCAGGCCTAGAAACAGAAAAGGTTGTGCTCTCTGCCCATCACAGCTGACATTTGCTTACTTGAAAGATTAGTAAATTCTGGCCCATATGATTATTCTTGTTATATAAAGTGAGGTTTTAAGACGTTTTAAGATTACTGTGGGCTTGGTAAAAATAGATGACCTGTACTAAGTATATCCCATTAGTAATTACTCCAGTGCTATACTAGTTCTGTCAGATGTTTTTGATTTCTTCTGTAAATCGGGTTATGAAAATTGGTAGCATAAAAAATTATTTCTACTTGCTGTGTTTGGCATTCCTTCAGTTGTTCTGGATGTGCTTCCAATCTGAATTGGGAAGCAAATGAAGTACTATCTTCTTTTTAAGCAGCTAACACCTTCTGATGTTTTCCATGTAATGTGGTTTGTTTGTTTATTTTGTTGCAGGGTTTGGTTATCCGGATCATCTTCATTCTTGGTAATTTAACAGCAAGGAGTAACCAGGCCCGTGAGCAATTTTTTAAAGAAAAAGAAAGTGTTAACACCTTGATATCCTTATTCCAAGCCTACTATGAACTTGATTTGAAAGCACAGACATGGTACCATGATAGAAAAATAAAAGGAAAAAAACACCTAAAGCATCCTTCAGAAGCAGAAGATGTTCTGATAAAGCTGATAAGAGTGCTGGCCAACCTCTCCATCCATCCCAGTGTAGGAGCAGCTCTGGCAGCTGCCCATCGTGTTGTAGAATTACTTGTTACAGTACTAGGTAATAAAATCTATGTTGTGTTTATCTTTGTTCAGGCTGTAAGGAGAGTTTGGGATTTTTCATTGAAAAAAAACCAAAACAAAGTCAAGTGGCTGAGATTCATAAACTGTTTTATGTAGAAGGCCTGTTGGAGACAGTGGAAGCATTGCTGCTTTGGTATTGACTTTTCAGTATTTGGGGAAAGATGTTGTAGAATCGTTTAATTCAGTGTTCAGATTTGTGGATATGATCATTAAAGATTAGAAAGCAAATTTTATTTTAAGCACATCTCACTGGGAGTTAATATATAAGGGAAGTTTGTTCTTACCAGGTGCTACATAGATGTGTTTGGTGGTGGATTTTTTCTTTTTTTTTTAAGGTTTGCATTTTTTGCGACTGTTTTGGATTAAGTGTTCCTTGTGTTCTCTGCACCCATAACTTTCAGCCTCTTCAAAGAATTTTCTCTTCTTTCTTCTTTTTCCATCTTCCAACCTTTATCTCTTTCACATAGAAGAGAGTGTCTCTCTCCCTCCAAATGGAGGATTAGGACTGCAATTCCTTTACCACTTACTGATCCCTTTGTAAATCTAATTACAGACTAGGACTGGGTCTGTTCTCCCCGTAACAGAGTTTAGCAGTGACAAGATATAGTGACAGCTCAGTACATTTTACTGTGTAATTAGAACATTAAATATTATCTTAAGATAATCAACGTGATTGTACACTGTCTTACCAGCTGTGGGGGATTAGAGAAGTCAGACTCACAACTTGGTTCTGTCTCATGGGTTGAAACTGTCTTAATATCTTAATCATGGTGTAAGTGCTTTTGAGCTTCAAAGCTTCCCTCTGCCAGCACTGTATCAGTCAGTTTACTGCAAAATGTTCTTTCTTCCTGTGAACTTACCCCTCTTTTATTTCCTTCACTCTTGGTTTCTGAGGCCAGAAACCTCAGACAAGTCTTTCAGACTTTTACACAGGTTAACATTCTGACAGGAACTCTAAGAGAAGAATGTTTTAAATATTGTTAAAGGGTTTTTTTCTGGGATACCAGCATAATAATCCTTGGCATTTCCCTGTTTCTGTCACACAGCCCTGTTTCTGCATGTGGACTCTCCTCAGTGCCTTCTTAAAACAGCAAACAGGATCTGCAAAATGTCTTAACTGACTAGATTTTATACCAGGTTGCCTCAGTCACAATGATTTCAGTAAATTAATAATGGGAAAGTGGCTTTACATTGCCATTTTTGGATCAGGTGTCCCTGTTAGCTTCTGCCATATTACTGAACAACAGAATAGTTGACCATAATAGTGGCCATGTGAACTATTACTCAGTTTGCTTCTGAGATCTAATGCACTGCAAAGTGAGCTTCATGATTGCATGTATCTTCACACACAATATGATTTTGGGGTTTTTTTACTCACAGAATACAAGTCAGTTGATGACTGTGAAGAGTTGGTCATCAATGCTGCGACAGCAGTTAACAACTTGTCCTACTACCAAGTGCAGGGTTCTGCAGTTCAAGACAAGAAGCTACACATTGCTGAAAGTAAGGACTTTAAAATTAGTATTTTTGTATAGCTTTTAGAAAGCAGAAATGTTTTTGACTCAACAGAAACTAAAGACACTCTGAAGCATTTTGTGGTATCATATTGCAGGAATACAAAATTCGTAGGGCTGAATTCTTCCCATAATGATTTCCTATTCTTTTGGAAAATAGTTCTGTGACTTATATGAAAATAGTTGGGCTGTGTACAAAATGCCTTCCATTCCTCCCCAAAGGAATTTGCCATATTGTTTTCTGTTCAGCAATTTTTGCTAGACTTGTTCAAAATTCTAGACTTGTTCAAAATTGACCTGAGTCAAAATAATCATGTTGCTTTTTACTTCTAATTAGTTGGAATTAATTTACTTCTAATTAGTGTAGGAACTGCAGGTGAATTCTGGAACTCACTGTGTTAATGTTGCACAAAAGGTAGAGAGTCTGTGCCTTGCATATCTCTCTGCCTAAACAGACAAGACAAGGGGGAGAGACAGAACCTGAAGTTCACACAATAGGTAGAACAAGGAGTAGGAAGAAGTATCCTGGCTGTCAGCCAAGGCCCTGACTGGTAGACATCTTATTCTCTCCAGGGAGCAGCTCTGCTGTTTTGTCACGACTCGTTTCGTCACTTATAAACCAGCTGCCTCTTGTTGCTGGTCAGAAAAATGTGGAAACAAATGAGTCCTCTCCTGTCCTATTTGTTGGCATGTGGAAGTAGTCCCCTCACCTTCCCCAAATTGAGGAAAGAGGAAAACTTTTGATGGAAGACCAGCAGGCTTCCTCTTCCAGGAGACATTTTGGGAATACTAGCTGTTTGATACAAGTAGTGGATCCTAAAGACAAAAAAATAATAATTTCAGATGTATCTTTAAGACAAGTTCAAGGCATGTTCAGTATTGCAGCATTCAGAGACAGAAGTAATGGGAACGAAGCCAATCTCTCTTCTGTACTTTTTCTCTGACTTTTCTGTGGTATGAAGGGTTAAGGGTTGACTTACTTGAATCCTCTATATGATGGACTGAGTTCAGTGGTTTGCTTTGTACTCACAGGAGACTGAGAAGTGTAACTTCTGTAACATCACTCCTCTGCCATGCACCAAAATCCTCCGTGATGGCAGCTCTACCTAGCAAATGCTGAGGGCCTTGTTCCTACTGCTGAAGTCACATGCCACTCATATGTGAAACTGCTAATCAGGAAAGCAGCAAGAAAGTGAATGCTTCAGATTGGGACAATATTAAGTAGCTGTTCAGAGAAAATGTGTTTGCTTGTTATAGCAGCACTGAGAGAAAACAGAGCTAATGTCAGAAAATAATTTGAGCTTTAGGAGACATCCCACCATAAGACCATCTGTTCAGGATCTAAATCAAGTCTCTTATATATTACAACTTTTTTTTTGTTATGTCTTCCTGGATTTTCACATGGGCCCACTCCAAACTGCATAGCAAAACTGGCTCCCGTTATTACAACTGTGCTTAGACTGTCTCCATAACTCCTCATTTGTTGCCTTGCATTTAATCCCGTATTGGAGCTCTGTCTCATCTTCACAGCCCTACACAATTTAGTTCTCCTTCTACCATCAGCTCACCCCCTTCACTGCCACTAGACAGACAGACAGACAATTTCTCCCATTTATTATATTTATTGCTGTTGCTGCTTGCATTCTGGTATTCACTGATAAAAAGCCAACCATGTATCTGTGATTTACAAGTAATTGTTTTTATTTAATTTCTCTGCAAACCAATAGTGCTTTTAAAGCTGTTAATGAGTGACAATATGGATGCAGTTTTGGAGGCTGTCAGAGTCTTTGGCAATCTTTCCCAGTATCATGAGATCCGTGACTTCATCATGCAGAAAAAGAGTGAGTTACTTTTGCATTTGTATGAGCTCTATTTTTAAATGGCCATGGTTCTAAAAAGAAAAGATTGTTAATAAGCTGTCTCAGTTAAAGGGTAGAAGCAATCTTCCCTGATGTTTTGCAAATTAGGCAAACATTAGAATCCAATAACAGTCACTATAAACACCATTTTATTTCAGTTTCATTAAAGTGGAAATATTGGAGTAGGAAAAATATGCCACGGTGCTTTCACAAAGGTAAATACTACAAAAACTGGTTTTCCTAAATTTTGAAATTTGTCTTTACTCGTACAGTTTTCCAGATCCTACAGGTTAGTAGTGAAATGATATAAAATGAAAATCCAACTAAATTCTCATTTAGGTTCATAATGCCAGAGTTTTGATTCCCATCCTTGACAGCTTGTTAGCACTTTGTACCATGCAGTTGGGATGTTTGACTGCCTCAACAAACAGACCTCCTATTTGCCTCTGGCTGAAGTAGGATACAAGTCTTCTCAAGTCTTTTTGCTTTGGGTATCTAAAGAGCTTTGGGAAAAATGGCAACTCCTTGCTGTCCACAGAAGGTGTGTCACAGTTTAATTAGACACCAGTTCACTGTTTGGTTTTTTTTTTTGTCTACCTGCTGGTGCTGAAAGTGAGGTGATAATGCCACAATATGCAACCCTTTATTGCAGGGGTGGCACATCACCACATTTGGATGAGGAGGGAGGACTGACACTTAGTAGCTGGTTCATGGTGAATGGTCAACTTAACCTCTTCTGACTGGATTTTCACATTTTTTGGTGTATTTTTATAACTAGAATTTTGTGTGTGTTGTTTTGAAGAAAACTGGTGTTCAGCACGATGTTGCTCTGTCTTGTGCCTACTCTACAATTGTCACAGTAATAGGCTACAAGGGTGAATTTTTAGGTGGGGTATCCTGCATTTGACGGCTTTCTAACTAAACATTTTCAATAATTACCTGGTACTGCCACTTGTATGACAGGTCCATCTTCCCAGTAATGTTGTTTCCTTCTTTCCAATCCAGTATACAAGTTCATGATTGCTTTGCTTGATTCCAAGAACCGAGGTATCTGCTTCTCTGCCTGTGGAGTTCTGCTCAATCTCACAGTAGATAAGAACAAACGAGCTTTTCTCAGGGAAGAAGGAGGAGTTGGAAAGTAAGTTCCTGGTTATGCTTAAAAAAAAAGGCAATTTTGAGTAGTTTGGCTAAAAAGTTTCAATTGGATTCATTTTACTGGGGCCAGTAGCTAGTAATAAAGATGCCAACATAGAAGATACTTGGCATCTAAAGTTCTTTGGGAAAGAGCCTTTCACATGAGCCAAACCCCGTGGAATAATCTCCCAAAGACCCTTCTTGATGTGTACAGCAGAGAGTATCACACAGGAAAGCAGCCAAGGCGTGGTTTTGCAGGAGCTGCTTGTGCTCAACTGGATCCTGTGTGGGCTACAGTCAGCAGCACATTCCCTGTGTATCTGGTGTGAGTGTGGAGATCACTTCAGGAATGGAAATATCCCACAAGGTCTCTGGCAATTTTTGTAACTGCTTGGTACTGGAGGGAAAACTACCTGATGTAGCCATGCTCAGCAGAGAACAGCTCCTGAGTCCTCTCTCTCTGGGAGTTCAGGTTTGAGGCACTAATATTTGTAAGTGATACATTAGACCTTGAAAAACCACTGTGGATGCAACACTTGTGGCTTTGATGTTCAGATAATAGCGGATCCGGCTTAATTGGAGCAACATGAAAGATCATGTTCCTGTGCTTGTAAAGCAGTTGGGACAGCCCACAGTTATGAAACAATATGCCTAACTTTGAAATGCTTTCCTGTTCATGCATCATATAATTACTTTTTTATGCAGTGTAAACAGTGCATAGTCTTCTTGTCCTTCCTTCCCATGTGCTAGTTAACTTAGAATGTAAAGCTGAAAAAGGAGAATAGAAGTAAGTTGCAGGAAAATTGAATAATAAATGTGAGAAATTTCTATTATATAGAATATTCAGTATCCTATAGAATAATTTAAATTTGGAATTTTGTTTGGGAATTCTTTGGAATTTTGAAAATTTGTGAGGGAAGGAACAAAAAACAGTAACACCATGGAATGAATCTAGATATTTTGGAAGTGATTGTTAAGGAGATCATCGTGACTGTGCCAAACCACCTCTGTGGATTTTTGGAATTGAGGTTATTGTACTCATATATAGTGGCCCTGAGAAAATAGGGAATTAGTCTCATCAGAGAGTTAAACTTAAAAAAAATTAGGGCAAGTTCTTTTGGCTTTTCATTAGATGCCTCCTGTTGTTCCACAATGACTGCCTTCAGAGAGGAGAGAAAAAGCAACCCTCCTTTGGTTGCTCTTCAGATACTGCTATGTTCAGCCATACCTGAATATAATAGTTATCCTGAGTTCCCTTTACTAATCACCACATTGCATTGCAATCTCTGCTGTAGTGGTAGCCACAGATTTGCACAGTCACAGATTGTAATGAAATTTGGTGGAATTTGAGTGTCTTTGGAATACTTATGTTTATGAAGTACCTGAGTGCAATTGGTCAGTTGGGTTAAAAAGTTACAGGGGATGGGCAGCTGCAGGCAGGCACAGGCACCTGTGTGTAGACAAAAGACATGTTCACATCCCTAGGAAACTACACTAAGTGAAAAGGGGGAAGTTGCTAAGGAAGAAAGTAGCATCTGAAGTTTATTAGTGTAGAAGTTTCCTGCAAACTTTCATGGAGCTTGCTTACATTTTTAGACTGATTCAGAGAGCTCAGGAAAAAGAATCCATGGAACAAACCACTGTTTCTGTTTGTACTGACAGGTTGGTTGACTGCTTGCAAGACTTTGGGCCAGCAGACTGGCAGCTCTCTTGTCTGATCTGCAAAACCCTGTGGAACTACAGCGAGAACATCACAAGCACGGCCTCGTGCTTTGGAGGAGATACCGACACGTTGCTGGTGCTGCTCACATCACTGTTAGGTGAGATTCATCATCTTGCTCTCTTTTCCTCTCTAATAGAAATGGAAGGAGCAAAATCAAAGCAGTATTTGGGTGGGAAGTCTGTCATGCACCTTCCAGTGGTTGGCCAGTGTGGGCTGTCCAGTGGTCCCTGCACAGCACACACCAGGACCTCTGGGGATCGCAGCTTTTCTGAGGTGCAGTGGGTGACCTTGCTGCCTGGCCACCCTTCTTTCCTTCCATGTTCTCCTTGAGGGCAAGGACAACATCCTGACAATTTCTCATCTGCTCCCTAAAGCCAGGAAGGATATGCTGGCTGCTCCATGAAGGTTGAAAGGGCAATGTTAGGGTCCTTACTCAGTTGCATCTTTTTATTCGGACATTTACTTTTGCTTTGAATTTTACAGAGTTTAGTGGCTGTGTGATAGTCCTGTAGTCATTGTATGTAATGTTCCTCCTTTATTTTTTGAGCACTGCTTTGCTTTGACTTTATTTTGGGTAGGCCATTTGCAGTTATCTTTTTAAAAAAGTCTTTAAAACGTAAATTAAGTTGAAGGAAACAAATTTTAATATGTTTTTAATTGGAAATTGATTAAAGATGTATCCTTACTGTCAGACCCAGACAGAACATGAGATCTCAGTGCTCTCTTTTGGTTTAGACCATCAGAAAAGTGGGTGGATTTGTGAGGTTTTTTTTCCAGTTACAGCAGAATTACTGATATTCACTGTTGTAATAGTTCCTTGTATTACATTCCTTGCTGTGACAGACCATATCTTAATGTGAGCAGTAATTCCATCTATTTATGTGAAAATAGCAGTGTTTCAAGGTCATTACTGCACTTTTTAACATTCTGCAACAGAACTGCAAACTTCACAGCCACAATCATGCTTGAGTTTTCTGGCACACAGCAAGGGATATGTATCGTTGTTTTGAAAAATATGTACTTATTTTTTCCTCTGAATTTAACACTGCTTATTCCAGCACCTGATTTGACTGCAGAGTCCAGGCTGGATGGTAATTGTAACTCCCATTAAATGGTACAACTTTCATGAACTGGAAATTCCTTCACGATTGCAATTGCAGTTACAATTGTGATTGTAATGCAGCTGTAATGGTAATTAATTAGGAATAGGTTAGAATGAAATCAGAAGGCCACTCGTTCTTCATACTGTGGTCAGAAGAGTAGCTGTAGAAAAAACACATCTTATTCACTGGCTCTGGTTCCTCTGTGTGCAGAGAGCCAACAAATCTTAGTAATAGCAGCTGGTTAATATTGTCCTGCATCTTCCTCCTCCCATTGTATCCAGTAAGAGCCTTGAACCATCAGTGCTCTGATTCTATCATTCAGGAAGCAGGAGGCAACTGCTGACAGCCGCTGAACTGCACTTGGGCGTCAGCACACCCTCAGGAAGCGGAAAAAGTGGAGCATGGCACAGCAGACACCTCACCTCACCTGCTGTACTTGGCCTCCTCCCTTTATTTTGCCCTCCCCTACCTGGCACAAGATGACAAAAGATATGAAGAAGCCGAAAGGGAGTGGAAATAGCCCGAAAAGATGTTGTGCCCAAGATAAATGCTGGACAAAAAGCACTATTTGTTTTTCTTTTTCCCTGCCTGATCCCAGCAGCCTGAGATGCAGCAGCCCTGCTTTCCAATGGCACTTGTCATTCAGCTTCTTCTGGCTGCTCTTGAGTTCCACGGCACTCTCCTGGCTCAGAGCTTCTGGAGGCCGCTGTTCCCAGGCTGCTGTTCCCAGCAGCCCTCCAGAGCAGCAGTGGAGAGGATCCTCTGTTTTGGGAACATTCTTCTGTTTGGTCTTTCAGTGAAATCTCTTTTCTCCCTCTCTCTTTCCAGACTTTTTCTTCTGCTGACTTTCACCTCCACAATCAATTCGAGGAGGTTATTTTGGAATCCCAGTCCATGTGAGCTCTTACATGACACAACAGGAGCTTCCAGGCCCCTGGCCCCTGTCCTGCCGGTGTTTCAAGGATGGGCAGCCCTTGCAGACTGCAGGAGTCTGCTCTCCAGTCTCCAGTTTCCCCCACAGTATGCAGG
Organism: Climacteris rufus; assembly: GCA_013398175.1. Taxonomy (NCBI): domain Eukaryota; kingdom Metazoa; phylum Chordata; class Aves; order Passeriformes; family Climacteridae; genus Climacteris; species Climacteris rufus. Next base: position 246,793 of record VZRZ01008263.1, read on the forward strand.
CCCAGTGTGTTTATCTTGTTCCTGGGCTCACAGCCAGCACATATGCTCTTTGGCCAGTTCCCAATTTTGCTAGTTTTTGAGGAGAGTCGTGGGAAAATTAACTTATCTGAGGATGCACAGCTTGCATGCGGAACACGGCTCCTCGCTGATCCACAGTGTTACTCACGTTCTGCTTTGGGAAATTTACTGTTTCAGTTCAACACTTCAGCTTTGAACTGGTTCTGACCCTTGTTCTTGTAGGCTGGAATTCTCGACCTCAGTGATTCCATAAATACTCAGTCGACTTCTGGGGAGCGCAGCTGTCTAATAAAAGGGAGAAATGGCTCTTGCTCTGTGTTTGAAGGTAGTTCGTTTGGGTAGGAAATACAGGAGTAAGCAAAGCAATTCTCCTTGAAAACAAACCCCCAAATCCTTTATTTTCCACTTCAGAGTCTCTGGCTTCTCTGCTGCTGAGATTCATTTTAGGTATGGTGGGTCACTGTGCCATTGATAGGACAAGAGCTGATGGGCACAGGTTGCAATAAGGCAAAACTCCATTTAAACATTAGGAAAAGAAATTTCCATCATGGCAGGGGTTAAGCACTGGAACAGGCTGACATCCTTGAAAGTGTTCATTACTCATCAGTCCATGGACCAGAGCAAACTGAGACATGGTGATTCTGCTCCAGAGGTCTTCTCCAACTTAAATTATCCTATGACATCATCAAATACAGAGCTGATGTCTGAGGCTGGATTTTATCTCTGATTACAGGTTTTCTTCCCGTAGAGATAGGACATCCTTCTTGAAAGAATGGGTGTTTTTTTTCCCCTTTATTTTATTGCGTAAAGACTGTAAATGACACCTTCTTATGCAGAAGCCCTTTTGGAATCTCTCTCACAACCAGCATCTCTGTAATTTTGGTAGCTCAGAAACAGTGCAGTGGCACAGAAGCCAAGTCCTGTTTGCCTTTGCTGGTAACTTTATATGAGCTGGAGCCCATCTGCAGGAACAAGGAATGTCACTCCCTCCTTCTGAGCTGCTGCACTTCAGGCCATCTGCTCTGCACAGGCAGCTTGGCATGCATTTGGATGGGAATAGGTGCTGTTGGAGCAGCTCTTCTACACAAAGCTTGGCTCAAAGTGTGGGTAACTGAAGTTTATTTGCAGCCCCAAGTTGCCTTTACCTGGTATGGCTGTGCAATAAGCTCCCTTACAGAGTTACTTGTTTAACACTTTGTGAATGTGGTGCTCTTTCACAGTGTTCACTACCCATTTAGAGCAGGATTCCACCTCCATTTTAGGTCTGTTTATCGATAAAGGCTGTCAAATACCCTTCTGTTAAACTGTGAAAACATTTCTTCTGCATTATCAGTTGTGTTTGTGAATTCCTCATTCAGGAGAATGCTTCTGGTTGCAGACTGATTTCTCTAAGAGCTTGTCTCTGCCACGTCCAATGCCAAGCCAAACGGAGGGGCAATAATGAGTGATGACTTCCTTTCATTCCTAACGTTGCTTGTCTGTATTAGAGACTGTCCTGCTGTTTTATTTTTGAAATCTGTGAGGAAGGGAGGGCATTAGTGATACAATAACTAGTGTGGCTCAAGTTCCTTCAGGATGAGAGTTAGTAGAATTTGAAAGAGTCTCCAGAGGAGCAGAGCAATTTGTGACAGGAAAAACATAGTTGCAGTTAGAGGGATTGGTTGCTTACCTTAGCAAAATTGCTGTGGGTAATGTTAAACCCTGGGTAATTTCCAGACTGACAGTCACAGTAAATGCTCAGTCTCAGAAACAGAGTTCAGCCACACCTGTGAGGTGTGGGAATACAAACCTGCAGTACCATTGTCACTGGTTTACTGACCTTACCTTCCTTTATTTTCCATTGGATCTGTCCCTCAGACAGTGATGCTTAGCTTATCTCAAGGGCAGTTGTTTTTAAGCCATCAGCATGCACAGCTGGTAAACTGTATGTGTCATAAAATACACAGTTCAGTATATTTTTATTTGGAACTGATGATGGTATTTTTCCTTGATTACAGATGAAAATGTAGTGTTGGATTGCAGCCTCAACAGCAATATCAAGGACTGCCAAAGACTGTATTGGGAAAGAGAGTTCAAACCTGTGGCAGAAAAACTTCTTGATAGAATTCAAAGCCATCACTCCTTTCTTCCAACTGGGCCTATCACTCGATTCTAAACAGACAGGTTTTTTTGTGGTGTAAATTGTATAGCTTTGTATTTCTAATATAACTGTACATTGCCATTGGTAAGCCTGGTGGAGAGCATGGCTATTAAAAAAAAAAAGTCAGAAATTTATTTTATCATTTATATGCTGGATATTATCTTTTCAAGAGCTTGTATGAAATTTTTGCATGTGTAATTACTTTTTACAATATACTTGAGCTGATGAAGCAGCTGTTCAGTGTGACTTGTCTATTAACTGCATCATTTCTTGACTGGAAAAATGAAACAAAAGTCTTTGCTGAACTTCTCATTTTTAAAAGGTAAAAGGTAAGTTACAGTGAGTACTTGGGTCTCTGTGGTACCAGAAATGCTGTGCAGTACAAAAGAATGTTATGTGGCAGGCGCCACAGCTTCCCTACAGATTTTGACATGCTTTTCCTTTATAGGAACCTTTGTGGCAGAGTAACCCAAGTGCTCTTGGGGCATTGTGCTGGTCCTCCATGAGCTGCACTCTTCAGATTGAATGCTGTCAGGGGAAAGCCATCCCCCTTTCCTTGGGAGATCCCCCTTCCCCCTTCTGACACTGTTGGCTAGGGTCTGGGGTATCCCAGCTATCCCAGCTGCTGCCTTGACACTTGTGGGGTACAGGTCTAGCTGTGCTGGTCTTTCCTGAATTGGGACTTCACATCTTAAGTCAAAACACCCCAATGTCAGAGAAGATTTTACCTGTGTGTTGTGTTCCTTCAGCTGGTCCCACACTCCCTGGAGCCACCTGTGTGCCTCTGCTGCTCAGAGGCAGGCCAGCTGCCTCCCCTGGACCTGTGTCTCCATCCATGGGGCAAAATTAGGCCTGTTTCTCCCTGTTCCTCCTGACTGCTGCTGGCTTGTTTATTGCTCAGTTTTCATCCTTCCAGCGTGTCAAAGTCCCTTGTAGCTCATGGATTTGCTCAGCAGGCTCATTGCTGGCCTCGAGCATTAACAGCCCAGTTGACCACAGTGAGCTTTCCAGGCCTGACCTATTTCTCTCTTTTCTGACCTCAGCTCACTAAGAACAAACTGCTGTGCAGGGGCTGCTGCTGCCGTGGGTTAGCAGCATTGCCCTGGGCTGGGCAGCAGGAGCAGCTCCAGCCTGGCAATCCCTGTAGGGGCTGGAGGAGTTTGTTGTTCTGAGGCAGCGACTCAGAGCTCGCTGTGCCTTTGGTAGTGCCCAGGCCTGTGCTGCCAGGTGAGCAGAGGAAGAGAGGAGGCTGGGAAGTCAAGTAGAGCCATAGCAGAAGGGCAGGGAGACTTTCTTCCTAGTTTAGGTCCCTGCTTCTACAGGGCAGGGGAGGGGAGATTTCATGGTGCAGGTTTTGGGAGTGGTGAGGAGGAAACTTCAGTGAAGGTGATAAAATTTGCTCCATTCTTTGTGTTTCAGCAGCTCAGGTGTTACTTGGGCCCTGCACTGAGTGGCTTCAGGAGCATGTGGCAGCCTCTGTTGCTGCAATCCACAGGAGAGAACTGCTCAGCACTTCAGTGTGGTTTGGCTCCAACAACAGCTCTGCTGTGCTCAGAAATATCTCCATTATCATCACTTCTTTTGCCATTTTAATTTTAGCCGAAGTTGAAGGGAAGATAAATGGCTTCAGTGTCCCATTTGTTTCTGGGAGAAAAGAATGGATTTACTTTGGGAGAGTATGAAAGCAAGGCTGAGGGGTAAGTAGTCCCTGTGGGGAAGGAGCTGGAGGCATTTGTTCCTGGTGTCCCGGCAAGGCAGGCAAAGGCCCGGCTGTGCAGGGCAGGGCGGGGGCAGTGGAAAAGGCCCCGTGGCCAAGCCCTGTCAGCAGCGCTCATCACAACTGACAAGGGCCCAGTCTCTGCCAGAAGGCAGCTGAAACTGAGGGCTGGCTCAAGTCAAGGTGCTGTTTAGGCAATTAAGATTTGTTAAAAGAAGACGCTAATTGTGACAGTTCTTACTGCTCAGACTGTAACCAAGGGCCTGGAGCGCTGTGTCCCGGAGCACAGGGCACAGCTGGAGAATCTGGGGCAGCCACTGTGTGTGAGCTCTGGCCTTTGCTTCAGGAAGAGGCACGTTCAGATGAGCTGGGCTGAGAAGAGAGGGTAGCACAGGACTCCGGGCATTCCTCAGCAAAGCCCAGCAGTGGTTCCCGTGGAGCTACACCAGTCTCTGTCTTTGGAAAAAAAACTTGCGGGTAATAAGTAGCTCCAAATGCTGAATTTCAGTTCTGAAGGCATCATCTGCCACTTGGGTATCTGTGCCACAGAGCTCAGTGAAGCAGCTCTCCTGTGTCCAGGAGCCCATTCCTGTGTTCCCTGGGGGAGCGGTGCCAGCACTGAGCGGAGGTGCCCGAGGTGCTGCTGCACTCTGCAGCCGGGGGCTGCACCTCGGGAGCACTGGGGATGTGCCTTGTGCTCTGATGGCAGCTGTGACCAGCTGCAGCCACTCACACACAGCTGCTGCACTGGGCACTGCTGGGAAAGCCAGAGGGCACCTGCATGTGTCTGGAGAGCACAGGATGGAAGTTTAGGTTTCTTGAAGAACTCATGTCTACCTTTGACCCCAAAAACAACCAGCAGGCTTGGGCGCTGCAGAAACTGCATTCACAGGCTGGAAAGGCACAGCTCAGCTGTGCAATGCCCTTAAGACAGGAAAGTTTTGCTCTGTTTTTGGAACATTAAAAATCCTGTATTTTCAGTTAAGAGGAAGCACCAGATGCTTCCTGTTAGTCACAATTTTTGACAGTTTATTAATCTTTCTCCCCTAGATCTTTTCAGATATTTTAGCTTCTTGGACTCTATCTAAACTTAAAACTGTTCTCAGACTGTTCTGTAAAAAGAGAAACAAACCAGTCTGAGGTGAGACCCAGGCCAGGGGACAGAACCTGTGGGCTTGGGGAAATCCATTTTACAGAATCACAGAATAAGCTGAGGTGGAGAAGGGACCCATCAGCATCATCAAGTCCAACTCCTGGCCCTGCACCAGGCACCCCAAGAATCAGACCCTGTGCCTGACAGCTTTGTCCAAATGGGTGAAAACATCTGCACTATATGAGAGGTGTTCCTACTACAGCATTAGTGAAGATCTAGATCTATCTTTTTAAATTGTTTCTCCCATCATTTTAGACTCCCTTGACGCATTCATGCCTTGTCATTTTAAGTATGCTTGCTCAGTTACTGTTTCAAACGTTTTTAAATGGTCTTAGAACCAGTAAGAACAGAAGCTTAAAGTTAAACCACACAGAAACACCAAGAGAAAAAGTTGTTACCTTTATTTCAAAAATAACCAGTAATACTGACAAATTTAAAAAGCAATTCACACTCATACAAAAGTATTCATGTGTTCTCCAAAACCACTGTATATTAAATGTCAGCATTTTAATCACGTTTTGATTTACTAAAAATAGATGTTTTTTAGCCTAGTTATTTAAGCAACTGCAAAAATCATTAAGACCAGCGTTGGGCATGTAATACAGTAGGACTGTTTGGCAGTCTAGAACAACATTCCCACACCTTGTCCTAGCTCCTTCTTGGTTCATCCATGAAAAAGAGGACAAGAAGCTACTCGACACTTTGTGTAGGTAGATCTCAAAAGCTCTGAGGACTCCCGTCCCCTTCTTTCCATAGGAAGACCATTGCACTTTGGAGCTCACAAAATAATGCTGAACAAACATCCTGTTTTTAAGGCTAAACTAGTTGAGAAAATTGACTGCTATCTTTCAAATTATCAGTGTGGACAGAAAAGGTTTAGTTCTAATTAAAAAGGGAATTCTAAATAACAAGGCTTTTTTGAAACCACACACAATAAAGGCTCAGACAATAGCAGTGCTCACTTTCACTTCTAGCTTAACTGGAACAGCCTGGCTCTGTTCACTCCACCTGCACAAATAGCAGCATCAAGATTTTCTAAAATTATTCTCGGAGGGAAAGCAAATGTCATCAAGTCCCACTTCTGTTGGCGCTCCAACCCCCGCAGTATTTGCCTTAACACAAGATCTATGTATCTATGGTTTGCTATATTGCCACGAGTTCAGAGAACGTCCCGGGCTGTCTAAAGCCAAAATACCATGAGCGGGCAGCACTTCCGCACCCCGTCTGTCACTGCCAAGCGCTCGCTGCCCGGGCGCCCCAAGGGGATTCCAAACACGGAAAGAGCTGAAACTAAAGGAGTTATGGCACAATGGGCATCTTAACTTAGAGCTACTGTTGGTCCTGAGGCTTCGTATCTTCCTCTGCCACACTGCAGCTGCAGAACATTCCAACGTCGGCAGGCAGCCGGAGACATCAGGTCATATAGCGAGTAATAGCTCTCAGAGCATAAAGTAGTTCGGCTTGCATCCGAGCTTCTACCAGAAGCAAATTTACATGGACCTTCAGGAAAAGGAGGAAGTGAGGCGTTAGCACCGTGCTCACCATCACACGCTGCAGGGACGGGGAGCCTGCGGGGCTGTGGGTGTCGTGTTACAGCAGCAGCAGCAGCAGCGCGGGGGAGCAGCGCACGGGCAGCAGCCCGACCGCGGGAGCTGCTGCGGGGCTCACCGAGGGGGAGAGAGGGACGAACGCCGCACCCGGCACAGCGCGGCACCGGCCCACGGGCACACTCGGGCAGGGCCGGGCCCGTAGGAAGAGGCAGTTCCTTTAGCAGACCAGCTGCTTTAGCTGCAAAACACAGAGCAGCTTGCAAGCACACGAGCCCTTCTTCAGCAGTAGAATATGCACAGTTTGTGCACGTTTAGCTTAATGAGGTTAATGATTAAAGGCCAAAGGGCAGTGAGTACCTGCGGAGTAGAGGGGGCTGTTAGCCAAGGCAGAGGTGACAAGGTCATTTGTCCCTGGGGACTGACAGAAACACACGGGTAGTTACCGCCTGAACAACAAGGAGTGGTTGGCCAAGGTGAAGCAGCAGAAAACCTCTCAAGTGCCATAAAACTGCTATCTCTGCTGAGACACAGGTGTTCAGCAGCTATCAGAGTTCCCCAGCTCATCTCCTCAATGCCTTTATTGTGTTTCTTTGAGGATGAGATCAGAAACCATGTGGGGGAGGATGTGAAAGTATTTTCTCACTGACAGCACAGCACGCTGCTGTGAGTTTGCTCTGGCCTGTAAGGGCCGTGTGTGGTTTCATCTGCATGATCTCCATGAGGCTGTATGGTGATTGCATTCAGTGACATGTGCACGAATGATCCTTGGATTTTGATGGCTATGGAGATGGAAAGTTTTGGGCTTAATGAAGGATTTGTGTGCATGAGAAACTCATCTATCAGTTAAACAAACACAGGTAATGTTTTACTTGAACAACCTTTACCTGAACCCTGTTTTAAGGGGTTTATCAAGAACTAGAGCCTCTGATAATATGAACACTAATGATTAAGGCATCTTTATGTTTCAACACTGATTTTCAGTGATGCCAAGAAATATTTTTCCAAAGAGAAACTGGAGGATACAAACTTTATGTATTAGATACCTAAGAGTTACCAGCTGGAAATATGACTGGGAGATGCAATTCAGACTAACCCAGCAGCAGGGCTTTAGGTTTTAACATAAAGAAGCTGCTGTGGGGCCATTCTTGCTAAAAGGCCTGGGAGACTGGGAAGATGCTGGGCCAGCCAGCAAGCTGTGGGCTCCAGGTCTGAGACCAAGAGGTGGATGGATCTCATCACTTCCCTGCCTCTGTGGGACACAGGCAGTACTGACTGCACCAGAGGCGAGACTGTCTAACCCCCCACACTGCTCAGAGCTTGCACAGACCATGTCAGCTGTTAGCCAGCAAACATGCAGTAGGAAAGGGGAAATTATTTCAGCCTGGGAATAGGATGCTTCCTACTGAGTGTGAGCAGAAGCCCAGCAGCATCAGCTCAAGCTTAAGCTGGGAGCTGTGGCTGTCAGGGAGGCGCTGATCTGGAGCCCGTGGCTGTCCCTCAGCACACACATGAACCTACCTTCTCAGAGTGTTCAAACTGCCTCCAGAAGCTATCATACATTCTTTTTGTGGTCTTTTCAGGGGTGCAAACCACAGTCTTGATATAAACTTTAAAGCTGCGGTCCAGCAACTGATTAATTTCACCATAGTCATAATCATCGTATCTGTTCGGAATGGAAAGAAAGACACTTTTATTTTCAGGCAGCAGTTACTCCACTTGCATTGTTTCTAAGTTCCTATGGCAAAATAAATTATTGGGTTATTTGTAGCACTAGTGGCCCTCCCCCAGAAACAAAAATATATTTCAAAAATACACGTTTGCTTAATAAATAGCTCTGGTTCAACCTGAAAAAAACCAATGTGTTTAGAAGAAAAATAGCAAAACTGACCTTATTCCAAACATACAATGAATATAGTTCCAAATAGCTCGTCTCAGCATTGAGGTATCCACATCTTTGTGCATGGCCATTGTGTTGTAAGTCAGATTATAAGCAATATGGAACTTCTCATCAAGCAGTTGTCCCACATCTGGATACAGACGATTAACCAAGGAATAGCCATGGTCTTCCCAGGAATAATCCTGAGAACAGGTAAAAATGCAGAATGGAGCATTTCAGAAATGAACTTGCAAAGACCCAAAGCTCTAATGTAATTGATCTCAAGGCAGATAATCCTTTGGGGGGTGGGGGTTGTTCATTTGCTGGCTTTAAGCCTCCCCAACGGGGCAGTGGCAGCACAGCATTTCCAGGTTTGAGCAGATTCACACCAAGGCTCCTGACAGCAGCCCCCACCCTTGTTACCTGAGCACGAAAGGTGGGCACGTGCATTCCATGTCTGGAGAAGTCTTTGTAACCATAGCTGGTATCCTCAAAGTGACGAGACACATCTCTTGTTGCTGCAGACTCTTCATCTTCTGCCAAAGTCAAACAGAATTTCACACAATTTGGGTAAGAACAAATGGGAGGTGTACTAGCAGAACTCTTCCAGAAGAATGGGTCTCTGGGCTTTTTAAACAAACACACAATTTCTCTGGACTACCCATATTAAGATTCTTTGGTACAGCTCAGTGACTGCAGCTGTGGTGTTCAGAGGCAACTCCATGAAAAACACTCAGGGTTCTTTCTTACAGACAAACATCTTTTTCTCCTCCTGTTGTGCAGGAACCTTCACCCTATCCCCTACGTCTAGGGGACATTTTTCCCCCTGGCTCAACAGGTCTGTAAAAACCTTAGGGGAAAATCCTGGTTTGGAACAGAGAGCTTATTAAAAAAGAGACTTCTGAAACTTCCATGCCAAGTTTTTTAGAGGATCTTGTGCTGAAGAGCCCACGACAACCCTAAACTTATAATAGATTGAGTATTGTCTCTCAGTCATCGGAAAAGTAATGTTGCATACACTTAAACAGCAAAGCATGTCAAGTGTCTTGTTTTCACAGTGTCTTGTGAGATGCTTAAATCTCTTGTGAAACTTCTGAAACTCTCAAGAGAGAGATTCCATTTTGGCTGGAGATTTCTATTAAACATAATATTGGTCAGGGAGTGTTATGGTGTATTTGCAAGCAGCCACAGAGACTTTGCAATACTTTGCTTTTAAGTGTTCCTGGAAGAAAACATGGCATCCCTAATCCCGATTCCTTCAAAGAAATGCTGATGTTTTTGAGACATCTAATAGCACTTCTTGCCCCTTTTGCACCAGTATCTCTTCAAAAATAATTTGGAAAAGACTTAATAAATACATATACACGCTACAGCTGTTCTACCTGAAGAACACACGAACATGCTTTCTCTCTTCTCTCTTTCAAAACGGGTGGCCATCTCTTCTTGGCTGGCTTCCTCTTCATCTCTGCACTCCTGCAGCTGCTTCATCTTCTCCATGAGAGCTTCAACTTCACAGACAGACTCTGTAGACTAAAAGAGAAGAGAAAGACACTTCATGTTCGTGCAACAGGAACTGACAATGATGGCAGAAAATTCAAACACAACTTAAGTCCTTCATTTACGTCTTTAAATAAGGTTTTTTCAAGGAAAACAGTTTTTGAAAGAAACCTGTACTGACCCAATGGTTCACATTTAGCCATCATCTTTTCTCAATTAGATCCCTGGTATTTTTAGCACGATTTAAAAATCACAGCACTTTGGAACAAGTTGTTCTCACACTAAAATTAGTTTCCCTTAGTCTAAATGTTCAGCAACTGAAAAACAAGGAGCTGTAACAGAAATTCTCATAGAGGAAGTAACCACAATTTACCACCCAACTGAATTTTCCCCCTTCTCTGCTCACAAAGAAACATTGAAGGAAAAAGGAAGAGTGAGTGTAAACGCAGATTTAGTGAAGCCTCAGAAGAAAGCCAGTGCAAGATAACTGTCTTTCACAAGAGCTGTTTTAACACCACAGGACACTATTAAGTCAGTAATCAGTCTTGTAAAACTTCATCAGCACAAAGCAAAGTAAAATTACCTTTAATTTATACAGTTCTGCCCCTTTCTTCCCTGCCTTTTGCAGGTTGCTCCTTCAGAGAGCCAGCAAGCTCCATCAAACAAATGTAAATGCCACCCACACCACTGCAGTAAGATGTCTCAGGCAAGGAACCTGCAGCGAGAACACCCTCATGCCTGTTCTTAAACCAACACTTAGTTCACATCATGCTTTTCACCAAGGGAAAGCAAGTCCAGATCAGTGTAACTGCTGCAGGCTGGGAAGACTGTTTTAAAGACAGTCACAAAGTTATGAATGATCTGTTAAGTGATCTGTTGTGTGATGCATCACAAACACCTCAAGGCAAAAAAGTCTGAGCCTGGAATGAAAGGAACAGCCAGCTTTCCTCTGCACCCATGAAAAAAACATTCCTGGCCACTGCTGCTCAGGACAGGTACCATGAACTAGCTGAGGCTGGGAGTCCTTTCAGTTTGCCTTTATGAATGACAGTCAGAAAAAACAGACACCAGAGCTTGTATCTGTTCTCCCTTTGGTAGCTTCTCCCACCTTACCAGTATCATTTCAGCTTCTCCTAAAAGCATTTTTTCAACTGGATACCCACATCTGGATTAGGCTCATCAATCCCACTCTCATAGAACGAAAGGAGACAGGCACCCTCCACATACGAAGTTTACAAAGAATCTACTACTGTTGGAAGAGGTTGTTTGCTCAGACAGACACTTACTGGAACACTTCCAGCTGGGCTGGCATGGATCTCATCCACCCCGTGGTAACCATTTGTAATATCACAAATGCAGTAGTTACTGACAGAGGGGGGCCTGAAGGTGTGACCCCCTTCACAGTCAATCTCTGGGCTGATCCCACAGCCAAACGTGAAGGAAGCAAGGGAGTGGTAGTGCGTGAGGAGAACGACAGCATGGATCAGCTCTGCCAGGGACCAGCTGTTCTCTTCAGTCTTCAAAAGTTGCTTTAAAAATCAAGCAAGACAAAAGTATTAAAAGTCATTCATATGACACCACCTTAATGCAGTTTCTCAACATACTTTTTTACCAGGTGAAATTATTTTTCCAACATCCAAACTTGCTTCCTAACTCTGCTGCCATTGGTGTGCTCAGTGACCTGCCAGACACAGACTCACGTGGTTAAGCCACAAAGGAGACAACTTCTCTCCCCTCTCTGTTCCTGAGCAATTGAATCAGCTGGGGTTTCTCTTTTGCACCATGTGGTTTCTACCGAGGCCAGACTGACTTGCATTGAAATTTCACACCTCTGATGAAGATGCAACCACGATAATTGCAACGTTTGTTCAAATGTTCTTCACAGCATCAGAAAACCCATGCAACTCTTGCAGATCAGCTGTGTAAAAACCTGGCACCAGGGCCAGGCTCCCTCCCTCTTGTCCCTGTGGGTGGAATGCTCTAGATTTGACAAGAAGCTTCAAACCCCAACTTCCCCTTCAGGCAGGAAAGTGTGGGAGGTTTGGGGCCTTCTGGCAGAGCATGTGCCCTCCCCCACAGCCCAGCGTCCTGCCTTCCCCACTGGACCTGCCACCACCTCCTCACCAGGCAAGGAAGCACCGAGAAAGTGCCAGCACTCCTGTGCTCCTTGCTAAGGGCTCAGAGGAGAGCAGGGGGGCAGAAGCAGCAGCCACCTGGTGCCTCACTGGTGCCACAGTCCTGGCTGTCCTGTACCACCCCCGCTGCCCTGGGCAGCTCTGCCAGCCTGCTCCTCCAGCCCAGCCTGCAAAGTCACCATTCGAACCAGCAGCAATCCAGACAAAAATGTGGTGGCTGGTGTTCTGCCTAACCTCTGGCACAATCTCAGAAACACCCAGGGCTTCTGGCCACTGGAAGCACACGCTGGGAGGAGGTGCACACCTGAGTGCATCATCACCACACCAACAGAATCCAACCTGACACGGAAATTTTAGCGTGTTGTAAATTAAATTTGTTACTCATGTAAGAGAAGTTACCACGTTGGTTTTACAAAAGCACAAGTGATACTGTATCTATCATGCAGTGACATAGCACTGAAATCAAAGTCATTTACACAGAACATCTTTCACCCTGTCCAGCTCTGAACTCGAAGAATCTGTGATTGCTTTACTGAAAAAAAGGGAACATTCACATCACTCCATGAAAGATCTACCTCGATATGTTCCTTGGTGATAAGCCAGGGTCGGTGAGCCAACATTTTGTTCAGTTCTCCTAAATTTTGCAGTTTTTGAGGTGCATTTTCCAGACCATTCAACCACTTAGGGTCTCCACCGACATGCAGGAAGTCATTCACATGGAGGTTAACAAGGTAAGAGCACTGATGGCGTGCTGCAGCCTAGCAGGAAGACACAAGGTGATACAGAAAGCAATTACAAAAAGTTAGTACTTTGTGACAAATACCGTAAGTCCATTTCCTCAGAACATCCGAGAACAAGACTTGCACTGATCAAAGGCTGAAGTAAAAAAAGATTTCTGAGATTAACACATCTGTTATGATTGTTATGATTGTTGTCCTGTATTGTTGCCTGTTATGATTATTGTTCTCACAACATCAATACCCCTTGTTTATACTCACTATCATTATGCTGGCTACAGGTGCAACATGCCTATACCCAGGGAGAAGTACAGGCAGGCATTTTTACATATCCTGAAGCAAGCAATCCATACTGCATCCTACTCCCCAGGGGGGAAAAAGCTGTCTCTAGCTGAATCCTTACCAGCAAAAATCAAAAGCAGGTTTTAGGCTGCATATAGCAAGAGAGACCATGGGCAGCTTTTCAGCAAAGACAGGCCCAGTATCATTTATTCAAGCTAACATTTTCTGCATCAAATTAAGACACAGCTCAAAACTTTAATTCTACTTCAGCAAGCAAAGATCATTAAACTGGCAGATTGAAAATTTGAAATCAACCACTTCTGGCAGGAAACTTGCTTAGAATGTACATATTCAGAAATGGATGATGGGAGAGACTACTGAGTTAGAGGGAGGTGTTGTGACAGGACACACACACAAAAACCTAAGCTTTCCTGAGAAACAGTGTCTGAGATACTAAGGAAGCCAATAACAAACAATTGTCTTATTTTTATATCAGATTTCCCCCCTTCTTCTCACAGTCCTATCACAACTATGAACATAAAGTGCTGATCTTAGGAAACAATCTGTGAAACAGACACAAAACAAACCTACTCTGCTCTTCCCCTTAGCTGCTGGTGAAATGCCTTTCCAACTAGAAACTGCAGAACACAGCAACAGCTGCTGTCACACAGGAGCAGAGACGCTGCCAGAGCGGCAGTTTCTGCCCGGTGCCTACCATTATCCCGATGTAGTGCCGGTAATGGAGCGGGAGGGGCCCATCCATTTGCAGGAGATAGTGCTGTGTTTTTAGAAAGCTTTCCAGATACTGCGGGTGGAAAACCATCACCAAGGTGACGTTGTCCAGTCGGCCCAGCGTGGCAAAAGACTCTGCAAACAGCGTGTGCATCGTGGCGTCCTCCTTTCCCACTTGGATCGTCTGATGGGGCACAAAGAGCCATGAGCAACAGTGTCCAAGTACCACCAATAAAACAGTAAATAAATGTCTTACTACAGCACCCAGAGGCCACAAGTGAGAGGAATTATATTATAAATCTATTAATGACATTAAATCAGTGCGCACAAGGCACATAAAAGCCCTTTAATGCCTCTCATTTTGGAGATCACGAGTGGTTAGAGCAGCAAAAGGAGATTTTTGGCTTTAGTCTTTCTCTAGTACAACACTGACTTCTCATTTTTCACTGTCTCATCTTCACTTTCTCGAATACCCCAGGCTGATCTAACTTAGTTTATTGTAACTAAAAGCTAATCAAATAATCACCTTTACTAAGGGAAAAAGAGGCAAAGAAGTAAAAATCTAGCTAAGATGACAAGAGACAGAGAAATAAAAGTGAATTGAAAAAGGCTCTAAAATTCCTAGGAAACCACAGGCCTATTACTAACTTTTCCTCTGCTCCAAATTCTCTTACCAGAGGATCAGGAGAGAAGCACCAGAAGTGCTCAGCCACAGCACTCTGAAGCTTCTCAGATTCTTCAGAATGGTAGAGGCAGCTCAAGAAAAAGCAATCCCAGAGCAGAGGGGCAGGTACCTTGTGGACCAGTAGGAAATTACATCCGGATTTTCACAAGGAAACAGTATCGGGTTTCCCTGGTGCTAGACAGGACCACGGGAGGGGTCATAACTCTTCCAAAGCTCCCCAAGGCTCTCACTGTTCTGTACACTAGAACTATGGCCAAAGTCTCACCAGGACTGAATGTGATCGCTACTGAAAATGTTTTGCAGCTCAGCAGCTGTCCTGAAACCAAATGTGGGCTACTACTAAAAGGATGTTCCTTAAAAGCATAAAGTTCACTATGTACTTGAAAACACTACCACACCTCCTTCTCAGGGATGAATCTGCTTGGTCCGTGTCCCAGTGGTCTAGGAATTCTTATTCCAAGTTCCTAGAAAAGAAAATTACACCACCTCAGCATTTAGTTATAAACAGCTTTTTAGCTGTGGTTGCAAGAAAGAAAAGAATTCTCCATTCAGAGCTGGGCTTATTTGGGTACTTGTGGTACCCTTACACGGGCACTTTTACTAGTACTGTTTGTACAAATGCAAATCATTTTTTATACAAGTGCTTTATAATTAGCTGTGCTTGTTTACAGCATACTGCCCCACTCCAGCAACAAAAAGTTCAACAACAAAGGCCCTGTCAACCAAAGAAAACACACACACACACACACACACACACACACACACCACAGCCTGGCTCACAGAAAATTCTGCATAAAGCATATTTTGGCAGGGTGTCCAGGACAAGGAGTTCCGAACATGCCGGCTGCTGTGTGGTTATGCCACTGATAGGAGCCGAGGCTGCTGTGTGTGTGCACATCCGCAGCGCGCCAGCACACAGCACCCTGTGCATCTGTCAGGAAATGAAACAGCTGTAACCCTAATCAGATTTCTTCTTCCCAACCTCAAAGAGCACTTAAACTGCTGAAAGTACCTGATCTACATTTGCATTTGCTTTCCTTTCAAGACAGGATAAAAAGCTATTCACGGTTGGAGGGACTTGCTCCATCAGAGCAGCAGCAGCCATGTCCTTGCACACACTTCTGTGGATGTGTTGCCCTTGCAGGTAAGGGGGAGGCTGGACACCCCTGGCAGTTCACTACTTGCGCTCTCCCTCAGCTGGATGAAGCTTTCTGAGGGGCCTATGGCACCCTGGGCCCTTCCTTGAGCCAAGGAGCAAATGCATAAAAGAGCTGGGTGTGTTTGTGTCCTGCCTGTTAACAGTGTTCCCTTTGCAAGGGTGGCAGCCATGTGTTCCCGGGCAGTCTCTCCGTTTGGCACAGAGCAGCCCTCTGAGAAGGCACAGCAGGTTCCAGGGGCACGCTGCAAAGCAGGGCCTGGCCTCACCTCACCCTTTCACACGTGCCCCCTCCCCACCCGTGGCTGCAGAGGCTCCCTCTGCCGTGTGTGCAGCAGTTGCTGCAGACCAGCTCTCCTGAGGGGATTATGCCCCCAGCCAGCAGCTTGGCTTCCCCAGGAAAGGCGGGAGCCCTGCCAGCTGATGGCATGGCGCTCCTACAGATGGAGGGACCTGCGATTAAACCTGAGCGTGGAGCTGAGTGCTAAACACTTGGCTATATATAAACTAATGGTTTGGGTTTCTTATCTGTACCCTCTTTCCCAACTGTGTTTTAGAACATATCCATTGCCTCTGCTCCATAGCCAAACCCACCCATTTTGTGATGATACCAACCCCGTCCAGGCTCTCAGCTGGATTTAGATGAATAAATGCCATGTACTGAGCCAGCTCAGGCCACACAGAGCAGAGCAGAGGGGCATTATCAGCTGGTTTAGGCCTCAAGAGCAGATGAAGCCCCAAGAGCTGCCTGCCAAATGCAGTTTTTAGGTTGGCCGCATTTTCCCCACATAGATAAAGGCTGTTACAAACATGCAGTACTGGCTGCACTCACTACTGCATTTTTTCTTTCTTTAGCTGAGGCTTCTGTTTGCACGAGTTCACTGCACGAGAAGCACTTTTATTAATCAGTTACCGTTCCCTGAACTTTCCCCTAAGATTAAAAAACAGCTTCAGAGAGCTGGAAACAAACAGTGCAGGCCTAAGTGGCAACTACCAAACCCTTCAGACTCTGATGGTCCCCTAAATCCTGAAGTCAGATTCCTTCATTTCTCCAGTCTTACCTGGATAAAATAAGATCAAAGGGCAGCTCTTATGACTAGTATTTTTTACTTTTTCCCCACAATGCAGTTTTTTTCCTGCTATGGGCCCCAACACACACAAACAAATTTTGCCTGTCAGCCAAGCAATGCCATTTGTAGGATGGAATTTATCAGCATCTCTCCTCAGCTCAGCACAGCTTCTTATCTTGGCTACAACTCCACTAGAGAAACATCTTACATCCAAACAACAGCAAGCAAAAAGAGTCATCATTTAAATTAGCAGTCTGTAAGCAGTATTTAATTTAGCAGATGTCTGCAGTTTGGCAGATCAAGCATTCCAAGACAAATAACTTGAAGTTTAATTCTTGAACAACTGTTTTTCAGTCCTTCCTTTTCCCAGAACAGTTAGAGATAGAAAAAAAAGCCCAAACCTCGACTTAAGAACCTGAGATCAGCAGGCTGCTCATGTATTTTGCCTCACAATCTAAAATACATCACAATCAATACATTTCGTTTTTTAAAGCATACAGAGGTCAAACTTAGGATTACACTGCACGTAACAGGTTATATTACTCAACTAACCAAACCCTTGCTGCAAAGTGACTTAAGAGGTCGTTTTAATGATTAAATAAGTTGCTTTGTTTTCCATTAGGAGAGGGATCATTCCCCTGATATCACAGCATCAGCCTAATACTTGAGAAGTCTGGGTTCAAGTCTCTGTTCTGACAGAGGCAGAAAAGGATTTGTGAAGATGAGCCTGTTTCCCATCTGCAAAATGGGGGTTTCTTCCAGAAGGTGCTGAGAACAGAAGCAGCTTGTCATGAGGTGCATGCTTACCACAGCCATGAGAGTTGTGTAAAACCTGACCCATTGGAAGTCTTTTGAAAACCGTCATTCCTCAGTTACAAGCTATGACAGACCTTTTAAAAACTGTTTGCCCGTCTTTTTCACAAGCAGCATTTAATCAAGTTCTCCTCGTACAGAAATAGTTGGGTGCTCCCAGCATCCCAACATTTCACATACCGGATAACACAGCAGTAATTCTCAAAACAGTCCTAGTGAATATTTCCTTTGTCCTGACCACATTTCTGTGCTTCACAACACCCTTCACTAAACCTCCATCTTCTGAATACATTCAACTCCGGGAGCAGCACTCTGCAGCTTTCCCTCTCAAAGGCAAGCCCTGCATCCTGACCAGACACACCACTACATCTCTCTCCTCGCATCTTTCTCTGAAAGCACCATCTCACCTGGAGCACCAACAAGCACTTGGTGAAGCAGTTGTGCCTAGGACAAGCAGCAGCTGGAAAAAAATCCTGTATTCATTTTGGTCATTACAAAAGTGTAAGCAACTTTCATGCGATTCTAGGCCACAGAGTTGCACACCACACCAAAGTGACCTACTTAGTGACACATTCTCTGCTTCAGACTTCTCCTGGCTCCCTTCCTCCTGTTTGTGAACCTCACCATACCACTTTCATTCAGTCTAGAAACTCTGCAGCTGAATACAGCTCAAAGCTCAGCAGAAAGCCAACCACAACTGAGGCTTTAGGTGCAAATAAATAATAACAATAACAATAATAATAATAATAATAATGATGATGCATCAGAGGCACTCCATCTTCAAAGCCAAAACATAAAACTCAAGTGGCTGCAAAGCTGAGCACCAAGGATGGAACAGATTTCACCTTCAACACCCAGAAGCTCAAGCTAATGGAGGAAGGTGGGCCTTGGGTGGGAATCCACTGCACTGCTCACCTCCCACGCACAGCTTGACAGAAAACCAAGACTTTGGCCGTCTAAATGCTGTGTTGCTTTTGGGCAGAGACAACCTCAGAACTCACAGAAAAGCCTCCTCTTTCCCCTTATGTAGCATAACTTGTATTTCTGTACAGCCACTATCATTATTTCCATGGGAACTATGTTCAACAGGTACCTATATCATTTCTGAGTCTACACATCCCCCCCTCATTCCTGCCATCTCATCCCAGCATCACATCTCATGTATTTAGGTAACGCAAGATTCCTGTGAGCTAGGACAAGTGTATTATCTCCCACTGAGGGAAAAAAAAACCAAACTGAGAAACAGAAAAGCCACACATCTTAGAGAAGCTGCTAGAGAGGACTGGTGGCTTGAGTTGAGGTCTCTCAAGTCACAGGCTAATGCCTAACCATCAGACTGTGCGCCTGTTCACAGGCTTCTGAGCCAGGAAATGCTTCATGCAAATCTACACCAAGAAAAAGCACTGCAGAGCTGAGACAGAAAAGTTAATGAGACAAGTCTGCAAACCTAATTATACACTTCCCAGTTACCACTCTCTCTCACCAGTCTGGCTCACTTAGCACTTCCAACTCCACAAGGACAGCCAGACCCAAAGTCTGTACTGCCTGCACATACACGCTCAGAGAAGACCACTCTAAAGCCTCAAACATGTATAAACTCACACAACTTACAGCTTTTCTGTATCTTACAATTGTCAATCCAGCTTGCTTTTTAGGTAGATTTTTTAAGCCTCTTGACAGGAACAGCATTCCTGTCAAATATATGTAAAAGCCTGAGACAGAAAATTGAACTGCAAATGCAGAAGAGGCTTGTAAATACTTACAGTAAAACATGCATCACCTCTGCTAGTAATAGAACATAATCTGCTTTGGTTCTGAATCTCTTTAAAATGTAAGTTAAAAAAAATGAAAAGTCACAGTCTAAAAGGACACCCAATATCAGAAAGTTCACCTAGAAACAGTGAAGCAGAGCTAAGCTACAAGCCAGGTTGCAGAGCCTCTGGAACAGGAACAGCTATCTAACCTTAGCTGCATTCTTCCTCCATCCTATGCCTAAAATGCTTTTTCAGATCCCTGCTGGTCCCTAACTATCACAGCTAGAGCTCTGTCTCTTATCAAAAAACCTCTCCCAAAACTCAATGGTAGTTTTGTCCAATGAATCTGGGGACTGTTACCAAACTGCTAATTTTCAGTCATTCAGGATTCATGAGCTATGATCCACAATGCTCACTCAGACTGATTCTCTGGTGTTAGCACAGTGAGTCATTCTGCTCCCCTTAAGTAGTCAGTACCACTATCAAATGCCGTATCTCTCTGAGAGACTTATTTACATACTTACTTAGGCCTTCTCTAAATGGCAAAGGGAACATTTTATCATAGACAAGCCACAGGCAAAGTAAAATTATAATTATCAATTTACTTCACTAAACCACATTTGAATTAACATCTTTATCTGAATCATCTATGTCCTGATTAAGCACAAAGTGCTGCTAGATTCAAATAAAATTATATGAAAATCACATCCCATAACACGATATAAAACAATCTAATATAAGGAACCAGAGAAGGAAAATGATTTTGAGATGAATTTTTTAGGTAGCAACATTTTCCTAGACAAGCACTCATCATTTTACATAATCTAAGTGCATGTCTACCCAAGTTTAGGGTTAAGAAAGGCACAATGAGCTGTGAGTTAAAAACTCTTCAACACAATCTCCCAGTAGAATTAACTCCTCCAGCATGCCAATGCTGAAAATTCAGCTAAGTATAATATGACAGGCATTTGAAGCATGGGCATTAAAAATACCCATTCAGGGCTTTATGAGCTTATAGGATGAAATGCCCCTAAGCATATAAGTGTACAAGAAGGCATTTCCAAGGGAGACTTGGTACTTACCAGTCTAAGAGGCTTCATGCTGCTGCTGCTGCTTCACTCAGTGTGAACTGTCTGGTTCCTGCTTCCCCTTTAAAGGCCACCGACAGCAAAACCTCACTGGTGGTGACACTGAGGCTACAAATGGAGTTTCCTTGTTTAGGACCTTAACAACAAGGACTGGCACAACTGGCCCCACAGGACAAGCTGTCACCAAGCTGATACACACTCAGCTTAAAAGATGTATTTTCAGTTCTGCTAAATGCAGTAGCTACTGGAGCTTTTGGAAAGGAAGCAATGAAGGACAAAGAGCCCTGATTAAATATGTTTCTTTTCCTGCACACAGACAGACAAAAAAAAAATCCTACACCTTTTCTAAACGTGGGGCTATGCAGAACTAGCAGATTTTCCTATTTCATTTACCTAATCCCCAAGTAGCTGCAATTGTGGCTTTTTCAAACAAACCGTGATTCCCCTTGAAATGACAGAAAAAAATGACTCAAAGAATGCTCATGTACTTTAAATTTTTGCACTGGTTGCATTTGCTGGGTATGTCCGACTGCCATTCAGCTGAAGCACCAGACATGTCTCCACTTGCATGGATTTAAAGAACTGAGAACAAGCACTCCCCCTCTGTTACAAAGCACTTTGTTCCACAGACCTACCACTCTTCGCTGGAACCAGAGCACAGCAAAAGCTGAACTGTTATATGAATTTAAAGATGTCAGTTCCTTTAATTTCAATATAATTTCTTGGAATGGCTCAAAGTCCTTTGAAATACATGATTTTGAAAACATCCCCCTCTAGTTTTTGTGACTTGATTCAAGACAGAATTCAAGGCAAGGGAGATCACACACCTTGTTCACAACGGCAGGAATAAAAGCCCAGACTTCTCTGTCTCCATCTCTAGCACCTCTTCTCTGGTCATCTCCTAGGACTGAGCAGTACAAGCAAGCTCAGCTGGAGCAGTCCCTAGGTGCTATGTGCTACCTGTTCTTCCTCACTATTAACAGCTCTTCCTGAAGTGGTTTTGTGACACAACCACCTCGAGTCCACAACCCAATTTACTTTTGATATGAGCTCACTGAAACTGAGGCTGAGTTTCAATGATCAGTGCCTAGCTTTTGTATATGGCACTTCTGTAATGAAACAGCAAGCATTACAGGGCAAAAGATTTGGAACTAATGCCTTCAATTTCCCTGCTATAAATACTATCTAAATATCAATAAATTGGTGACATAGAAGGAAACAAGTTTAAATGTGACAGTAGCTATTTGCATAACATGGACTGTACTGCTAGATTGTCACAGCAAAGCATATATCCATGTATATGTATCCATATGTATCCATGAGGTACTACATTACTACAAATCAGAAAAATACAAAAGAGGTTTTATGGATTTACATTTTTCCTTTAAAAGAAGAATCTGAACGTGGTGACATCAAGAAATTTAGAAGAAAGATCCAAATCAGCAGGTTCATTCCTGCTCAAAATAATGCTCTTGACTTGCATTTGTTTACAATTACAGCAATTCTCCATGAGAACACAAGTTCTTCTCCATGAGAAACACAAGTCCAGCCTTACTGTTTCAAAGGGATAATACAAATCTATGCAAGAACGAAGAAATGCCGTGCAATTCCGAGGCAAAAACCACCTGGAAAAGCCTGAGAACCCTGCAGACACCCCGCCACCACACACACAAGCGTACACAGCCCTTCTGGGACCAGGGGCGATGGGGAGGACAGCGACCGCATTTGCACTGTCAGCGCAGGCTCTGGTTATCCCGCGGCTGCACAGCACCGGCGACCCCCGAACGACACCCTCCGAGCCGGGAGCCCGCAGGGAAGCGCTGCTCCTGCCTCCCCGGCCCCCCGCCCCTCCTTCCAGCAGGGACTTTTCCGGGGGATGCGCCCGGGGAGCGAGACCCCCGTCCCTGGGGAGGCTCAGCCCCGCGGGGAAGGCGGAGGGGTCACCCCGGCCCCTCGCCACCCGCGAGTACCTGGTGCTGCCGGCCCGGCTCCGGCGGGCGCTGGGGCCGGGGCCGGGGCTGGGGCCGGGTCGCTGCTCCTGCAGCCCCGCCGGGCTCTGCC
>VZRZ01008263.1:269272-330105 GCA_013398175.1 Climacteris rufus
AGCAGCCCCCGCCCAGTCCCCAGCCCCGGACCCCGCGGCTCCCTTCGGCTCTCCTTCCCGGCACAGAGGCGCTCCTTGGACGGCGCTTTCCACCCCCCTCTCCTGTTCCTTGTGCAAGAGTTTCTACCTTCTCTTTAAGCAACAAAGTAATTACGGCTTTTAAACCGAGAAATCGCAGGAGGTTCACATTTTGCAGATATTTGTGTGACTAAGTGCGCCGCTGCTGCAGAAATCTGGCCTCCTGCCTATTCCCAAGATCATAACAGTCCCGGGCAAACATATGTTTTGCAATCGCATCAGCAAAACACTCGGCCTTTGTTTGCAGCAGGCTGTGCTTCGCCTGCCGACCCCCCAGGGCTGTAAACTGTGCCAGATGCCTCGCATCTCCCACCTCTTTTGGTCTGCGATTTTATGTCATCAATTATTTCAAAAGAAACAAGTCCCTGAGCTGGCCCACATGAGGTTTTTATTTTTTTTTCTTTCACAACCGTATAAGATCTATAATACTACATTCTGTTAGATAATTTTCCCTAAAATATTTTGAATGAAAATAAAATATGATAGAGCCCAAGAGGAGAACTGCCGTTGCAGTTTTCCTGGGAGGAGGGCCAGGGCAGCTCTGAACCCCTGAACATACTCACTTGGGGAAGGAAGGCTTCTGCTTACAATTCAGGCTGCTCGGTTTTGAGCCCTACCAAGTGATCTTAACAACCAAACAGGGAAATTCCATGACACTGAACTTTACACTTCTGTTAAATGTAAAACTGAACACTGCAAAACAGCCCACAGGCTGTTCCTGTTATCAAACCTTGCAGCTAAATGCAGAAAACACTGAGGACAGTGCTGCCAGGGGAACATGACGCAAGGCAGCAGTTCTGAACATCTCTAATTCTACAGCTTTAAAAGCTTCCTTTCCTCTTCTCTTTTCAAATACCACCACGCCTCTGGGACATGAAATTAACTTTGGAGAACCAAGGGATACTCTACTGCTGGAGGCTTTGCAGCAGTTGTAAGGTTAAATAACTTAGAGATGCCCAGGTACCACAGCTCCATCCTTATTTGGGGCCTTGGCCTGAAGCTGTTAAGTTTCTCCAGAACAAACAGTGTTCTTCCTACATACTTGCACTTTCTGAAATGCTCAACAGACGCATGGAGAAAGAATAATGCAATACTGGCAAGGAAGGTTGCATTTTGCGAGCTAACAAAATGAACTAATGAAGAACACTGCTTAATTCCCACTGGTTACTTCCTTACTTGAGGCCAAAGTATAACAAAAAGAAGGAATGGATGGACTCCTCTTTCAACACAGGCAAAGAACTGGCTCACACTCAGAAAAACTGTTGAAAAGGAGAGTAATTACCTGAAAGCTGAAATGCAAAAAGATGCTTCACCATAAGAAGTCTCCCTGGATGACAGATGAATGGTCATCTCCTTCAATGAACTTGTTAACACCCTTGGAAGAAGGGGTGGGGGAGGAAGGGCAGCACTCCCTCACTTCCAAAGTGTTTTTGTCCCACTGTGGTCAATTGTCCTGTCTGGGTATTTGTGAGGAAGCCTGTTTATATTAACAGTTGTTCCTATACAAAGAACCTTGGCAGATACAGATTCTTTTCTGGCATCATCCAAGGGAAATTCTCTCTCTTTAAACAACCAACTCAACAACAGAAGGTAGGAAATTATATTGTGTTCTTTGCTTTCTCTATCAGGATAGATGGAGGCAGTGACAGCATGTCAGAAAAACTGTGTACAAAGGGGAAGAGGAAGTTGCACAGCCACAGCAAACAAATAATAATGGACTTAAAAGCTCTCCCATATGGCCTGAGTACACAAGCTCTGCTCAGACCCCAGGTATGCCTCTGCCTTAGCAGAAGCCCATCGCCCCAGCCTGCTGCAAGCCCTTTCTCCACCCCAGCCCTCATACAAGTATTTCCAAAATGCAACTCCTCCAAATTAAAGAGCACACACAGACCTGGGCCACCTGCTCATCTGTAAACCAGTACACAATTCCAGGCTGAAATGATTTCTGTTTGTGAGCTAATATGACCAATTACAGGAGCCATGTCACGAGAGAACAAGGTTTGAAACTGGCACAAAGCTCCCTTGGGTACTAAGGAGCGCAAACCTCAGCGCAGCCGGGGGACACGGGGACAGATCCAGGGGGGGCACGGGGACAGATCCAGGGGGGCACGGGGACAGATCCAGGGGGGACACGGGGACAGATCCAGGGGGGGCACGGGGATAGATCCAGGGTTCAGTTTGCACAACAGGAGCGTTCCCCTGGGGAAACACAATGTATGTTTGAACGTGTATCCATGCAAGTAAACACAGATCTAGTGAAATGCTCCTACAGGAAAACACTGCAACAGATGTTTAACATGAAAATAGCAATAGATACCAAGTTCCTTTCACCCAGAAAGAGCACATGAGAGATATTCAAAGCAAACACCACCTAAAGCATGGAAGCATACTCCTTCATAGCAAGCGCTTCCACAAACGCTGCTTGCATAAATGGCATTTAACATCTGGGCACTCTAAGTGATCAGAAATACAGCTACATTTAAAGACATCCTGGGGAATCTAAAAGGAGACCAACAAGCTACACTGTGGAAAGCCAGATCCTGCAAACACATATGTCTGTGCTTGGCTGCTGTAAATGGAACAGTTCTGCTTCAGTCCAATAGGGCAGCTTTGTGAGTCAAGTTCAGTACGAAGATACGATTCCAAAGAACTGGCAAACCAAGATCTTAAACTCTCTCCATAGAAAAGCCAAGCAGGAGCACTTGAAACACCTGTTACTGCAATGCCCTGGACATCAAATTAGTATCTCAGAGGATGATCAGATGATTCTTTCCCAGGGACATTTACAAGTAAAACCAGGTAATTCTTTGGGGCTCTGAGCTGATTTGTATTCGTTTTAGCTCCACCTAATATGGTGACTTAATGAAGCCACCAGGTGTTTCAGCAATGACTAAGCAGCCCCACACCAGCCACTCTGAACATTTCCCTGTGGATTCCTCTCGTTCCTTGCTGTCCACAGCCACTACCCTTCTCATAACAAATTTCAAATGTGTCTATTAATCTCTTCTATCCCTTTATTATACATTTGCTATTTCTCAAACAGCAAAAATCTTTATCATGATAACAATCTGGCACAGCAATCAAACCATTCATTACAGTGATGAAAGAATTCAAATTAAATAGAAGAATGTATCATCATAGCATGTAAGTCAAGAAAAAATGGCCAGTATTTCAAAGCATTCCTTTTGATTTAACCTTAATCTCATTGTCAGTCTTCAAAACCTCATTCTATAATTAGAATTGGTACACAGTTCTAGGGAGAAGAATAAAATGTATTCTTTGTACAATCTAAATTCTTGCTGTATGTGTCAAAAGGGATCATCCCTTCAGGAATGTCATTGCACCTGATACCTTTATAGTAATAACAAAAACAAGTTGTTTAGTAGAATGGAGGGCTGACAATTGGCCACCTCAGGAGATAAGTTTAGACCAATATGCAGAAGCTTTTCTTTTGTAGTCTTTAGGATTGTAAGCCTGGCTAAGACTGAACATTTTACCCTATTCATACATTGTATTTACTGTCTTTTCTTCAAATCTTATCTGTTCTTGAAATGCTATTTTTCTATTTCTAGACCCTGCTTACATGCTGCTTTCTTAATGGCAATGGCCACATCTTCAGCTTTCATGGGCTTGTAAGTGATTATGGTGGTTTGTGAGTAATTATAAATCAGGTCACTCCTAGCCCACTGGATTTCCCACCAAAGACACACCATCTGCTCTCTCAGAGCTGCGAGAGGCTGTGAGACTCCGTTGGTTCACCTGAGCTCTTCTCACAATTGACTGACTTGAACTCCCCAAGCTGCAAGAACTCCATGGCTTTATTTGTTCCCTGAACTATTTGGTTTATCAACTCAGGACTCTTATTCCCCAAAAGAATGCTTCTTCTGGTACTTTCTATCTTTAAGATTTCTACAGCTTATCCCCACCTCTAAACCACAAGTTGTTTTGTTTTTAACATCACCACAGCTTGTCCAAAATTAACATTCTGTTCTGCAGTTATTAGGTAGCAGAAGTACAAAGTTTAATTTAGGGAGCTATAAGAAGTTGAGATCTTGAGATTATTCATGCTTTGGCAAGGACACAAAAGCAGAAGTATGGTTTCTAAGACTACTGCAAATACGTAGATTAAAGATGCCTATCTAAAGCTCAGAAGACTGAAAGAATGTCTTACCAGATTATTCTTCCCCCTTTTTATGAGGGTCAGTATGAGCCTATCCTAGGCTGAAATGGAGCAGCTGAACTAGAGAGGTTGTTTTTCTGGCTGGCTCTGGGCTCTTCTGCTGCTGTTCTGAGGTGACTTCAGACTCATGCACCACACAAGAATACTCTGGTTAACAACTGCCCCTAGACCCAGCTCTCCCAGAATCAAGGGGAGATTGTGGAATAGTTTCAAAGCTGATCTTGGTAGCTCACAGGTAACCTCTGCTCTTTTGGTGGCCAGAAGGTGTACAGAGAGGGGACTGGCTGTCCAGCTGCACATTGTCACTCCCTGGGGAATGGAACATCTGTGGGCTGCCAGTCACTCTGCAGTCTCTCAGTACTAAATAAGCATTAAGGTTAAACAAAACTAGTTTAACCTTAATAAAAGAGTGTGTCTGGAGCTCAGTCAAGAAAAATAAAACTTAACATAGCTCACAGCTGTCTAGAACTGGTTTGGCCTAAATAGGTCACCTCTCTTCCCTTTCCTTAGCAAACTGCCAGGTGACACCAATGCCAAAGATGTATTTCAGAGTTCCTTGGAGCTGGAATCCATTCTACCATCTTATACCGGTGTCCTTTCTCCCCACAATGAATACTGAAAAAGGATGAATATGCTGTCACCACTGAGTGAGAATTCAGCCTTGGGAACTTCCTGCAACTCCTCATCCTCATGACTGATTCAGTGAAGAGCAATGAGACAATTCAGAACCTTACTTGCTGTGCTGCCCGGAATGCTGTCTGACTCTGCCTCACCGCTGCCACGTAAAGATGCTGTTGGAAGGCCTGTCCTGCACGGATGCAGGAGGCTCTATCACTCAGTGGGCAATCAACTGCAAACAAACCTTTTACACAATGCAAACGTGTCTTCAAACAAGGGAAGGCCAGCTGAATCATCTCTGTGAGTTTAAGGTTTCTGGGTTGTTTTTTTAAACTGAATTTAACCTCAGACACAGTCTTTATGTGAAAAGAAGAAAAAACAGTGAAATGCATCTCATTACTAGCTTCTGACAGAAATAAGACACAACAGCAAGCACATGGGGAAAAAAAATGCCTTTAGAAATACTGGAATGTTACACTTGGCTTACTGGAACTGGGTGAGACCATGAGAGCAAGTGACCCAGAGCTGCATTGTTGCGAGGGTACAGCCAGTGTGCAGGAAATGCTGTGCAAGTGTCCTGTGAAGAAGCTGCAACTAAAACCTGCTCTCATATTCTGGAACATGCCACCCAGAAGCTCATCTTACCAGAAGCTTTCTGCCATCTTTACCCATAGGGGCTCAGGTGTGTTTTCAGAAAATTGCTTGATGCTCTGACCTGAGGCTCATGCCTGACTTGATTCTGCAGGCACAACATACAAAAAGCTTATTTCTGCAGAGCCTTCACTAAGGAACAAACTAGAAATTTATAAAATGCTATGTCAAGAAGCCAAGCTGACCCTTAATCTCACATATATCCACACTGCATTCAAAAAGTAAGATATTTTTGTGGGTTTTCTTTTTGTGTGGGGGATTTTTTTAAAATACATTCAATGTTTTCCCCACAAAAAGACAAGTAACAAGAATGGAATGTGACAAAATGGCATGCCATTTAGTGTACTTCAAGACAACTCTCAGCTATTTATCTGTAGCGTGATTGTTACAATGAGATAAATCAAGTGAAATAGTACTAAATTGATATGGTGAATTACTGCTAGAGATTCAGGAACCCTTCTGTCAGTAACTGCAGTTTGGGGAACTGCTCTGTGGCTTTCTTCTTACACTTACCACTTTCAGGCACATGCTCAGAGTGCCTCAGAGTAGCAGCCAGAAAAAGAAAAAAAAAAGAAAAATCAGTTCTTTTATTTGCAATTTTCACAGTCTAGCTGTGTCCAACATAATGCACATTATTTTTCTGAGTCTGATAGTTTTGGAAAATCATCAATATTTTTTATTAGGAAAAAAATCCAAGTAACTATAAAGCTGTATTACCCTTGCATTGTCTGTAATGACCTATCTTGACAGGAAGGTTGCAAGTTCTTCAATATTGAATCTCTCTCCATATTTACCTAATATATAGAGCCAAGTACAATACTATCATATAGGATTTATCAACTCCTTTAAAACACTATCTTGGCAAAAAGTTAAGTACAAAAGTAAACAGTGTCATCACAGAAAAGCAATCCATATCATTGATTCAATAGTAGCCATTCAGAAAACAGATAATCCTCTAGGTACTATACAACATCTGTTTATTAGAAGATAAGGAGATAACACCAGATCTATAATTTTCATATCAGTTCTGTTTCTTCTTGTTTTTGTACTCAGAGACAAACCCATTAAGACATCTGCTTGACGAGAATCATAAAAAATACCCAGGTGAATAATGTATTTCTTGTCTTTTTTGGCAATTGTTATTGGTGTTTTGTTTAAATTCAGACAGCACTGTAGTCTTCATTCTTCCCATTTTCAAAAGATGACATGGCTAAGATTTTTGAAACAGATAATTTTATTGGCCTTTGCTTTCTCAAACAGAAGAACTGAGAAAAGCACTGCTTTCCTGTTGATACAAATCCTAAAAGGTCCGGCCGGTCTCCTACTCAGCAATCGATACCATTTCATACAGTGGGTAGCCACTTGCAGTAATAGGCCATTTCTTTCTCTTAGAGCAAGCTGAGAGGTCCCTGCCACCCGGCCAGGAGTACAGCAGGGAGCAGGAGCCTCCCAGCCCACCAGGAGCCGGCCCACGCCAGAGCAGCGGCAGCCGGCGCGGGGCAGCGCGCTGCCCACACGTGCTGCAAGGACACGCTACACGTGCCCCCTCAGCACAGCACAACTCTGCACCCTCCTAAACCCTGCGGAACTTCAGAGCCTGGAGAGCTCCCTCAGGCCCCTGGGACAAACTGGCCTGGCACCAGTCCTGCAGGACTATCATCTTACCCTCCTACCGCCACTTGGCACTTTTCCACTGGCCGCAGAGGCTTTGGGTCCCTGCAGGACAACTGTAAAGTCACTGCGAGATTTCTGCAACTGAGCTGCTCAAGATCTAAATAAACCCACGTACTTTTCTGGACTTTGTAACATTGCTGTCTGCAATACTGGCATCTAAACCATGCAACTCTTAATACCTTCCCCCACCTATCTTCTCGAAAACGTTTTCTAGGGTAACTAAGTCCAAACAGGCTTGAAACCAATTCTAGCACTTTCTGTTCAAATACTGTTAAGTATATTTTATTTTAAGTTAACCACGGTATTGGAACTTAGCCTTAAATCCACTGTTTGTTACAATCATAATTTTAAATCAGCCACTTACTGTTATGAGAGAGGAAAGGCCACCTACTGCTGTTGGACCACCCTGCCTACTTAGTGTACAGCATTTTAAACAGTGATAGATTCTGCCAAAGTCCTGGGAAAGGCCAGCACTGTCTGTATAGCCCCCCAGATTCACACATGCTGAAACCACACACAAAATACAGCAGATGTGCTGTAGGAGACACAATGCTCTCAGATTTCCTTAGCAGAATCAGTATCTTGCAATCAAGTTACCATTGAAGCCTGATATATAGCAGTTTTCAAATGTAAACTAAGTAAACAAAGTACAAGTAAGTAAATAAAAATGCACACATACCATACTGAACATACACAATTTTACTAAGACAGTATTGAAATAGGAGCTTATAAATCTATTTTACTGTATTTGAAGCTGTAAGCATTCAAAAACCTTCTTATTTTGTCAGTAAAGCTACAAATCCATACCTGTCCCTCTGTCCTCACCAGCACGACATATGCTCTCTGGACACTCAGCAGGGATTCCAGGTCAGCACAACAACAGAGCAAGTGAAAACTCAGGCAGAACTGCACCATGTTTTCAATAGTGATGAAGATGCAACAATGATCACTGAAGCCTTCAAACTAAAATGCTAGCAACAAACTCTGGTTCATTTGCTGACTTGCCTATATTAATAAAAACAGCAGAGGACGAGTTCTCTTGTTTATGTAAATGTAAATGTCATACAAGTAACAAATTATAGCTTGATGTAAAATGTGATTTGAAAGAAATGTACATGTCCCGTCACACTCCTCTGAAGCTGGTAGGGATGAGGCTGAACCAAGTTTGGGTTGTAACCAACAAGGGCCAGAGGCCAACTCTTTAGAGCTGCAGCAAATAAGGAATTACTTGGCAAAGAGTTAAGTCTGGAGATGTCAAGGATCACTGCACAATGGCTAAAACAAACAAGACTGGGATGAGTCCAGGAGAAATCATTTTGGTGAGCTTAGACCTCGGGTTCAGAGAGAAACCAGAGCCAGGATCTGCGTTAGGATTTGAACCAGCAAAGACTGGCAGGGCAGAATTCAGGCATTGGGCTGGGGAAAGAGAGAGGACTCCTGAGCATCCTCTGTCTAGATTTAAACTTAAGCCTAGTAGGAGTCATTTGCTAAGGCAAGGTGTTTGCATGCCCACAGCCAGCAGCTGAAGTACAGAACTTCTACTAACCAGGATTCAGAAAGGGAGGTTCAATTGTGGCAAATGAGAGGGCTCCCTGAGTCCCCTCTTGTAACAACAAGAGGCTGATTCTTTGCTCTGTAAGAATAAATAAATAAAACCCTGTGTCCCTGAATTCCTACTGCAGTATCATCTATATTCTTTGTTCCATGTGCAAGGGCCACATTTTCTACAATAAATTCATTCTTGGGGCTATAGAACAATAATGCAGCCTTACACACACACAGGCAGACACTTTCTTAATAGCTGTCCTGCACTAATTATTTTGTTGAAAATCAAGACACTGCTAGGAGGGAATGTTTTAAACTGGAGTCACTTGAGATTTCAGGTTGTTTCTGGCAACACATTGCCCTGGCTGAGGGAAATGGTCTTGTACAAGCAACCAAAATTAATCATCTGACCACACCTCAGCTGACCTGAACAGGAAAGAAAGATAACCCCCATATAAGCTTTTACAGCAAATATGTTAGGAGAGGAGGACTTTGCCCGCTTTCACATGATACAGCAACTGGACAAATTCTCCTAACGGCTCTGGACCTTAAACACAGACTGCTCTGAGAGCAGAGGGAAGAAGAAATTAGCTAGAGGCAAGCTGAGGAGTGGGTTCACAGGCAGAAACTCCATAAAAGAAATGACAGGATAAGGTTAGGATGTTTCTGGATGGCCATGTGGGCACAGCCCACATGGGCAGCATACATGATGTTAAATCAACAAATTTTGGAAAAGCATGAAATGTAATTGCAGTGCATCCAGAACCATCTTAGCTCACTGGGTACTGCCTGTGACCTCCCAAGCATCCTGTGTGTAATAGGTCTGAACCTGCTCCAAACACAGCGGGCACCTGGGTGTATGCACAGAGCACTTTACAGACTGTAACCAGCTACCAGAGGCCCCAAATGACCAAATTCCTTTTTTCCCTTGTCTGTGCAATCTTCCAGGAGGCGAGGGGATGGCAGAGGTGGAAGGGACAGGAATGTGTGTGGGTAATGGCTGCACTATTTATGAAGTCCTAAAAACAGACGAACTCTCTGCATGGGTACTCACTGATGAAAAAAACCAACCCACAACTGCCTGCTCTGCCTCATAACAAGACAGACGTTCACATAAAACAAAACACACATTTAGATTTTTGGCTCAATATTCTTGTGTCTGAATTGTTGCTCTGCATATCAACAAATGATCCTTTGTTTTGAGAAAGCCTTACCGGCCACAAGTTTCCCAAGAGAGGGACACTACATCCTCAGGCACTGACAGGCCTGCCCAGTAATAAGTAACCAGCATGTATGGGATAGATGGCACAAATCCAGACCTGACTACACAGGAATCACAAGAAAACTGGCCAAGAGAGAGTTTGAGTTAAGAAGGTATCTGGATACAAGAATGACAGAAAAGTACTGAACACAGTTATCCTACAACCCTGCTATGCTGCCTTGCGTGCCAGCTTGTTGACATTTATGTGGCTATTTAAAAGAGAGAGAACAACCACAAACAAGTCACTATGCAAAACTTTTTTCTAAAAGTACAATGCTAAGGAACATTGGGCACAGAGGTGTCCAAGCCAGACTTAAAGCAACCAGCCTCACATTGAGAGTTACTGGCTGACAATTCTCAGTCAGCAGTAGCTAAAAACATTCAATCCCAAGCACCTAGAGCATGGGAAAGACTGCAGTCTATTTAAAAGTCAAGAATATCAAAAAGCTGAAGTAGAAACAGAAGCCTGAACTTGGCAAGTAAATGCCTTTTCCACTCCTTTTTAGACAAACTTCCTTGATGGAAGTTGTCTATTTTAAAGCACTTGAATTTTGCATTTGAGCATCCTACTAAATTCTTAACTGAGTGTGGTTAAAACTTTTTTTTATAAAATACAAGAATACAGTAACTTTTTTCTTTAAGTTTGTTGACAGACAAGAGTAACAGCACTTACATTATCGTTTTCAAACAGTAAATAAAGCCTCTAAAAGCAAATTTATTTCATGTTTCCTCTGTCAACTAGCAAAGTATCAACTAAATGTTAATGGCATTTATCCTGCTATTTTGGTCAACACCAGATTTGAAGGAATACAGCTGCATCCATTTTGCCCCATATGTTTTATACAAGTGTCTCCCTAAATGTTTTCTTCCTCTCACCATACAAAACTTCCACCAGCTGCTGAAGACGCTACCCAACTGTGTTTGACACTAACATGAACTTCCTCATCAGACCGTCTGCAACCTTTCGCCCATGTTCCCAATCGTCTCAGGGGGCAAAGGGAGTGGGCAGCTGCTCAGAAAGTTTGTAACTAACTGAACATTGTGAAAGGAACATGAAGGGAACTGGAGTCAACACATTAGATTTGAAGTTTTCAAGCAAAGTGCCTGAAGAAACAGCACATTATTTTTAGTCTGGTAACGACCTCGAACATTACATAAGTGTACTCTGTACATCACCCTGGAAAGCCTACAGTTCCTGTGGCAGAGGGGTGCTTGACCTCCACAGTTTGCTGCTTACAAACAACAGCTTACATCAAGCAGAGGGGCCCATCGTAGATGCCCTTAAACCAATTTGAAAACTCACTAAAGCAGCATTACAAGTATGTGAAAAGTAGGTGGGGAAAGATGCAGAAAAAAGCTTGAAAGGTTTTCAATTAACTTCCAAGTGGCACTTCCAAGAATCTGCATGTCTGTTCCATACTGTGAAATAATTTTCCAACTGTTTCCTTTGCCCAGTATTTTTCCAAACTGACTAGTACAGCCAAACACAGCCAGGCAGCTCAGAAGAGTGCAGTGAAAGACATTTCAGCAGAACCCTGGGTTCATGACCCATTTTATGTAATGGAAATCTGCTTAAATATGATTCTAATGTAGATATGACAACTCTTCACATTTAGATATCGACCTATGTGTGCCTCTCTTACATGCCAGTAAGGCTAGTACACCAAGTTCTTCCCTGGTAGGGAGCCCCTTCAACAAATACAGGCCCAAAATTCAGAACACAAAGCCAGTTTTCTGCTGTTTGAATGTTTTCAGTCTCTCCTGACCCTACTGCTTCCCAAACTACCTCACCTTTTCAGCGACATGAGAACTAGAAGGAGCTGGAGTAATGTACTAAGGTTTCAGGACAACATCCCACAACCAAAGCAGGCCCCCAATACTCCTCTAAACCTCCACCTGCAAAGACTTTATTTCAAGGTATGCAAGAGTCTGATTTCTGCTCTGCTATAGGTTCCTGTTACTTAAAAAAAAAATCTAGTTCTGCAAGAGCTTGTTATTACTTTGCTGATGTCTCTTTATCAAAGCCACTTGCAGACTGAAAATGTCTGGACTGCCCCAGGAAACACAAAGTCTGGGAGAATTTACCTAAATTTGAGCTTGTTGTTATGAAGCTGAAACTTGCATGAGTTCAATAAAAGCAGACTTTGTATCACACCACAACTTCCTTCTGCCTTGGAAGAACTAGGAAGGCAGAGGTTGAAAACTCTTCCTGTACAACATATACATGCAAAAGTGGAAGAAAACAGGCTGTGCTCTTCCCCAGTGCCTGAGAGCTGGATCCTGATCATTAAGGACAGGGGAGAGAGCAAAGCCAGAAAAGGCAGTGTTTGGAAATGAGGGATGAGGCTTAGATGGGGAGAGTGAGAATGAGCATCCAGGACCAAGGACTCCTGGGGAAAGGCATCCCTCTCCTTGTCTGACTTAGGGACAGTCCCCCTCAGTACAGGGACTCAGCCAGGACAGCAGCTGTGGAAACTGCTGGGTAGTACATCAGCAGTGAGTGGGAACGGTATCTCTCAGACTAAAAGCAGCTTTTGGGAGGTGAGATTTGGTATGTGATTCAGCTTCACTGAAGTTTCAAACAGTGAAAACTTAAGATAGGGCAGGGACCTCATAGAAAACATGAGTTTACCCGAGTCTGTGACCAAACTGCAACTAAATCCTTCCCAATGGGCCAACAGCTTTGCTGTATAACCTGTTCAGATGGATTCAATTTATTGAATTGAACTTCCAAGTTTTATTATTAAGCACAGCTGCTAGCAAACAGGCACACACATTTGATGTGAAAATAAAATGGTAGCCTATCTATTCCTTCCACTGTGGCTACTGTATTTGTTTTCTCTCTTTGGACAAACACCCACACTTGGGACAATTCCAGCTGGTTACATCAGCAGTTCATACAGCAGTGGTCACAGACAAAAACTGGTCTTCGTATTACTCTATGGACTTTATTACAATTTCCTTCTAAAATCTGTGGCATTTGATACAACATTACATGTCATTAAATTTATAGCATTTGAAAAAGGAAATTGAAATGCTTTTATTTTTCATCTTTGGAACAAGTTCAATAAATCAGAGTTACACAGAGCATCTAATTATCACATATCACACAGATTTTCCGAGACATCCAGTGATCATCGACTTTGCAATTAACACTAAAGACCAGTGACAAATGATGCAGGAGTACCTGTTAACACAATTTAACAAAACCAGTTGAGTCCCAAGGCAAAGAGGCATTCAAAGCCTTTCAGATGGCAAGAAACAGTGGACAGCTGGCAACACTAAGATATTTAATGAATACAACAGTATTCAGCAGCAATTTGAAAACTGTCTGCTTGGGTAAGGCTGAGTTATTAAAGAAATCTCCATTTATAAACAGTGTTGATGGGATTTAAACAGCCTGTGTAAGAAGGATTAAAAGTCAATTGAAAAGTCTGTACAGATAAGAAAGCAAAAAGAAACTGTGCCCTTGAATTCTGTACATAGTGATTAACCTTATCTCAGTCTCCTGGCATACAGCAGGGGTAAAACAGTCTGCCTTATTCGTAGCTGGTGAGGTGGGCTTTGCATAGGGCTATTTAATGCTTGTACAGTGCTTTGAGCTCTACTGTCCCTTCCCTCTCCATTTTTTTTTCAAATTGTATACTAAAAATCATCATTTACCATCCCACCCGTTACATTTGGCAGATACCAAAAAGGCACATAAATTGCAAGAGTCTGTCCAGGCATGCCGTAATGATTAGGTTATTTCCTTCCTTTATGTAACCGATGATCTTGCCATTCTGTTACATTTTTATAACTCTACCTCCAATATAACTAGTGCAAATACTGACAATGGAGATTGGCAAGTGGGGATTTCTGGGAGGAGGAGTGGATGGGAGATGAGAACTTGTTTTTAAGGTGGTTTTTTTTTTCCCTCTTGCCTCCAGAGTATCCTGTAACATTCTGCTTTACACAAAACTTACTATGGCTTTTAATTTATGTATCGCTTCTTAGAATAAGACAATAGACAGGAACACAAAACTAGCTCTTTTCAGTCCTTAATCCCTCCCCTATCCTTTCTCATCTTCTCATCTTATCCAAAATCCAGCCTATTCTGGTAACATAAATTGCCTATTTCTGACGTGCCTTTTGTAAAACAGCCAAAGCTAAAGAGCATCTAAGGTGAAAATGTACAATGCCACGTCTTGTCTTGGTTTCCCTTGCCTGTAACATAGCCTAACATTTGATTTGCTTCCTTTGGTCTTGTCCAGGATACAATAAGAGCTTTATGAAAAAGCTCTGTAAGAATCTGGGCCATTGATTTGAACAAGGACTATTTAGCCATGACACACAGCACCAAAGAGCACTGCTCGACACGCCAGCTCTGGAAGCAGCGTTGCCATTTCAGCGCTGGGCTCTCAACAGCAGCGCAGGGCTCGGCAACAAAGCTGGGCACCTTCTGGGGCCCGAGGCTCTCTCCTGGCACAGTCCTTCACCTCACTGTAGCAGCCTGGCAGAGCTAGTTCAGGTGCACTGCACCACAAAACACCATGTAAACATATTCCCACTACTTATCTGTGATATTTATCAGCCTGTGTTTTTTCAAGGGATCGCACAAACCATTACATAAACATAACCAGAATATTACTTGCAGAAGCGGACAGCTATTCCACTGGGAAGTAATATTTAAGAAACAAACAAACAAGCCACAGATACTTGGGAGTACATTGCCTCCATGCAAATCTAGGGTGGAAATTAAGAACATCAATATACAATGGCCCTTGGGAGAAGCAATCAGTTTACTTGCTGTATTTGTATAAACTTGTATAAAAAATTCTGTAGGAGATACACTTTTGTATTTTATAAGTATGGTTTTATATCCTTCAGAGTAAGAAGAATATTGTCAGTCAAAATACATTTGTGATTGTTCATTTTGCAGCAAAGTTGTCATAGTCCAGTCCTTACTCTGGAGGACATATCCAGGGAATCCATATTGAGGAGACAGAAATAAACTTAGCAAAACCAATCCCTCCTCAAAGCTCATCATCCTTTTATGTAGTTCCTACTGAAAAAAGGAGGGTTTCTTGGTACTTTCTTCTGTTTGGGCTGCAAGGTCAGCATAGCAAAGATAGCCAGGTCTCCCTATTTGTTAGGGTTCCTACTAGTTTAGTGTGATACTAAAAAGGACTGGACTCCCATTCTGTAAGGGCTGTGGAAGATGAGGTGAACCTGAAAAACTGAAAAACCACCTTGCATCTGAACGAAGTCAGGCAGCTGCCTCATTGAAACATTCAGAGTATCAGTCACAGGTCCCCTGCTCCAACGCACGTACCTAAGAGGATTATGATCTAAAAACGTGCAGTTTGGCTCCTCCACTGTAACCTCATGATGTTATTTGGGCATTTATGAATAGCCAGATCTCTATGCAGCTGAGCTGCTAATAACATGGCACGTACCAATCACACTGCAAAGCAAGTGATCTCACCTAGGCAGCTTGTGTAAACACGGCACAGCCACACAAATATGACAGGCTTCTGAGCATACTTACGGTTATTCCATGAAGAATATTGACTGTCTTGCTTGGAAACACATAAATAGGGCTTTTGGGGACTCCCCCCCCCCAATTTTTCATGAAGAAAATGTAGAACAAAAATTCTTTCAAAGAAGGGTTTGCTATTGTGGTAATTCAGCATACCATATTCTGAAGATTAACTTTTCCAAACCCAGCAATCTTCCTTTCTGAATACCTATTTCCATTAGGAAGTATTCTGCTGTTATAGCCAAGAACTGATGGCACTTCCAGTGGCCTGTCTGAACAAATGTACATTTCTGGAATTACGACCGATTCTCCCCAGGAATGCATTTTGCATGAGTATTTTTTAAAGCTTCCTGGACATGACAGTGAAACTGAATTTAAATTCTGAAAGATAAAGAAGTTCAAACCCTTTGAAAGAAGTTATAAATATTTGTGTACCTTCTTCCTTAAACCAGTAGGTATTACTTACTTGTTGGCAAGCTGGTAGGAAAATCATGTCTTTGGTTATTCACAAGGTCTGCCATTAAATACCAAGAATGGGTAGATTCAGCTGTCTAGTGGTCTCATAGAGAAACAGTTAAACCCCAGTTCTGTCCAGATTAGATGAGAGTAAATCCTATTTACCAGCATTTAATCTCCCCTATACTGTATCTTCCATTATTAATACTTACAAACAGAACTCTATTTCATGGGGAACAGTCTTACAGAACAGAAATTCCATTGGAGTAAATATGAAGATCACGCTATGTGAAATTTCTGGTTTGCAAAACATTTACCAAAGAATCCTGTAGGAAAATAAACTTTATTTTTAAATAACATATTTCACTATATCAACTAAAGCAACTGGAAAACTACAGGGGGCAAGCTCTACTTCAGATCAGGCTTAGAAGCTTATCTACTTCTATCAATTGTATGAGCTCATCTAAGAAAAGCGAGCACCTCTCCCCACAAGTCTGATTTGCTGTTGTAAGAGCTACAACACTATTTTTATTCAAAAAAGAAAGAACAAGCTTAGAACATTTGCTAAACACTTTTAGTTGGGTTTTTTCCACCCCATCAAAACAGCAAATAATTATTTCCTTAAATGCTCCACTGCTACAAATACCAGAGCAGGAGAAGAAATACTGGTCAGACAACTTATTTTAGAGATATGTACTCTGGATTAAGTGGAATTTCAGAGAAAAATTGTATGATGAAGAGATTTAGCCAACAGCTTTGATGTTTTTTGATGTAACTTTGTAAAATGAACAGCTATTCAATTTCAGTATGTAGCTACTGAACTCTGCCTGACTTACCTGATGGGTGCAAAAACTAATGGACAAGTGACAAAAAATTATTACATATTCTTCAGTGTTTTAATCTTCATGACCACTAAGAGAAATACACCTGAAAGAAATTTGTACAGCACACCATGCAGGATACTTAGGAAACAGTCACCAGGAAATGACAAAATTATCCCAGCTGTAGAAAAAGGACAGATGGGACCCTTGAAAGCCTATTCAAGACCAACCTCCTGTTTCAGCAGAATCAACTACAGCTTTGTCATCCTGACAGATGTTTGCCTAACCTGTTTGAAGGCTTCTAGTGACAGAAGTGCCATGACTCTTTCAGTAAAGGGTGCCCAAGTATCCTTATTATTAATATCTATATTTTACCTGCTACCATTATCTGAATGAATCTGTGAACCTAGAATGACTCTTCAGTGTTATACAAACAAAACTTATCTTCTAACTGTTGAATAATTTAACACACCACCAGTTCTCACAGAACATATTGTTAAGAAAGACTTTTATTATTATGTTCTCGCAGTGTGACTCAACTGCTCAATTGTCTTTTCATCCAGATATAAAGCAAAACAAAGTCAGATCTAGAGGAGCAAACAGCATCAAATATAGTGCATGACAGAGTACAGCTGACAGCAGGTATTTCACCTTAAGCATGGCTCAAAGCATTGTTGTTCTCAATTCCTTTATGGCTACGGTGGATTTGTGACTGAGAAACAGAGGAACAAAGAATAGGGTGGTTTAAAATTTCTAAAGAACAACTGTTTTGTGATAAACTTTTCAGAACAGGGTACTGAAGCCCCTAGGGAGAGCAGCAGTACACAATCTCACTGCACCCAAGAACAATGCAGAGGATGGGGGATTAAGGGAGCTCTCTTCCTTCTCTATAATAAAATCAGTTGCAGTATACCATTGGCAAGGGTGGTTCAAAAGGCTTAGGTGCCACCTCTATTCAATCCCACTTTTGCACCAGCTCTTGCTAATTTTTGAGACTTTCTTGTTCTACTCCAGCAGTCCCACTATTAGTTATTCTATCAAGGAAAAGGTTCTTTCTTCAGAGACAGATAAGTAATGACCTTGGACAGCAAGTTAGTTACTTCATCTTTGCCTCAGAAGATGGGGACAAAACGTTCTACTTGTTCTGTGCAACCTTTGTTACTGAAGAAAACAAGTAGTAGCCAATGTACTGCTGTCTCCTCTTCTCCTGAACAACCCAAGTGACCTCAGCTCCTCATAAGGTTTCCCGTCCAGACCCTTTGCCACCCATCCTCATGGCCCTCCTCTGCATGCTCTCCAACAGCTTTATGGGCTTCTTGCATTGTGGTGCCGCACACTGCACGCAGGACTCCAGGTGAGGCCGCAGTGGCCCAGAGAAAGGAGGGACAATCCCCTCCCTTGCCCGGCCCAGCCAGAGGCCCATCTCTGGGCTTCCTCAGCAGCAGCTTAAGCTCAGAAGGAACCTTCTGCCTGTGCTCTGCTCTATTGTCTTTTTTAGTGGCAATTTATTACAATTATATCCCCATTCCCGGCTCACACGAACTCTGCAAACAGAAGGCAATCCTGCCCTACATCCTGGAAGGCCCATATATTATTTTCCTCAGCCAACACGTGTCATCACATCAAAGAACAGAGATGATTATCAACAAGTCTCTCAAGGCACACACAAAGGGAAACAAAAATACACAGCTGTTTAATAAAAGTCTTGTTGAGGACCCTCGGTAGAATCACAAAAATTCACACAAAAGCAGGACCAATGAGTCTCCAAGCAAGACTTCACCCAAATGCATGGTGGTCAGATTTCAAACAACCGATAAAAAGAAGGAAGGCATGGAAACTCTTTTCAAATTTTCACGGGTAGAGGTGAAACCAAATTGCTAAGTCCAGACCCCAGTCAGGGTAAGATGCAGGTGATGGATGGATGGATGGATAACAGTAGGTTTTTGCAGGAGTTTTACAGAGTCGATGTGAAAGGGTATTTCGAACTCTATTACAAAGGAAATTCAGGGTAGAAGGGAAAAGAACTCAAGGGCACTTTAAATGTAGGTGACAACAAAAATCAATCCTACAGCAAAAAAAAGGAGGAAACAAGGCTGGGTGCAGCTCTGAAAGACAGTGGTGCAGCTGAGATGAGCACCTTGCCCTTCACTGGAGCCTTGGACTACCCTAATTTGTGAACATTTGCACATGTGTGTATACAATGGCACAGTAAAGACAGGGAAAGAAGACAGCTGGAAAACTGTAGGTCTCTTAACACTCAATATTACTAAGCCTTTTTCTTTCATCCTACAAGTAACCTAGGACTCCCTGTCTCCTTTCAAGAACTCCATAGATAAAAACATTTTATCTGTAGTCATGCACATAAGCCCTATTTTCACCTTTATTTGTCAATCTGTGCTAGTTTTTTTCTCTGTTAAACTGGCTTCTTATTCAACCACTGTGGGTCAGTTTGAGGCAATGATCAGGCACTTCACTCTACATGAAATAATTTCCCACGAAAAGTTTTAGAAAGACACTTTTTCCTACTTAAAAACTTACAGTCTCACTGTAGAGCAGCAAAAAGAAAACATCATGCTAGAGCAGTTACCACAGTGAAGACCCAGGCAATGACTACAATGTCTGGGAACTGTTATAACATAATAACAATAAATTAATACCTAGGGAAAAAAGACTAAACCCCATTGTTTGTTGAATTATAATATGAATTAGTATAGCAATCCATGAAGGAAAAAGAGCCTACATATGTAATCAAATTCAATGTGAAATCCCTCTCTACAAATACCTGATACTTATTATTTATTACTGTCATCTTTAAATACATTGGTCTTATTTATCCAAGCACTGTAGTTATCCAAAACCAAAAGCTTATCTTATCATCAAGGGAGGCAATTCTTTTCCTACAGTTTACATCTCAAAGAGTTCTTTTCTGCTTAAAAATGTAGTTGTGTTCCATCAGCATTATTTGTCTGCCCTTGCACTCTATCTTAGTGATTCCATAGGAAATATACTTAGTCCATAAACAAAAGCCTTTTTAAAAAAGTTTTCTACAGTTGTACAGCTGAGCTTGCAAATTCATCCAGGTCCAAAAGTCTAAAGTGCACCTCTACAGACTGCCAGTGCAAGAAGGTGTCTGAACACAAGCCAGCTTCAGTGCAGAAACCACGTAATTGTAACTGTTTTCACCATTTCAGAGCTAATAAACTCTGCCTCTTAAAGTGAGAAACAGGTCTAATGCTTCCTGGGAGACATTCAGCCATAATGAAGGTCAAGTTAGATCCCAGATGCATACCTGTAATTTCACTCTGTTCACATCATTAACAACCATACAAAAGTTGAAATGGTATCCGAT
The DNA here is from genome assembly GCA_013398175.1 of Climacteris rufus. Classification (NCBI taxonomy): domain Eukaryota; kingdom Metazoa; phylum Chordata; class Aves; order Passeriformes; family Climacteridae; genus Climacteris; species Climacteris rufus. The sequence goes on from VZRZ01008263.1 coordinate 289,427, forward strand.
TTCAAGCAGCTCAAATGGCATTGGTGATGCTGCTCAATCCTGGACGACCACTGGATTCATTCTTACTCTACTGGAGAGTTCACTGCCCTAACGGGATTCAAAAGCAGTGAGCATTCAGGCAGCTATGCTCAGCAGACAGCTGCATTGTGAGAGGAGACAAGACTGTTGAGAAAGCAGTCTTTCCATGGCCTTAGCTATATGCAGTATTTGTAGTTACACTGCTACTGGTTATTTAAAATGGGCTTGGTTAAACTGCCAGAAGCTTTGTCCATACCTTTTTAAGCACTGTTTACAAATGGCTGAAACAAGTAGGAGATAAAACCAAATGAATAAGCAGCTTTTATAACCCAGTGTACATTTATTTACATCAGGACTCAAACCAGCTGATATTTTACTGATGGTTATGTATGGAACAGCATTTGCAAAACAGACTATTGGCAAAACTATGCAAACATTGTTCTTGCAGTACTGTCAAGTCAGCTTGGGAACAGCTACTGCTGTGGTTTCCTTGTGAAAGTGTGAGCACTTTATGATCTGATAAGAGACACTGTAGGAGTGTATTATAATAAAGACGGAATTTCAGTTCCAATTCTTTATCCTCATAAATTCATAGAGTAACAAAAGCCCTGTGTGACATAGGTGCAAGTAGTTCTGGGCTTTAAACATGAAAACTACAGGTCTGAAGCTTAAGTAGTTGAACTTTATGCTGTCTATCAATACTGGATGAGCCAAGCAAGATACCAAATTCTGTCTCTTTTCAGCTTCAGAAAGGAATTTATGAAAAGCTTAGCTTCCAAAATAGCAAATTTCAATATGCATAATCCAAATATCTGCATGTTGTTTACTTGTAATTCAAAATTAGCACACATTTTTCTGTAACTGCATTCCAAAGATTCTACTGGATTACTGACATCTATTGATTGTTGAAATGCTGATTTCAAACAATGAGTATCAATGGGTGAGGACAATGGGTGACAGACTATCCAAAAAGTCTGTATGTTGAAGAAACAGCCTCCTTTATTTCTCAGATATGGTAATACACATTCTAAACCAAAACTTTTACCTGAACTGTAGTAATATGGTTTCAAAGAGATGCATAAGCAAAGCATGAAGGAGAAATGGCTCTCTCTGCTGTGTATCTTCAGGTACAACGAGGAATTTCTAGAACTGACAAATCACAATCTCAAAAACAGAGAAACCTGCTTGTTGTATAGTCTGTGTGATAAGAGCTCAAAACAGTAAATTTTGGTATATTCTGTAATTAATCTTTGGATATACTATCTATGATAAATACTTGTATAACAAGAATATTTTAAAGAATATACTTTCTCAAAACATTAGTTGGAGACCAACAATTCAAAACAACCAATGGAGACATTGATGACATTATTCCAAAAACACATGCTTCATTGCTCAATGAGTCCAGCCCAAAAGTTTAAACAGATCTGCAACAGTCTTTGAAGTAGCCAAGAAAGCCTGTGTGATATGCTGCTCTTCCCCCTTCAAAATAAATGGGAGAGGTAAAGGAAGTTTTATTTGACAAGCTTAGAAATTCAAGTTTTGTTTACCCAAGACTCTAGAGAACCAGCACAGCTAAACTGCAATTTTAAGCAAGTTCAAGTCTGGCCATAAATTACAGTGTATACAGACCAGTTGGCATCGCTCATTCATTTTGCAACTGTGCTTTAATATCTAAAAGGCCCTGCTCATCAGCCTGTTCCCAGGAATACCATCTTTTTTGCACACCTGCCTAAGGGATTACAAGCAGAATTGCAGCCTTTGTTTCTGCTGAGGGAAGCCCCAGTTGGAGCACAGGTCCTGCCTCCCCAGACCAGCTCTGCCCAGCTGTGACAGAGGCACAGGAGGACAAGCATCTCCAGTGTACCTGTCAGCCTGGTGGACAAAGCCCTTCCCTCCAGACTCTCTGGTCCTCTGGTCCAGTCTTAGGCCACAGGACTTCACTGCCAGAGAATAATACTCCAGGTAAGCAAAAGGAGAAAATGACAATAAAGATGGGCTATAAAAAGATTTCATTCTGGATGAGAAGGGGGATTTACAAAAAATAGGTGAGGAAAGAATCACTGGTAAGCATCGCTTATCTTCTGTTAAGGAAATATATTTTCTTTTTTACTTAATAAATAGAAATACATTACAAAGAATAGAGGCAAAATATAGAGTGACATCTGAAAAAGTTAAATATATTTACAGTTTTATTGAGAGTTTAAATTAGCAATCATTCCTTTATAGGGAAACTTTTATATTCACTTTGAACAGGACATTTCTTTGTTAATTTTCAACTTAGACAAAAACTGTCAAACTCTATTACCAAGAAAATCTAGCTGATTTTCAAAATCTGAAAATTCAAGATTCACCTTTCTAATGTGCCTGCATAAACAAAATCTAAATAATTAATTATAAGTCATCTGATTGTAAAATTACTTTGGTAAATAATTCACAACTATTTGATAAACACAGGGACTACCACACTGTTTAAATGCTAGTCATAAATTGAGAAGACTTCCTTCCACAAAAATGTCTAAAAAGCTTGTATTTCAGAGATCTGGTTTTTAAGCTTTTATGTTAACCATAATGAAATTTGTGAGCTTGTGTGAACACAACATGTATTTTTTAAAGAAAAGGATTTTCCCGACAAGGAAACCGGTCTGGGCTACCAGAGCCATGGCTGACTTCCTGCTCTTTCATTAGACCTAAAAAATAAGTCAAGGCAAATAAAAAAAAGTGTGCACCTTGCTGCTTCTCCAGGAAAACATCAGTACAACCCATCTAACCATCAATTAAATAGTTCAAGTATCAAGGCTACGGTGATCTGATACTATCTTAGCAGGAATCCTTGTCTGGATCTTCTGTCCATATTCCACTTGGAAACAACGTTATCCTTGCTTGCTTGTTGTATTTTTTCTATATCGTCAGTGGTCAAAAGTACCTGGAATTACTTGGTACAGCTGCTATTTCCACTAGCATATGCAATTAGGACCTAATTAGATGTTTTAGCACAGGCATACAGGGACATTGGGCTATATCATGGAACACACGCTTACGTGGCCCCAAAAGAAAAAAATTGTCAAAACCTCAAATTCAGCAGGTTTACTATTTCGGCATCTATTAAAAGCAAAAATTTTGGAGTTCTGAGATGAGATAATCAGTGGATGGAAAATAACAAAAAGGTCACATAACTCATACAAAACCATCTGAATTTCCTTTTATAACACTCAAAGCCCAACATCAACACAAGACAAAGTCAGCCTAGAGAGAAGCAGCTTAGGCAATTAAAAAAAATACTGACATTTCACCTTAAATACATACAAAATTGACTGAAATGGCTAGTGTTGTTTTCAAGATTTTATGGAGGATGGGCGAAGTACCAAAAACTAGAGAAACAAGAAACAATGCTTTCATTTAAAGAAGGAAACAAAAAAGGAACCAGTTCAGCCAGCTGAATTTCAATTCCTAAAAAAAAAAGGGAAAAAAAATTCAGCAAAGCAGCTTGTAAGTGCCTAGATAATATTATGCAATGGAGTGAAAGACAAAATTCAGTTTGACAGGCATGTTGAGGACAGATCCTGAAACCTTTCTAAGGTTCCTTCTCCAGCAGATAATGGGTTTGAACAAGGGAAGGCACATGCTGCTGGTAGTCTTTAAAACAGTCAGATAAACTTCTCATGCACAGCCTAGATAAAGTAATTGTTTCTTCCCTGGGGCATCTCAACAGACCTAACAGCTCTCTTCAGGGCCTTCCCTGTTCCTATTCCGTGGTTCTATGAAAACACATTTAAATATAGCTAGCTATCCCACACATAAGGACAAAGGAAATAATCCACACGCACACTTGGGACAGTAATTTGGAAAGCACTGTCTTCCAAAAAGAACACTGGGAACTGCAGATCAGGCTCCACTGTGTATGTGTTACTGTGGTTCAGCTGCCTAGAAGGCTAATTTGAGCTAAAATATGTAAAAGAGAAATATCTCCTCCATACACTATGCCAATCTGACTGTTTACGAATATGATGACTTTCCTGGTGTCAGAAGTTACTTGGAAATACTGGAAGGATTTTTAAGGTTCCTATTGATTTGGTAAAGAAAATAAGTCTCTCAGTACACACCTTAAAAAACTCAAAATAAGAAAATTATTGGAAGTTGAGAGATGACTTGATTTTTTTGCATATCTACATATATATTTATATACATACACACCTTTAAGACTCCTTAAGATGTCTAAGAAGAAAAACAGATTGGGAAAAAAATTAAGATTTTTTTCAGATTCATAAATTAACTCACAGAAAACTGCAATGAATAGAAATTGACATTACATAAGGGTATCTTGCAGAGGTACCACTTCCTAGCAGAAAACTAATCTCTGGAAGCTCTTACTACAGGAAATGGGCATAATTGCTTTTGCTTCAGATTTTAAAGTAACTTTAGACACCTTTCAGAAATATGTACTTATATTCAGCTTCTAGGAGAGAAACAAAGTCTCTGACCTACATACACATGAGATTGAATCAGGTTATCACAATTCTCTAACCTGGCCTAGAACCTAAACATTTCTTTCTCTCAGCTATTCCATGAGATGCTTCCAAATCTGTGCATTTTGCAGCAGAAGACAGCCAAAGGGACTGAATACAAAAGTGACCTGGTGCAAAGACAGGCAGAAAGAATACTCTTCCAGGTACTTCAAAGGCAACAGTCATATAAAAATAACTCCTTAAATTCTATGAAGTAAGAAAGAAATTTTAGGACTTGGCAAGTGGAAAACTCAGAGGGCCCTATGGAAAGGAAGATGCAAGAAGAAAAATCAACATATCAGGAGGAAGGTGCTGGCTATCCATCAGGGAAGAAACCATGAGCTGCCCTTTGAAAAGGCTCCGGGCTTGAAACACGTGCAGAGAGAAATAAAACTCAGCTGCTCCCACAGGCTGGGCTGCCTGACATGTTTCAAGTTTATAGTACCTGACATTTCTGATGTCCCTCCATAGGCTCAGACTTGCCTGACAAAGTAGTTCCAAAGTCACTTTGCTTTCAGGGACATTACAAAAAGTAAGCTTGCATTTTATTGTTATTGCTGTACTGATTAATCCATGTCTAAACCTACCCTGTACATTACATACAGTCCTTGTTTACATTTTTATTACTGTACAAGTTGTTCCAAAGGAATGATTCCCTTCCCTACAGTAACAACCATGAAAAAAGATTTCCAGTAATAGATTATGTTTCCAAGTGTGGTTATTGTCATAACAATTTAACCTCCAGTCCATCCTAACAACCATTGCTAGAACAAATTCTCCCTTTGGCCAGCAATGCATCAAATCATACTCCAAAATACTGTCCAGGCTGCTACTGGATGCTCCACAGAAGATTTCAGCAATGTAACTAATTCATGCTACCCGTCTGCTAAACAAATTTAACATTGCCAGTTCAGGCAGGATCTTTTCTGTGACAGCAAAATAGCATATTTGACATGTTTATACCTTACCACTCCCAGACTTACAGTCTCAATATTTCTGTCACAATGTTGTTCCAAATAAATAGGAACAAGGAAATTTTGTATGTCAGACTAAATGATAAAGTGGTTGGAAAACAGAACCTGAGTTAAATATAATTAGATTTTTAAATTAAGACATTAATATAGAAGGGATTCTTAAAAATTTAATAATGAGAAGATTTATTATGCTACCAACACATGCAGGATTCCAGAGGAGCCAAGACAAGATATTTACTCAGAACAGAACAGGAGAACCTTAAGACATTTTTGTTGTTTTTGAAGACTTGCCAGAATAAGTTAAAACAGATACAGAACACACCCATACTCTATATCCTTGAATCAATATTTTAGAAACATTAGAAGAAATAAAGATTTAGATTAAATTGCAGTTGGATTAGATGTGTTCTGAAGCTTTGACAGGAACTCTCAGAAAGGAGTTCTAAAGAATAACAACCTGGGAATTGCAAAGTCCCCAAACAGAAGAATGAAAAGATACTATAATACAAGTTATAGTTATCAAGCTTTCAAAGACTGCTAACATATGCAGGGGAATGCAGGGGAAACACATGAAGAAAAGTAGCAACAGACAGGGTAAAGTGTAATACATGTTAAAAAAGAGACTGGCTGTGGAAAGAACTTTGTGATTTGGGCCTAAATATTTGTGCAGGCAAATAACAGGAGATCCTGAATTTCTTCAGAGTGAAAAAGTGATTTCATAATACCAGTTAAGTGTATGGTTTTCTTACATTAATCTCAGGGGAAAAAAAAGACAAAAATGTAGGATTTGTAATATTTTATAGATAGATAGATAGATATTTATGGTAGATATACCAATATCTGCCATGTGTCCTGTATGTCCAGGTAACAATGGAACAGAGGGTGATATGGAAAGGTGCCCTTTAAAAAAACAGTCCCAGAGCAGCTCAGTCCTGAAGTCCCATTTCTGCCTGAATGAAATTTTGAGTTCCTGGGACAGAAAGACAAAACCTTGTTCTATTTGATATAGAAACAACAGAACATGGAAGAATTGGGATATGGGAAGAAATACATATATATCTATCAGGGATGTGCAGGGAAGAAGTAATTATAATACAGCACTCATTACAGACCTGAATAATGAAGAGCAGGAAAACATCATCAGCAAAGCATACAAGAAAAGGACAGGCTGACAATGTTAAAACACTTCTGGAGCTGAGCCATCTAACAAACACAGGAAACATTCTGAGAGATAAAATGCTCCACAAAGTGTACTGAGCCAGAGAATTTGTTTAGGAGATGGTGGATTTTTTTCAGCATTGTAAGGTAGGTTCTGCTCCTCTTTGCAATGTTGGGTTCTTAATAGCTGCTTAAACATCTGGCAAGTTAATATTATGATCTTCTAAAACTGCCAAGACTATCAAAACATGTAAAATTCTGATTTTAAATGTTCATAACACTTGAATTAAATGTCATATGTCTTATGAACAGTACTTCCTATGCAGGAGAACAATGACCTATCACTAAAGCAAAAGCCTGAATGACAGTACAGCCCATTACATTAAAATACTCTCTATTTTGGAGAACTCATTTAATGTAGATATTTAACATTAGTTCATATTTATTGAGCTCCAGTTAAATGTTGTAAACATTTCTGTTTGTTTGCTTTTAAGCCAGAAGTGAAATTTGAAATTCTTTGTTATTCATTACCCAAAGGACACATTAGCAGCAGTACCTCCTTACTGAGCTAGGATGTACAGCTACTAAAGGAAAGTATTTGTCAGCTGAACAAGCCAACCAGCAGTTGTCTGTTTCAGTCAATACTTATTTTCTTATGAAAACTAAGAACATGTGCACCTACCTAGGAAGAACAACTCTAAACTTAGTAACAGAACCGGGGGATAGGTTTATTTTTTACCAATATCAACAGTGTGTAACTGGTTCTCAGCCAAACCACCTTAACCAGTCAGTAGAAAAATTCCTGGGAGAGTAAATACTCAGTCCTCCAGAATCAGGTTTGCATTTTCTACTTAATATCCATCACCTTCATATTGTGGTGCTGTTATTCTGGGAAGCAAACTGACACTTTCTATCTTTTTTCCTATTTCTGAATCCATGGGCAAAGAAACAGTAGATAGGCCTGCATTTTAATTGCTGGTGCAAAACTATTCTGTCAACCATTTATTGATTCATAATGGTCTGACAGTCCTAGGAAATCCTTAACATATTTATTTTCATGTTTTCCATATGTAAATCAGATATTAGAATAGGGCTTAATCAGAACATAAATTCCCCCTCCTCCCCCCATGATGAAGAGATACAGTACAGAGCTTTCACTGTAGGATAAAGTTGATGAAAGTGATTAAAATAGAACTTGCTGTACAGTTGCTCAGAACCACAGTTGCTTTCTGCAGTTTCAGCATTTCCAGAACTTGCAGGAAAGCATAAATAGACTACAACAATGAAACAGAGCTCCACCAGAGATCTGAGACAATGTGTGCAAACACAGGAACTTCCCTTTTTCAACTCTTGGTAGTCCCTGATACACAGAATATCCTACATCCAAAAGTTTAGAAGATATAAGTTGGACATGGGAAAGCGGTAAATTTGTCCTTGACTAAAACTTGAGTTTATCTTCTCAGAATTTAATTGGACAGTGACTGTGGTGAGGATTGCATTTTCTGTGCAATTAAAGAGAATGTCAACAGTCAAAGGGGGAGAATTCAGGTTGAGTGAATGATTTTGAACACAAACAGCACCTGCATAAACTCCCACTAAGCTTCAAGCCTGCAAAGTTTGGGACTGTGGCATAATGCTGGGGCTCGTGCCCCAGGGTACAGAGATAACTCTACTCACAAAGAGAAGTCTCTATACACATAGCAGACTGTTGGACTCCAGAAATGCTAGAGAACAGCAGCATTTATATCAGTGGTCCAGCTGTAATGTTTTGCCCCCATTGCAGCCTCAAAGAAAACAGAGTCCACTTTTATCCTTACACCTCCACTCTCACTGCTGATCTGGCAGCTCCCTCCAACTCCTAAGCAGTGCCCACAACTGCTGCAAAATTTTCAGAGGCTTGTAACTGCACCAAGGGAAATCCTTCATTTTAATACTTATAGCCTTGACAAATCTGAGTGGTAGCCATAGGAAAAACGAAAATGCCTCTTGTGTAGTTCAAGTGCTCCTGTCAAATATCAAAAGATCTCCTGCAAAAAAAAAGGATAGACTCTCTTAAAGAAAAGGTCATAACAACCCTTCCCAAGGAAAAGTCAGGGCATATCTATGCAGGTTTTGCTCAGTAATAGAAATCAATTCTAATTTAGAAAGATATATGGGTAGGGTATAGCTATAAAACTCCTGAATGAAGTCATAGTAATGACAAGAGAAAAGCACTTTCAGTGCTACAGGTTATAGCTATGGATAAAATAGAGAATAGTTTGTAGTGTGGAAATTTTAGACTGAAAGAAACATTTCTGAGCAGTAGCATTATGGAACAGAAGAAAATAAAAGCTCTACAAGGTGCAAAAATACTGAAATTCATCTTTATGTAGGGTGATTTCCATAATCTATTTGACCTATAAACCAACAAAACAACCCAAACTATTGACTCATGCACTTCTTCCTCCCAAATCAAACCATATTCAGTGTCTTATCCAGCTCTGATTTACTGCCTCAAACATTAGTCACTGTTAGGTGCATTTACTTTGTGGCATTCCTTCTTTTCCTTCAGTTGTTCAATAGAGAGGTTACAGCCACCTGTCTGCAGAAGTAAAGATGCAGAGGAGGGGGTTTAAGCTACAGTATGTGGAGCTTTTAGAATGACTGAACAAACTGTTTACATATTTTTGCCCTAGTTTCCACTTGAAGCAGAATGGTATAACTCAGTCCAATCCCTCTGTGTGGAAGGCAGTTATTTATCAGCTTCCTTTTGGCAAAGAATTCTTTCACCTCTTATTTTAAAGCACTGAGGGTACCAAGGTGTTTCCTGCTGAGTCATTTATCACAGCAGGCTTATAATTTATTTTAACAAGAAACACAAGATAAAAAGGATATCACAGAAAATGCAATGCCCCACAGTAAAGGGAATGTAATTCTAACAGCCACCAAGACAGGGTTCCAATGCTGAGTATTCTCCTACCAAAGCCAGCACTGCTAATGGATGTTTAGTCACAGCATTGCACAGACTGCTGATGGATTCAGGAATTACTGCCCCCTGCTCGTTCCCCCCAGTTAGGTTGTCCACAGTCTTCTGAAGAAGTTACATACAACACCAGAGATTACCAGCAGTTCTGTATGCACAGAAACCCATATATATGCACACATGTACAAACACTCCTCTGCTAAAACTCTGGGTTTCTTCTGTCAGGTCTCACCTTTCAAAAGGTGTGTACATGCTGTTCCAAAAACTAGTCTGAACAAATTAACTCTTATATAGCTTCTACTTTCATTTCTAGATTAAAATTCTTCATTGTGAGGAACAATTAGCACCAGCTCATGGAGCTATAACGTTGGTTGAGCTTTGTTGAGTAAGTTTGAAGTCTCTTCAGTTTTTATTTGCCGACCCAACAGAGATGTTCCTACTTCCTCCAGGAAACATGTAATTAAATTCCAGAATTCATTAAATGTTTGTGCTCTGCCTATTCCCTGGGCTGCATGATGAAAGATCCTGGACAACTGCACATAATTGAAGGTAAACACTTCCATCATTCAAGAATAAAATTTTGGCCTCTATCATTCAAAAGAAATCCAAACTGTTTTTTAAAAACTTCATCTTTTCCTCCAAGATTTAACGGAAGAAACTTACACATGGGGGACTTTCAACTTTTTTCCTCGTAAATTTTTCTTTATTATTTATAAACCACTGCATCCTCTCAGCACAAGGAATTAATCAGCTCTCCTCTGAGCTACACAGCCAATCCATTTTCCATGTTCCTAGCCAAACATCTGCCCTTGCCTGCCCCCATCTGCTGTTTTTGTTGTTGAGTTACTTTACCACCTCAATCACAGCAACTTCCTTTTCAGTTTCAGTAGACAACAGATTGGTGCTCTCCTGAATGAGGATGCCTTCTGTCTTTTCCATCACTCCATCTTTTCCCCTTCACTAAAATGAGGTGATAAGAAGAAACACCACTAGCAAAGGCTCATGTCCTTGGCTTTAAAAGAGAATTTTTTTTTTATTGTCAGTAACTCTCCATTCTAGGTTTTCCAAGATTAAAACTGAGACATTAAAAATAAGACAAATCCAAAGACAAGCCAAGAGAAAGGCCTCACATATATATATATACATATATGCATATAAACATTTGTTTTAAAGCAGACTGGGGAGAAGGCCATTTAAAAGCAACACAAACACATTCCTACAAATTACTGTAACCATTGTTAAACATGGACTTTGTTTTGCCTGTGTGCAGTGTTACCCAATAGGCCATTTCCATTGTATTTAATAAAGTAAATGCAGTGAGATGCTACAGTAGCCAAAGCTGTCAATTTGTGACACATTTTAGTCACATATGTACTGTCCAGGTTATGCAAACCTGTAAATATAAGAGTCTTCAATGAAAAAATAAAACAAATCTGTAGTACATGAATCCTACAGGCTGAAGAACCAGAGGTCAATAAACAAAATCTGTAACTTATTTCTGTAAGTCTGACTGTTTTGGGAGTTGCCAGGAGCCAAGGATGGATTAGCAGATCAGACTGAGGAACAGAACTTTCCAAACCACAGATTCAGCAGCTTCAAAGCCAAACCACTCCACCATTTTATCATCTTGATCTACATTAAAATGTAAGACCTAAAACAATTTTCTTAAACTACAGTAAAATAAACAAAGAATTCCTGGTTTCCTTGTAACAAATGTACATGGGCAAATTCTGAAGTGTGTTTCTTGGGAATCTTTTGCTATTATTTGCATGGTGTGTGAGCAACTGGAACTATAAATCGCATCCCAACAGTTAATTCCATATTGACCTGACTAAAACAGTAATGTTAAACCATTTCTACACAGATTTTCAATTCTGCTTTCTGTAGAATCCTCTTTTGCCATTACCAGCACATCAGTGCCTTACAGCAGCATGCAAAGTGTCATGAAACTCCACTCATAGTAGTCTGTATTCCTTTCTAACTCATCTTCAAGGAAAAGAAATACTACTATGTGTAATATTTTCTTCTCATATAACTTTTATTTTTTTTTAAATTAGAAGTAGCAAGCTTGAAGTGTTCTTTCTACATTTACAGGGGAAAATGAACAGTTGGGAATGTCCTTGAATGTTTCCCCATGGGCATTCAGTTCATAATCTAGAAACACTCACCTGCAAGATGAATATGCCAAAGTCCCTGCTATGCCTCATTTTTCAATCACAGTCTTGGGGTTTGAGTATTTTGTCATCTAAGGACTCTTTTTACAATGCTAAGCCTTATGCATCCTTTAAATATTGGAAACAACTGGTGGTCTGACAAAACCCAGGACTACACTACAAATTGAAAAGAAAAGCATTACATGGTTTAGTTGTTAAAAATAGAGATGTTACACTGCTTAGGTCACTGTGAGGTGACAGCCTCCCTGAGTAAACAACAAACACACCAACACTAAGCTCTTGCCTATCAGTGTCTCTAGATACCTATCACTTACTGTTACTAAATTGCTAAAACTAACCTCTTCCTTTGCTGATTCTTCCAAGAATTGTAAAATATTATTTTAGTAATATATTCACCTCCACAGATAAATACAGACTTTTTGAGGTTGAGATGGGAATGGAAGCCACATCTCCTAGCAATTCCTTAAAATATCATTTTGACATTTGGTAGTTGTTCCTTCCTCTTTTTATTTATAACCCTCCCCACATGAGGGCTTAAAATGTCGGGGGACACAGTTCCCTGAACAGCCACAGCTATCCCAGCCACTCCGGGGTTTGCTTTTTGTTCCCCACTTCTCAATTCCTACATGTTAAGCAGAAGACTGAGAAAAAGCACGTGGCCACTCACAACCCTCCTTGGGACACCTCCAACAAGGTGAAGCCTGTTAAACTGGTGATTCACTCAGTGTCCCCTCATTTACATTTTTGACACTTGGCCTTTTTCTTTCTATTTACACCTACAATCCTCTCCCAACAACACAGTTGTTTTTGAAGGAGGGATACTCCTGGTTTTGGGACAAATGCACAGTCATCTCCTGGGTTAGTGCTAACAAGAACAGCAATCAGCACCAAAGGCCAAGAAAACAGGGTAAGGTAGAAGTCACAGCCCACTTGCCTCGCTAAGGCACTCCTTGCTTGCCTCCAGGAACCTGACACTCAGAGAGAGCCAGAGATGGGCAGTGCATTTGTAACACCCTTCCAAAAACCTCTCCCAGTGTCTGTAATTGTCTGAACCAGTATAAGCTACTAGGAGCCATACTAGCCTACAGAAACAAAGCTTCAAAGTTTAGTAGTGCCTATTTAAGAAAAATAATAAAAAAGAAGCCGTATCAATTTGCTTGCAAACCACCACCCAACAAGGACATTGAAAGCTCTTTATTCTTTCATATAAGGAGGAAACAGCAAAATACTGTTCTCATTCTCTAATAGGAATTAGAATATTCTAATATGAACAGACAGTTCTATTTCATTGTTTCTAATTTGATTGTTTTCTGAGTAGTAAACACATAGAGCACAGCCTGTAAAATGAGAATTTGTTTCCCCTTACATGCACGTCTTGCAGTTGTCAGTCTGAAATGCCATCTGCTATCCAATCATTTTTGAAGCTCTCTGGCACCAGCTTCCAGTTTTATTAACTTAGTATCAGCAAATATTTTAGGAGGTTGAGAGAGTGTCAATCAGGGTAACAAAACAAGAACTCTCAGAATCTCCTCGCTGGCTCTTTTAGCCCTATGGAGAAAGGGAAGAGATACATCCTTTGCTCCACAAAAGTGACTGAACAGCAGCAAAATTTATGTAAAGGGCAGAGCTTTGTGCTAAGGCCTGAACTGTTCAACATTTTCATATGCAATATAGAAGACTGTAATAATATAATATGAAGCTCCCTTTCAAATTTAGATCTGAAAGCACAGGTTCATACTTCAGTCTCACTAAATCTCAGGACATGCAAACATAATGCTGGTAAAACCAGAGAATCCCTAAATTATTGTATCAGCCCTGAGGCACAGATATAAAAGGTTCTTTTCAGGACTTCCTACAGTTTACAAAAGGGAAGCAGCCAGAGAAGCCCCTTCTTAAAGTCTTCAGAAATCTCTGCAGCACTGAACAAGATTCCCTCCTTCACACAGCTACCCTTAATTACTCTAATTTTAAAATATTCCAATTAACAGCTATAAAGTGAGCATAAAAGACATGAAGCTAGCTCTCCCATTCCTATCCAACAGGAAGAAAGTTTTCCTTAGGGCAAAAGTGACTTTTGCTTGTTATCTAGCTGATAACTAGCAAAAAAAAAAAGAAATCAACAACACCATTACCATCCCACTCCTCCATTTGCAGCTGTTGAATTCCATACTTTTTCAATTCTTTAAGCTTCTGAAGAAGGCTTTTCTCAGTTAACTTTTCCAGGTTAAGATTTAAACAAGCAATTAAAGAGACTTGTACATCAGAGAATTTATCTTTTACTGGTAATTCCTCTGTAAGTTTAGGTGTTATTTCTTCATCACTTTGCTCCAAAGAGCAAGGAATTTTAATAGAATAATGTGAAAGCTCATAAAACCATCACTGAGGGTGCAAAGATTTAAGAAGGGAAAGTCTAATATTAGTTAAGCAACACCAATAAGGTATCACAGATAGTCTTTTAAAAATCTCAGCAGTTAATTCTATATAGATCAGGAAAATAAAGATGCTTTTTCAAAAGCTGATTGGAAATTAAAGTATTATTTACTACTGCCTTTATCCATATTTAAATATATCAGAAGCAAAACCAATTATTCAGGGGAGGGGAAAAATAGCTGAGCTTGGGTTTTAAGAGCTTTCTGGAGTCAGCTCCTCTTGCCTTTAATCTTCTCTCATCCAGTTCCATTCTCATTCTCCTATGGATCTTTGCCTCTTCTTTTGAAGGCAGTAACTCCTAGAGTCAGTATTCTGGCATTTGGTGCTTGTCCAAATCCTTGTTCCCTGATAACAACCACAGTTCCTGCTTCACAAACTAGCCTTTCACAGCCTTCTGCTCCTGTATGCGTCCCATCTGAACCACAACAAAAGTCATATGTGTTTTCCATATAATTTTCTGCCTTTCTTTTTTTGTTCTGAGAGAGAGGAAGTAGGTTAATGAGTTCTGATGTATTCAGTTATGCCAGATACTTACTCAGCTGGAACATTCACTGCAGATGATCAAATCTCTCATTCACTTATGGTTTGGACTTATTTTACATAGGGCATCACATTAGTTTAAGTCCTTAACTTACAAGAAAATTCCAGATCTATTTAGATTGATTAAAATAATAATAAAAAAGGAGCCATAGCTCACTAAAACAGCCAGAAATAGCACCTTGATATTTACAAAAACAATGAAAGACAGTACTGCAAGTGTAAACATTTATTGAGCAGACATTAAAAAACCTTTAAAATAATAACTGCTTTTAGAATAAGATAAAATCTGAAAATAACTTTCAGCTCTAGTCAAGATGCAAGAAAGTTTTTGAATATCATATATAGCCACCCAGAAAAATACTAACAACAGATCTAGACAACTCACACAGCCACAATTTTGCTCAGGAGAAAATAAAGGGAAAAAACCCCAACGACCTAATAAAATCCCAAAAACCTGAATTCATTCCACTTATCTAAAGTGCTACAGCTGTTCCAAAGAGGTTAACTGTGTTTGTTCTAGTTTATTTGGATATTAAATGCAAGATAAAAGATCTCTAGGCGAAATGTAAAAGATTGTATCTTATTTTTGGGAAACAAACAGATTCCAGAGGTGTGTTCCGGCCCAGCCAATCCCGGGGCTGTCGTGCAGCTCTGCCACCCTTCTGAGCCCAATCACAGCCGCGAAGGGAAACTCGTTCTGCAGTTCGTCTCGGCGGCGCCGATGATGAATGGCTGCTTCAGGGGAAGAGACCAAGCTGTGTGGTAAAGCTTTCTATTTGTTCCATCTGCTTTTCTATTTTAAACAGCTGCACTGATCAGCCTGGCACCCTACATTAAGTACGTGTGAATTTCATACGAGAAAACATTTACATAAGTGAAAACATGACAGAGGTTTGTCCTCCCTTTCTCAAACCAAATGCTGCAGCTTCTACCAGCAGCTGTAGAAATTTACTATTGCTTTGTATCTGCCTCCCAGAAAAGATACGCCATAACCACAGCTCGATTTTACAGCTTGTAGAAGGTCAAGTTCGCAGCCCTAGCAGGTTTCAAGATGATGGCATTCTCCACTTCTCCCTCCTGCCTAGCTGCACTTTGCAATACGACTTGTAAGACGGCAGGAAAAGCAATGTGCAAACAGAGTATGTTTATTACAATATGCCCTTCAAATATACAAAGGCCTAACCTACAAGCCTTACTTATCTTGTAACTGTGTTGAAGTTGTGCTAAGTAAGGTATGCCAATCCAGACTGGCTCCAAAGGTCACCAGTTTAAAGGAATGCTTTACAATAAAGCCCATTACTGACTTTTAAACTAAAAAGCCTGGTAAACATACTGAGACAAGCAATTGTTTGTTTGGGCTTTTTTCCTTTGGTAATAAACACCATTCTTGACTGGTGAGATTCCAGTTTGGCCAAGTGCTGCTTTCCCTTATGCTTCCCCCGTGTTGTTCTTTGTCTCCTGGCATACTGTGCAGCACTGCTGTGTTCTACTGAACAGCTTCCTTGCTTCTCAAAGCTAGCTGCATTTCAAAGGCCAGCAAAAAGAACTTAGTGTCTTCATAAGAATATCTACTCTACCGCCAAACTGAAATGTTTTAGGATTCTAAGGAAGGAAAATGCTAGCACATGTAGATGCAAAGACCATAAAATGTTTTTTTCCTACTACTCTGTTTCTCTTCCCCAAGTTAAATACAGTTTCTTTGAAAGTTTGAACATGTTTAGGCAATTCTGAATTCAAGTAAATGGAAAGTGAAGTGAAATGGCAATAAAATGAAACTGCAAATAGCAACACTGGAGGTTGCCTTTTCAAAGTCTCAAAAGAAATGACGATATCTCTTAGGTGAGAGAATTTCCACCATATTCTATCTATAGATCATTTTCTTCAGATGGCTATGTCGTGCTACAGAAGTTTTCTAAAGTGTAGTAGTGTATAAAGTCAGCTGAAAGTATTTCACCTTCAACTAAATACATCTCTATAACTTCATTCTAGCAGCTTTTCACATAACTCAAAATTACTGTAAAGTTCTATGAGCATTATTTCCTTTTTACAGATAAGCAAAGTGACATGGGGCTATAACTCATCCAAGATCACACATCAAACCAGAGAATGGCAAGGTCAGGAACAGAACTCATCTCCCAGGCCATTCACAGAACTGTTAAGCCCATTTCAGTATTGCTGAAGCAGCAGAAGGTACATTCTGGGGAGAAATGCCAGAAGAAGATTTCTTAGCAAGGAGTCAGAGAGAACACTCATGCGCCAAGTCCTTGGGAGAGCAAAGTCTCGACTTTATTTCTGTCCCCTCCTTGCAATAAGCCAACTTGTTGAAAGTACCTTTCAACAGCAGGACACATGAATGTGAATGTGACACCAAGCTGGCAAAGGCTTCAGAAGTTAAGATATGATCTTAAAGGCTAACTACAGTATTTTTTGATTAAAAAACAATAAAGCTGACAAGTTTATAGATTCACTGTAAAACTTTGCAAACAGAATGACTGAACAACAAAATAACCACAATTCCAGTGTTAATCTCTTAGGAAAGAAATCAAAATTATTATATTAGAGAACAGTCTGTACTGTTTATGTTATTTCATAAGTTTCATTTTGGAGAAGATTTTAATATTTAAATCAGTTTTAAGGCTGTTTGAGAAGCTTAGCACCTTTAAGGAGAATTTCAGGACATGGATTGTAATTTTCTGTATTCAGAGAGACCCAAAGTACACATTTTGAATATTATTCTAATGGTAACACAATACACAGTTAAGTCATGCTACCAAGGGATTTTCTTTTGGTTCACCAGGAAGGACTGGAAAAATAGTGCAAAAAGCCCCTGCAGAAGCAGTGTGAAAAAATATGTCAAAGTAACAAAACAAACCCCCAAACAAACCAAAAAGATTCTACTACACTTACCTACTTTCAGCAGTATCTTAGATTTATGCAGATAATCCTAAATTGTCATGCTCTGTCAAGGAGCTGCAAGACTAAACTGTGACCTCCCCCAGGCTGACAGTTTTTCTTTCATTTGAGATTTCTGACAGTTAAACTTTGCTTTATTTCCTCACCTCCCCAGCCCCTGTCCTGCCTCAGCAGTACCTTTCTGTGTTAGGCTGCCGTGCGTCAGAGGGATGCGTTCCTGCAGCCCCGCATCCTGCATGATGCAAGAATGTGCAATCTGGAAGGGCTGTTCCTGATGCAGTCCCAGCAAGCTGTGTGCCTCATGGGCACACACAGCTGGGCAGATCCTGTCTGCACAGTCAATACAGAAATCAATACCTCCGTGTAGTAAGTACCAGTGGAACTGGACACGTCGTTAAAAACAAATTGTTGATTTCATGACATCATAAAAGTTGGCACCATGCAACACTGTAGGAAAACAGTAAGATGATGGCAGAGCAGGAAGCACAAGCAGTGGGATGACCTGATGACAGAACAGGGAAGGGAAAAGCTGAAAGGAGTTCAGTTTAGGATACACTAACTAAGGTGTTCATCAAGTCATCAGACATGAATATGATCTATGCCCAGACAGCTGAGACAGAAAATGGAATCTGCAAATCAGAGACCAAAGATGTTCTACCTCAGGGAAAACTAATACGGAAAACACTGATGAGTTGTGGAATAAGTGTAAAAAAAGCTACAGCAACAGTACCCTGCACACTTAATTAATATGAATATAGAGAATTTACACAAAAATGCTACAGTTAAAAATTTTTACTAACCTGGGAATAAAGACATTTATTGAATGGATTTTACCACTCACATTGCTTTCATTTCCAGATTCTGCCAGTCTAATATTTGCAAGTTCTGCTCTTCCTGTACAATCCCTGGCTGTAGAGCTTAGTGAAGTGATCGACCACTAACTGCCAAGTATTCTTGTGCCTTAGCAGGATATATGCACTTCATTCCAATAACATGATTTTATTTGGCAGTCAGTACAAAATAGGCATTAGGGTTATGATTCACTACTTGCTTCTCTCAACAATCTACAATTGAATGAACTTCTATCTCCCTTACCATTTGGCAGTCAGATTATCAAATGGTTAAAACAGGCAAAAAAGGTTTCAAAAACTTTTTTCCACAGAAATCTTCATATTTCACAGGGCACTTTTCAAGGACCAGAACATTTTAATGTTCTCTCAATCAGCCAGAGCAGTATTTGTTGTGTTACTATTAGCTATGCTTTCTCCTAATACTTTTCCCTAGTGCCCCATATAAACACCCACACAAAGCTCTAACTTACTGAAAAATACTGCTTAGTTTTGAAAATATTCTCAAAGCTTTAGGTTCTCACAGCCTTCGTAGACTACTGAATTTTCCTTTCCCAGATAAAGGGAGATAACACTGCACAAGCTTCCGAAAGTCTTCCTAACTTCACTAGCTACTGTATTGGTCTCCGTCACCAACCTGTACTTCTCTTTCCCACTCCAGAAACAGGAACTAGACTTCATCTCTTGTTTCAGCTCTGTTTCCATAGAGGAAAGCAAGCACCAGGCAGTACAACCCCTGCCCAGTTCTGAGCACTGCTGCACAAGGCTCTGCCTGGCTCCAAACTCACCTGAAGCAGTGAGCCCAAAAGCCTCTGTCCTCCAAGAGGCTGAGATCTTGAGCCAGAGGTGCAAACTGCTAGACTGTCATCTACTGAAAACCGCATCTCAAATGCTGTTACTCTAACAAGAAAGAAAAGAAATTATTAGAAGCAACAGGATTGTTTGAGCTGGGACCATGTCCTCATTCCACGAAAGCCTAATGCCAGAGTTAAGCATCTGTTTTCCCCCTTCAGCTTATAGAGGGGTTCTTCTAAAAGGCAAACAGCAAAAGTCACAAACCAGCACCTGGACAATGCAAACTGCAGGAGCTCAATGCTATTCCTGGACTCTGGTCCAGGTACACTGCACTCACTCAAGCCTCCATAAATCACTCCTTTCTCAACCAACGGGGCCTAATAATGTATAAAGGGTCCACATGGAGCAAGTCACTGTGGGATAGACTAAATTAATAAATGTACACCACTCAGGACGGGCACATTCTCAGATTTCCAGCAGGGAGAAGTCAAGCACTACCAGGAGACCATTACACAAGGACAGCCCTACCAGACTGCATTTTGCACAAAGGGCTGCTTTCCCTAGTTCCACACTCAAAGTGTAAGGATGTACAACAAAGGGCTGAATCCATCGTTTCAAGTACATTGATAACTTAATCTTAAAAGGAAAGCTATGGGGTTTTTGTTTTCCTTTGGTTTTGTTGCTTGTTTCTCCATTTGATATTTTGAAGACTAAAACTTCACAGAAGAGGGAAGGAATCGCCAAAAAGGAAGTCTGCTAACCTGACAATGGGCCAGCCTTCAGTTTTGTGCTAGCTATTCCAGAAACAACAACCAACCAACCAAAAAAAAAACAACCAAAAAAAACCCACACCATTTTGAAGTTCCATATTTATAACACTAGGCTTCTGAAGTTCATAAAAGCTAGGAGGTCACTAAACAGTCACTCCAGGTATTGTATAACTAATTCATGTTACTTGGGGAAGGTAGGGGGAAAGCTATTAGCTTTCTTGTGGGAAAACAGGGAAAGAAGTGGCCATCATCAGCCACCTTCTTTAATCTACTGCCAATAGATTAAACCAATAATTGTCTGCAGCACCACTTGATGTTTGGCATTTGCTACATTTCCTTCCTTTCCAAAATCCTTTAAGAAAAAGTTTTGAAGATGCTGGAATATATGCTTTAGCATGCAGGCATACTTTAACACAGAAGGAAAAGTAAACATTAGTAAGGACTGTTACCATAATAAGCTCACACAACTGCAATCAATTTACCACCATCTTGTGAGTCTCATCTTGTCACTTCAGCCACAGCAACTGGCAGCACGCTCTTCACTTGACGTGCTTTACACAACAACTCAGACAAGTTTTTAGAGATGAGCTACTCCAAAGCTAATGGTAATTTAGTTCACATGCAATCATGGGAAGTTACACTAAAATCAGAAGGCCTGAGTATGAAGGGAAGTGTTACAGCACACCCTGTGAGTTCAGTCGCAGAGAAATACTCAGCTCACTCTTCAGGTTGCAGATTTTTCATGGTACTGTTCATGGAACCTCTGGCATTTCAGGAGGCCCATGGGCATCCACTATGAGCAAGATTCAACTGCACACAGACCTATGTTTGAATAAAGATCTGTTAAACAGAGTTGAAGCACAGTGTCACTAAAGAGACATGTATTTCATCTCCTATTGTTTGATCTAATTAGGGGATTGGGAAATAAAAAGGCCTCTGCACATTTAATATATGCTATTATGTCATCTAGTTGCATGTTTGCTCGAGGCTTACTTCATTTGGCCTGAATATAAACTTGGAAGAACTTCAGGTTCTTTTAATGCTAATGATCTAGTTCCTGCATAGTACAGTCAAGTAAAAAAGCTTGACATAGGAAAACTTAAATAGCAACAAGAATACACAGTTCTCTTCAATAAGAATGTAAGCTTCACCCCCTATTAAACGCAGCCCAGCGTACCATACTTGTTGACACTGCTTTGCTCTTCCTCCAGACTGTCCTGCTGGTTCTGTGACCCTGTTTCAGCCACTAAGCTGCAGCAGTGCAGGTTACTCACATCTCATTGCACTTGGATTTTGAAAGCACGTTGCAAATCCACTAGTGACCAATTATTTCCTTTCTGGGTGCCAAACTGTTCTATGAAGTCTTATACAAACACCCATTGATATTTTAAAGAACTGTTCTACTTTTCCCTTAATGGAAACTTCTAGATGAGAACATTTTCCTCCAAAACTACAGATAAATAGAAAACTCAAAACAAAAAACACGAAGACACACCCAGTTTTGGTTCAAAACTCCACCAAGAGATTGTAGCACCCTTCACTTATAAAGGAAGAATGAACCTGCAGTGCCCTCAAGTGTGAGGGGATATGAATTAAAAGAAGTCTGGAGATCTAGTTAGGGAGAGAAAAGCTCTCAAGCCTTCAGAAAGGACCCTCACTGAAGAAAAAGATGCTTACCTGTACTAGGGTGGGGGGGAAATTGCCCTTATGCATTAGGACAGACTATGTACTATAAATATGTGCAAGAAACAAGTGACAAAACATCTCCACTTTCAACTGCCTTTTCAAATGCTTGTGAGCTGGAAGTTTCATGTACATTCTCACCACAGGAACATGACAGACTGTTTAGTTACCTAGTGTAGAAGCCTCTAAATAGTACTTAAAGGAAGAAGTACCTCAGCAGAAGGTCAAGTTTTACACTGTAAAGACAAGTCCAATGATGCTTAAGACAACAACATTTCTTCAAGTGCCTGCATCTCTTAGCAAAGATCACACTTCACTCTATCACCCAGGAACACAAAAGTTATGTTTACTACAGTTATTCAGAAACTGAGGAGGCTAATGCAACCCATCACAAAATGCAATGCATTCACAAAACCTGCAGGTTAAGTTGGAAGTCACCTAAATTAGCCAACAGAAAGCACCAAAGACAGGAGTGCCTTATCAGATTGATCTCTCACTGTGCTAGAGCTTTCCACCCACCACAAAAAGGCAACTGCATCTATTCAAGACCACAACCTCAAGCCCAGAGACTGGTGCTCTTACCTCAGCAGAGTTCACTTAACACAGAGGCCAAGTCCAAGTCATTAATGGGCCCAAGGTGATTTCACCTTCCCTCTAAACAAAGTTAAGCTGTTTAAGGATGGCAACCCTGCCAGCACTTCCAACTGCATTAGTCCTGTTTTACATGCAATGCTTAAGCTGTTCACAGGCCCAGAAATGAGAGCAAAAGCTAGTCCAGTTCTCTCATCTTGGGAGTCTAGGCATGTAAGGGGCATGACTTAGAAGCACCTCAGGGAGAAAAGCTGCTGAAGCAGAGTCCTCACTCTTTGGGAATGCTCTAACCACTAAGCCATTACTCAGGAGTGGGAGGGGTAGCTCTGGTTTGTTTTGTGCAAAGCCCATCTGATAGGCCTTCAGTAAACATGCTCCAAGAACACCATGTTCTGCAAGCCCTGAGAAGAGATAGAAGGAAATATTTAATCTCTGGATCCAGAGTGAGCTTACTTGAGCACAGGAGTGGAACTATTGCCCACTTCCAAACCTGAAACACCCTTAAGCATGGCTGTACACTGAGGAGGTTCTGCCTAGACGCTCAATGACTTCAGCTATAGGGTTAGAAGGATCCTGACTTTTGAATCTCTGAGTTGGGTCATAAACACAAGCTTCCTGAACTCAGCTCCTATCTCTGGACTGCATAATTATCTTTCAGTTACTTAGTGAAATCCAGAACCTTTGTCTTGACAAATAATTATAACACAGGACAGAGGAACCCCCATGCTGGTGGCTGTAAGTGCAGCAATCTGAAGATATCTTATTCCATTTAAAACAAACAAACAAAACAAAAACCAATGAACCAACCAAAAAAAACCCACCAGTTGTACTATAAGCACATTAGGTTTGAAAAGCAAAGCATTCTGACACTAGCAACTACCAGAAGCTGAGTCTACCTAGATGATTCCAAGTTTCAAATTTTAATTTACATTCTGCTATAGGGAGAACTTTTTCCTGTTAGGGTTACTTCTTCCTGTAGTGCCAGTTGTTGCAGAACCTCACCGCTTTTATTGTTATTGTGACCGATACATCTCAAACAAAGCAGGGACAAACTGCTCACTGAAAATATGGCACAGTAAGCTCTGACAGGATCATGACCTAAATGTATCCCCAGTGGCTGAATCACCATTCACCTGTAGGAGGCTGTAAGAAACAGTAAGAGGAAACAGTAAGTAACAAACTGTAAGAAACAGTGGAGTATCACATAGGAGAACACCTCAAAGATACAAGCTAACTCTTTCAGTTGCATTCATATAATAACGAAGCTGAAACAATTTGAAGAGTATTTTCATCTAAGCCACAAGCTCCAGCCACCTCTTCTCCCCCTTCTTTGATTAGAAATTAATTAGCACTTATGTTCTGGTGCATTAGAGACTGGTAGCAAAACTTTGGGAGCACATGCAGTCTGCTGGGTCATTGCTACAGCCAGGGCTGAACTAAGCAGAGCACCTTTCCTGCTGGACGAGGCCTCGCCATAGGAAAGGATAAAAGCTAAAATGCAGCCAGGAAGTTTCCCCATGCAGGGTTCCTTTGAGCATGCTCCAGCAACTCCTGTGCAACACACCACAGACACAGAGCAAATAAGGGGACTGCCAAAGAATTCTATTTTCCACTCTCTCTTTATAACAGTGGGCAATTAACAGTATTTAAATAGATTTTAGCCTTGACAATGCAGTAGGTTTACTCTGCTCAAAATAGAAAAAAAAGTAGTAGCAAATAACAACACTACCACACAACACATTATTTTACTTAATACAGTTCAGCAGAAAAATTAATTTTATTCCAGAGACAGCTTAAATATATTCATTAGTTAATTTTGTTTAACAGCAACTAAAAAGTCACAAAACATTAAATGTCAGCCCTCTCCTCCCAGCTAGAATCTACTCTTTTGTAGAATCTATTCTTAGAAAGCTGGTTAGCTGCCACGTGCTAGTTTAAAATTCTTCACTGGTAAGCTCAAAATTAAAGTGAGGGGTTATCCTAACTCTACGTTCTCTAACAATTTCATTTCCCTCATGGTCCTTCAGAAAGATCCCTTGCTAGATCCTTCAGAAAAAGAAAACAGACTGATTATGATTGTTATTTTCACTTAGCACCCCCACTACTATTTTCTGATTAGACTGGGGAAGTCTGTGCCATGGTCAGCAACAGAAGACACCATCATACATACTCAGGGCCAACTTCCTTCACAAGCCTCAGCTTTTTGACTCCAACTCTTTCAATTATTAAAATATCACTGTCGTTGGGTAGGGGATTTTTTCTGTTCTTGTTTTGGCTTTGAGGTTTTTTTTAATATGTGGGAATGCATGCCTCTTGTATTTAGAGGTGAATTCTTACAGTTACTGCCTTCTTTCACTTTTGTTTTTTTAAAAAGACATATTGATGCAAAGTCTTGGTTAACAGTACAGAGATAAAATTTGGGAAGTTTCAGTTACAGATAAATCACAAAACTGAAATACTGAAAATCATTAATTAAAATGGAAATAGGCATGCAACTTGAATATAGTGGTGAGCATTCATAATTAATATATAAAGTGCTGATTCACCCACTTTCACAAACTTCTTATTCATGCATGCTCCTCTTCTCCCTTTCCTATAACTGTGCCACTCATCTCTCCTTTCATATCTTGAAGTCAGTTACAATTACATTATTTCTAAAGAAAACTAGGAAGATCTCATCACCAACAAAAAAACACCCAGAAATATGTCCCATCTGAAGAAGTTTTCATGTTACTGCTCTGCAACCAGAAATAGCATGAGGCAACATGGACAAAAGTTTCATTTCTCAAGCGTTTTAGAGTAATACATCTCAATTCATATTGATGTCACTTCAAACAAATCAAAAACTGGAAACAAAACATGAGATATGAAGTCTCCCCCAAGTGTTCCTTCAAATTCATTACATCCATCTGGAGTAGGTGCACCAGCATAAGTTCATTCCATGTGGAATTCTGTGAAGCATGTGCAAGTGGGGAATGTCTATTTACTGCTGTGGTAACTGGCACACCTGGTAGCCCACAGTGAGCCACTTTAGTCCTAAAAACACTGCAGCTGCATTCATATGACATTCCATTTAACCTCCTAGGCCCTGCTAAAAGATACACCACCACAAAAATATAGACACTGCGCTTCAAAATTAAAATTCTCGGAAAAAAATTAAGGGAAAAAACCCCAAGCCCCAAAATCCACCCACAACAATCTAATTAAACAGATGTGTTTAACAGCATAATAAATTTCATCTGAATAAAGAAAAAATGCGTGGTACAAAACAAAATCTGTCCTACTTCTGTAGCACAACATACTCTTTCCCCTCTTCAAAAAAAGATCCCTGAAGCCAAACTTTAAAGAAGCCATAGAAACATGTACTTCATCCTAGTTTTCTGAAGTCAACATATTTAGAAGTGTTCTAAAAAGAAACAGAAGATAAATACTGAATGTTATGCTTGGGAAAATTATTGGTTTTAGCATGTTTCAGTCTTCTCCAAAATTCTTGTTCAACTCACCTCATTCAACTAACTGGATTACCACTACTTGGGTACAATCCTTCACCCCACCTCACAGGGCCTTCAAAGCTTCCTCATTACTTTGACTTTAATATAATCTACTTTTGGACTGAGGCAAATAAATTTCACAGCAGCTGGACAAAAGGTGTTTTTTTCCTAACCTGATGAAGTTCAGTACAGATCCCACTCATGCTTGAATGAGATACTCATACATCCAAGGCAAATGCTTTGAGATTTTTACTACCTTAAATGAAAACATAAAATTCTTACTGCTTGAGAAGATGTACTATGTCTGTTCAACTGCTCTCTTAAGTCACTGTCTGAGAGACTGGAATGTGAGATCTTCATGCCCATTGTTACTCATTACTGAGAAGGCCTTCCCCTGCAAGAGGACACAGCAGCACATTTTCACAAAAAGCTTTTCTTTTGAGACACCAATCAGCTTTGTAACAACCAAACAATGATATCCCAGCAAACTCTAAACTTCACTCTCAAAAAAACACACCAAAGTTCAAATAATGTGGTGGGTTGATGCTGGTTGGATGCCAGGATCCCCACCAAAGCTGCTCTATCACTTTCTCCCTCACCTGGACAGAGAGAGCGAATAGAACAAAAAAGCTCATGGGCCAGGGAGAGATCACTCACCAGTTATCATCACAGGCAAAACAGACCTGACCTAGGGAAATAAATTTACATTATTAACAATCAAATCAGAATGATGTAATGAGAAAACCCCCAAATTTTCAAACACCTTGTCCCCCCAGTCCCACCTTCTTCCTGGGCTTAACTTCTGTCACAATTTTCTCTACACCTTCTTCCTCCCCAGCAAAGCAGGAGAACAGGGAATGGGGGTTGTGGTCATGTTACTATACATTGTCCCTGCCACTTCTTCCTCCCCTGCTCCAGCGGTCCCTCCCACAGAAGACAGCTCTCCATGAACTTCTCCAAGGCCAGTCCTTCCTGTGGGCTGCAGTTCTTCATGAACTGCTCCAGCTTGGGTCCCTTCCAGTGGGGTGCAGCCCTTCAGGAACAGACTGCTCCAGTGTGGGTTCCCCACAGGGTCACAAGTCCTGCCAGCAAACCCTCTACAGCATGGGCTCCTCTCTCCATGAGGCCACAGGTCCTGCCAGGAGCCAGCTACAGCACAGACTCCCAGCCTCCTTCAGGCATCCACCTGCTCTGGTGTGGGGTCCTCCACAGGCTGCAGGTGGAGATCTGTTCCACCGCAGGCCTCCCTTGGGACATCCCACCTCACCATGGTCTGGGCTGCAAGGGAATCACAGCTCCAGTGCCTGAAGCACCGATTTCCCCTCCTCTTTCACTGGCCTTGTCTGAAGAGCTGTTTCTCTCTCATATTCTCATTCCTCTCTTCTCTGGTTGCAGTTGCTACTGCCGAGGGATTTTTTTCCCCCCTTCTTATAAGACATTATCCCAGAGCTGCTACCACTGTCACTGATGGGCTCAGCCTTGGCCAGTGACAGGCCCGTCTTGGAGCCAACTGGCATTGGATTCACTGGACACAGGGAAAACTTTCAGCAGCTTCTCCCAGAAGTCACCCCTGGAGCTGCCCCACTGCCAAAATCTTGCCATGTAAACCCAGTACAAGTACAGAGCAAAGGAGGTTAAAAAAATAAAATCCCTTCTTTATTAAATAACCAGCCCCACACATTTCCTGGACTTCATTTCCACTACAAGAGAGAAATGAAAAAGATCACTATAAGATCTTTCTAGAGAATTCCCTTTAGGATGCTCTCCTGCAGATAATGCCAGATTTCCACATCAGACCATACTCTGTGAAGAGTCATTATCCCACCTAATTAAGGGAAGGAAAGCAACTCCCACAAGGACATAATAGTTGTTTCTCTTCTGTATTTGCTTATAGTAATCAGATTGTTGCAACAGAGTATCATAGAGCATGTAGTTCAGTTCTATAATCTTCAGAATTAAGAACTCAAATAACTTCTTAGAAGCTTCACCTTGCCATCTCAAAATCTGTGCTCAATACTTTCCAAACAGAGCTCAATATTCAGAAGCACAAATTACGTGAGAGGTATCACTCATTTTGAAAAGAAAGTGGTTTACAGACTCTATTATCCACATGAAGACTGTCTCAGTCTGTTAGAGATGAAGTGCTTGATTTCAATGAGCATCAGAATCTACCATTGCACCAGATAAAGGAATTGAGTCTCAAATGTGGCTATTAAATTATATTATCCCGGGCTTCTGATACATACAGAAGGAGAAGATATTTCACATAATATGATTCCTAGTAAAATCCCTTCATTCTATTTCAAAATTAATTATGCTTGGCTTAAGAATTTAGAGTTAGTTCTTTGTTAGATTGCCTGTCTCATAGTGAATATAATAAAAACTTACAGCACATGCTCTTTCCAATTTGATTTCCATTTCCATTTCTTGGAAGTTTTGGACAACAAAGGAACTCAATGCTTTTTACAAGTCCTACCTAGTTGGGTCATCCAGTTTTATTTTTAAACAGATATTCAGTAGTACTGTAGTAGGATCCTCTACCCTGGAATGTGCTCAAGCAACTCTCACAATGTCCTATTTGCAAAGCTCTCAGTGGTGGGCTGAGCTGAGGCCATGTGCTGCTTTTGGTGTTGACTTATGCTAAAACCAGTCTGGCTAACTAAGCCCAAATCAACATCCTGATAGGGAGGCAAAGGTTTGGCAGATAAGCTGCTAAGCTGACCTGGAAATATATGACTGGCAGTCAACCACTTTTGTGCTACAGAAGTCCAGTCCACTTTCATATGGGTAGGTTATTCCAACATATTCCTTTCTGGAGTGTGTGTATGAAGTTTCCTCCCTCAGGTAGGGAATGTCCCCCCCAAGGATATCCCTCAAGGATAAGGGAGGGATCTCCCCATGAGTGTTGGTATGGTGAATTATATCAATTTCTATTTAATAATCATTTCTTCTTGAGAACTTTAATACAATTGCTTTGAAACAGTGCACTGTACTATCCTGTACACTGCTAGTAATTGTAGATTTTATACTGTGCAGTGAAGAATTCTGATTAAGATCTTTTGTCCAATCATTTGTCATAATAAATAATTCACTTAATATAAATATACCTGATTTTCCATCTTGAATCCAGCAGGACAAAGTCTGGGCTAAACCACTCCTCTCCGAGAAGGAGTTCAGAAAGAAAGGGGGTCCTTTCTGCACCTCTTGGCTCAACAGCAGGGCTTGTCTAATAAACTTTGTCTGGGCTCCCACTCCACTCATGACAAGGACACAGTGCAAATATTGAAAAGATTAGTGTTCGTTTTTCTGCTGAAGTTATGAAACCACTGGATGATACAGGCTTGTATGTTTGTTTCTGTTATAGAATCCAGGAGGTGTCTCCTTACTGCTGCCTAAACCAATGACATGAAAAGAAAAATCTCCCACCAGACATCACACAGGACAGAACCAGACAGGTTATATTGGCAAAGGATACCCTGGGAGAAGTTTGCACTAAAGCCATACCTTCAGCACAGGGCAGCAGGCTTTCATGGAAACTTTGAGCTTTGGCCCTCCCACAACAACATCCCTGACACACAACCTCATATTTTATCCCAGAAGACATTCCTCAAAAGGCATGTTTATTCCTGAAATCATCTTTAACCAGGCAATTTAAATTCTCATTTTCCCAACACAGTCAAGACCAGGTTTAGAAGACAGTATTAAAATCTGATTTTATTCTTTGTAAAGCACTTTGTTTTTTTTAACCTCAGGACATCTTCCCAAGTATCTTTTAGCAACTATTTTTTTAGGAACAGACAGCAAGTCATTTAGCTTCTATGTGAGACTTTCAGAAGAACTTTTCAATCACCTTAGCATGTTTTCATGCACATGCATGAAGATCTGTTGCTACTGGAAATGACTTTGGAGCCATGTGGCTACCCTAGCCTGCCCCAGAGATCTGATACACAGGATTGTACCTCCCCCCAGACGTGCAGGTGTGGGACACACACTGCACTGCCGACCTCGGGCTCCGACAGGAGGAACAGAGGTGGAAGCCACATGTATGGGAACCATAGCACAGCTTAGCACTACTGAATTAATTTTTGTACTGGAAGCACCGTGAAGCAGCCATATTTTCCACTGCCCTCAGGAGTAATGACTTGCACCCTGAATTCAGACTGTATAAAACCAGCACTTTTCCCAAGTCTCTTTTACCAGTACGCACAAACAGACAGCTAACCCTAAAAAGTAGAAAAAACAGAGAACAGTCTCTGCTTCAGTATCAGATAGGCACTTAATGCATAAGCTACAAGGAGTTAACAACTACCTTTAGAGTCTAAAAATAAGATATTTTACATTGTGCAACACAAATGGTATGTTCTGCATTAAAAACCAGCTTTCATTCCTAGTTAAACCTTAATTGAAAACTCAAATCCTTTAACAGAAAGGCCTGACACCCAATAGTGAAGGAAAGAGAGCAACATTTGACAATCCCAATTTACACACACTCTTCTGACAACAGAGTCTACAGACAATTGTCTACAGACAATATCAGCCCAGCAGAGCTGCCATGTTCTGAAGAGTTAGCAAAGCAGAACACTACAAGCCAAGATGCCACTATGCCTTCTAAAAGCCAGACAAAAACACTTCCATTTGGCTTATTTTCCTGCACTGTGGAAAAACACAGTAGCAATAAAAATGTCAGAATTAAGCTTCTCTTATACAACACTATTTATACATCAATTTCTAGGTAAATATTAGCAACCATTACAAACATAACTCTTAGAAAACATGTAATCTAGGTAAAGTTATAATGTTTCCAAAAGCTTTTCTGTAACACAAGTAGGCAGAATAGACACAAAATAAGTTACAGCAAATATCAAAAGCAGTCTTGTAAGGACTTATCTTCATAACACAATGAGCTCCAGAAAACATTTTGTGCACAGCAGCTGCCAAATATTTACTGTTCAAGGGATATAAGCCTGCACTCAGCATAGATTCCAAATTCAAAGAAATAGAAAGTTTAAGAAAAACTTTTCCTCTCTTCAATCTTCTTCTACAGATATCAGTGCAAAAGTAGTCTAGAACTAAAATTTACATAAATGGAAAATCTAAACAGTTTAATCTGAGTGGAATGTGCTGTTGGCAAACAGGATGCATTTAAAGCTAAAAGTTTTGTTGCACCAAAACACCAGGCACAGGCTCAGCAACAAGCTGCAATGGAAAAAATCTTTCAGAAAAGAGCTTCTCCTCCTCCTGAAAACAAACGCCCCTACCCACCTCCCCCCCCAAAAGAAAATAAACCCAAAAAAAGGCCCAGAGGAAAGGCTTTAGAGCTTTAAATAAGTTTGCATTTTCAAGTTTGTTCCTCCTTTAAGTAAATATCATATTATTCCATGTTTACTCTCTAGGAGTTAAGGAATCCTTGACAAAATACTTGTTTCAGAAGAAACCTGTTTAAAACCAATTCAATAGCAAGCAAGAATATCCCAGGGAGGGAAATCTGGCTAAGAGGTTGTTACACCTTGAGTCTCAACACTTAGGCCCACAAAGCCAGTCAGCTCTTTAGGTAGAAAAAGGACTTGCCAGGAAAGACCTGCAACCAAGAAAACTTTATTACTAACCTCAGAAAGCAAAGAATAGTGAAGAAAAGTTACAATTTCTATTTAATTTACAGAAAAAAAACCCCACATGTTTTCAGAAGCACTCTGCATTCCTACAGTTCACAATGCCTGAATTCAAAGTAAGTTCTTGTAGCTGCACAGAAGGGCCACATTATCAGATTACATGACATAAGTAGCATCACCTCTATTTTTAAAATACCAGCCCAATGTATTTTGGGGTAATATTCCTGCACTAGAACACAACACTGGCTTATACTTTTAACCCAAAATTACACGAAAGAACAAGCTCAGTTTCTACAGAAAGCTGAAGTAAGGAAAATGGTTAATTGTTTACTAGGTTTAATCACCTTCCCAAACCAACTTTTGGCAGTAAATCTAACCTAAGCTTCCCAGAAAAAAAAAAAAAAAGGACAAAGAAAAAAAAATAAAGTCAAAGTCACTGAAAACATCAAGAAAGCAGTAAACAAGAAATAAAGCCACCACTTAACTTTTTGGATTTAATTCATGTATGTAGTTTCAAGTGAATATTTCCATATTTCTCTTGATTTCTGGGGAGAGACCTAAGCTTTTCCCACCCTCCAATCCCCCTTAAACTGTAAACAATTTACTGGAATAGAAAACCATACTGACAGCAAACCATATTTTTGGAAATTTAAACACTCAGTATCCACAGGAAAATATAATCAAGCTTTCAAAACTATTTTTTCTGGCCCACAATGGTATATTCAGTACTTTTCCACTATGTTTGTTTTAAAAGGAGAAACCCTGACCTGAAGAAGTCAAGAGTAGGATGACAAAACAGCAACTATTTCTTTGTGCTCACTTTGCACTTGTCACAGTGAGAAATGTAATTTGTTTGTTTAAAAGTAATGTACTTTGGTCAAGCTAACAGAAGATGTATTATTTATCATAACCTAGGAGTCCATAAGTTTTTTTTACTTAATATTGCATGCTAATTTACAAAACATTTCAAAATCTGTGCTTTTCACTTTGCTTTAACATCTCCTCAAGATACATAAAATTTCCCCATTTGTGAGCCAAAAGCACCCAAATAGATAGATAGATATATTTATATATATACACACCAAGGGTCCAAAATGAAGACAGTTATTTACACACTGTATGGGAAAAACAAATTATAGGATGGAAAAAAAAGAAAATAGAAATAAATTGCCTTTTTGGCAACTTGGGGCAGAACTTGTAGCAAAATCAATGCAGAGAGGGGAAGGATCACTGCTACCCACACACTATTAGTGTCAGAGCAAGAAAAACAATTCCAGTTTAAGACCTAAGATGACACTAGAATACGAGTGCAGGCTGGAAAGGATCATCTCCAGTTAAGAGCTGAAATGAACAGCCAACTTCTAGAATTACCTCTAGAAAGAGAAACAGAAGCAAAAGAAAGTTTTTAAAAAATTCTAAAAAAGAGCTTGTGTGGCTTAACAACTGCTATATCAGGAGAACAGATGCTGTTATTTACAAAATGCATTCAAGCTGAAGCATTTCTGGTTTCCACAGATCCCTAGGTATTAGCTCCTATTAAAAAGACAGGAAACAAACCTCTTTATATTTAAGCCACCAATGTACACCCTATAATTGCTTACCTCATTACTAAACAGTAAGAGATGAGGAAATGTTTGTGTTTGATTTCTTCAGTTTTAAAGCACTTCAATGCAGTCAAAAAATAAAAATCAACCATCAAATGTGCACTTGTCTTCACTTCTTTTGAAAATCAAAATTCTAGTTATGATGTCCTGAAAATGTATTCAGTAGAATCACAGAAAGTAATAAATTTACAGATCAAGTTATTTCAAACAATTGTAAGAAAAAGTTGGCTAAGCAAAGCTCATTTCCATACAAAAAGAATGGCATACAGTTAGCATGGAAAATTATAGAAAGGCTCCAAACACAGAAACAGCATTAGAAGTGATCCAGATACCCTACTTTAGTTCCTTTGAGAACCTCCACTGTTCTCAAGCAACTCTTTATTCCAACCAAAGACATTCCCAAGGTCAGACAAAGTCAATAAAAGAAAATTTCCCTTCATCTCTCTCAACAGACTGAAGCCTTAAGAAAGGAGGCAAGTTGGCTGGAGGAGGGAAGAAGCAGACAAGGCAACATAAGTTTTATTGACAATTTAAGTTTTTAAAAAATATGTCCATATCCCTGCTCAGAATATCCCCCAACATGTCAAGATTAAGTCTTCTCCCTTAACTTCTCCAGCCAGCCTCGTCCCACACACGTGATACAGACCCCATGAGAACATATTTACAATAAATACTGCAGAGGTAGCAGAAGCTTTAAAAAAGCCTAATCATTTAAAAGCATCATGTCATTACTTCAGTATTCTCTCCCAATATTGTGAAAAGCAAGAGTATTTGGACACCACAAACAAAACCCTAACAGACATGTTTTCTAAACTAGTGATCTAGTAAAGCAAAACATGGATTTTGAAGGGAGCACCCTACAATGAATAATTAAATCCATTCCACCCAATGGCTGGAAGAGATGGAACATATTTTTGCCATGAAGTGAACTCACAAAAAAGGATGGTTTAATTCACTTTATATAAGAGTACCACAGGAAACAGAAACCAATTTGGGTATTGGCATCGTGCAGGGAGACCAGTCAGCTTCCACATGGATCAGATTCACCACCACCAGTGAGGATATTATATTTAAAACTTGAACAGACTATAAATTTCAACGGAGACACTTTTCTCTGGTGGCTGACCAACAGTAAGCATCCCAGGGGAACATCCCTATCATGCAGCAGCACACAATCAAATTAACTTGGACAAAAGAAATCCCACAACCTAACAGATCTGCCTAGCTACAGATTTCAAAGTTCACTAAAGAAAATTACTTGCATTGTACAGGATGGCTAAAAAAAGACTTTAGACAAAGTTGTAAAGTCATTTATCAAAGATTACACCAAAAGAAGATTAAAGATTTGGAAAGTTTGCCCGTTTTCCAAAATACCAGAGTCATGAGAATAAACCATTTGAGAGCAATGAGCATAATTTTCACCCTTATTACGCTTAAGCATGCACCACAGAGCTCAGACACAGAGCATCCACAAAGCAAAGAGTGAATCCTCTTGTGAGTTCACATTGCTAGAAAAAAATCTAGCAATGGAACAGAAAAGTAACTCCTATTTTATCCTTTATGGACACACACAGGGGAATTACTACCTCCTCTCCTGGCAGAGGCTTTATTTGTCCTGCCACTGTGGCAGAGGAAGAGGACACAATGTCTGCTTTGGCTGTAACTAGAAGCCTTCCCATCCCTTCTGGATGTTCACTTAATTGAAAGTGTTTTGCCAGGATTTGGAAAGGCAAGGATATTCCATTCCATGTCCTCTGCCAAGCAAGCCTAGATCTCTATCAGTGCCTGAAGGTTTTAAAACAAGAAGATATGTCTGGCTGCTGACATGACCCCTCTCTACTGTACCATAACAACCCTTGGCAAACCATGGAATTCTGTTGTACTTACCCACTGGATCTGAGAAAACAAAGAGATACTCAAAGCCTCCCCTCCAAGCCCACCTGATGCTTTCATGTACAAGACAGGTTTCAGACCACACGTTTGAGCACTATTTGTCTGGTAAATACAGTCTTGAAGGTCAAAGGGAAAGGACTCAGATGGTGCTCAAAGTCCCTCCAAGCAGTTACCAATACAGAACACAGAAAAAGAGGTTGAAAGAAAAATCATCCAGTTAGCAATGTTCTGCCTTTCCCAGGGAGAGATCAGCTAAGCACATCGTTCCTGCCTGATGTTTAAGAACAGTTTAGATCTAGTGATGAACATGACTGGAAAGTCTATGCCACTGCTTTACTATCCTAATATTGAAATATTCCCAAATGTCTAACCCAAGTCTTCCTGGAATTTAAATCCATTGTTCATTCATTCTAGCTCATGTTTTCCTTCTTTTTGCAGCAGTCTTTTCACCCCTTTTCATCCCTATTTCTTTGGGAACATATTATCTTAAGCCTCCTTTTAGCCAACCATACCACCACCAAGTACTTCAAACTTTGTTCACCAAAAAAATTGAGGACTAGAAAATATGACACAAGCTCACATTAAATATTAAAATTATTTTAAATTACATAGTTGCTCTCCAGTACTTACTCTTACTCTCCCTCCCAGCTTGTAACCTGCAATTCCACAAAGACTTTTCCAGGCAGGACCTTGTAGAGTCTGTACCAAGTACTTGTCACCTAACATCACCTGCCTTCTGGGGAAGGTTTCCCAGCTCATTTTACTCTCTAAAGAGTAGTTTACGGATCAGAATTCCCTAGCTTGTTGATAAGACTATCATGTGAACACTGAGGACTCCAATATATCAAACTATTAATATTACAGAATCTCTCTGCACCACAAGGCCTGTTACTCTGTCATAGACGTAGTAGCAATGCTGGATTTCAAAGAATATTTCCTGGAGAAGTCTGCTTTGGCTGTTGCTCAACCTCTTTTCCCAGGCACTAAAAATGTGTTCCACCACTGGTCCAGTACTTTTTCTTTGAGCTGGTTAAAATCCACCACCCTCCTCTTCATCCCATCCCATTTAGGCCACACTGAAGAGGTATGCACCAATTAATCTGAGTCTGCTACTTCCCTCCACTATCCCGAGATTGCAATCCACTCCACGAGATTGCTCCAGATAGCTGGTTGTTTTAAGCACCTTGGAATTACTTTCATCAGGCCCTACCAGATTGAAAATCTGTTGCTTATCCAAGCAACCTACAGGTTTCCCCCCAGCCTAGGAAGGTACTATTTATGCTTTTATCATGGCCATTGACTACACAGGCTGGATTAACCATTTCAGAAAACATTTCGATCACCTCAGCATTATCTGTTAATCCACTAATCCGTGGATCTTTTATTTCTTGCTTTCTTCCAATATTCATTTTAGCTACACCTCCTGATGCTTTTGACCATCCTAGCTTTACTCATACATCTTTGTGCACCTTGCACCTTCAGCACAATCCTCTTTCCCGTTTTGTCTATGTTCCTTTTGTTTATATCAATGAAAAGATCAATAGAGAGCAGAGTTCTTTTTTCATTATTAATTTTCCCCTCCAATGCAAGTGTTTGGCATCATTACATTACTTCTCAAAGAAGCTGAGATTGTTTCTTTAATCCTTTTATTTTGCCCCCAATCAAACTTTGAATGCCTAATTCCATGCTTTTTGCCATTTACGGGGTTTATTCTGCTGTCATCTTTTATCCTATATAGACCAGCTTCTTGTTGCACCTGCAGAACCTCCTCCCCCATCTATGTATTCTCTTTGTTAGTATAAAAAACTATTTTTATGAATTTACATACCGGTGGAGAGCAGTATATTCTGCTGAGTCTTTTCCACTGGATGGCTATGAGAGATTTTAATTACCCAACCTCATCCTTTCAGTGATTCCTGTCCAGCCACAGACACACACCTTGTCTTAATATTCCAGTCACATACACCTAACTGATCCCACCGAGGCTGCCAGAAGACTTCAATGAACATGTGTTTAGCCATTCCACTGCTTTCTTTCCCAATACATTTGTGTTGGTGTGCAGACACCCAGCACACTGGGGGAACGATGCACTGTTCTGCAAGGTCATAAGCAACATGCTACAGAGGTGCAAAATACCCCAGGAGCAAGAATTTATCAAAAACCTGTGACATATATTTGGGGTTTTACCTCAAAAACTATTCATCAAATATTTTCAAATGCAAACAGTGAAACTGTTTTCACTTGGTTAAAGCATTGCAATTGAAATATCTTTAAAATATTTTAATTTAGACCTTTGATCTATTGGGTCAAAGTAGCTTTAGGACCTTGCTTTTATTAATAAAAGCAGAAAAGTTTTAATTAGAAAAAAGGGAACTGGTTTGCTGGCACTGTCTTTGTAATAACTCTTACAAAGAGAACTTGTATAATCTAAATGGGATAATACATATATTCTCTTCGGTGAAAAAATACATATTAAAATACATCAATATATATAGCCTACAATGAGACACTCATTATCCTGCAGCTAAGTCAGATCAACAAGAATTTATGTTAAGCAATAATTAATTGTACAGATTCTGATACAAGTAATATTATCCATTAATAATAAAGAAGAAAGTTGCACACTTAGCATTCCACCATATATCAGAGGAATTTTTATCCAAGAAATAAAAACCCCAACCCCACAAGAAAGGCAGGCTTAGAGGGATGCCACGCTGACACAGGCTGCTGCCAAGCCTGCAGCTTGCACCAGCCATAGAGTGCATTCTACCAACTTGCTCCAGACACAAGGCTGCAAAAACACCTCTAGCACAGTGCTCACGCCTCAGTATTTGCTGATTGCCCCAAAAGGCAAGAGGACACTAACCCAAAGAAAGAACTAGCAATCAGACCACATGGAAAATTCTAATCTTTGATTTTCTCACTGATTTAGGCCAGAAGCAAAGCTGAAAGATGAATAAAGCACATTTTACAATTCTCCATTTTGATGGGGGTGGGGTGGGATAAAAAGAAATACATCAGTCCAGGCTCAGACTGCCAGTCTGGGTTGGACCATGCCATGGGAGAGAGAAGGAGGGGAGCCCCAATTTTCAGGAGAACTTTGGGGTTCAAAGTGGCCTCTCCTGCCCTGAGCTCTATGGTATTTAATAACTTTCGACAGCATAATGGTACATACTGCTGTGGACTTAAGTACTGTTTCAAATCCCAAAACACAGAGATAGAGTAAGACAAGTGCTGGTGCTGTTCTGAATAGGGTTTCACATTTTTAAGTCCCTAAACTATTTACCTTTGGAATCACTGCAGAAAGCCACGAGTTCCAAGGAATGATTATATTTAATGTAATAGTTTCCTTTTTCTGCCATCTTCACTGCAGAGATCTGACCAAAATTCCTCTTGGCCATGTAATCAACAGAAAACCATTTCATGCCTGACAGTAGTCCTCAGCATCCAAAACAGAATAGTTGCACTGGACTATTGCTTCAACAAATGCAGATCCAGGGATTACAATGAAAATTTTCATTTATGAGTACAGACACAAGAACTAAGATTTGCCAATCTAAATTCATAAAATACAAAATACTTCTCTCTTAGATCTATACTCTTGGAAAAGGAAAGTTACAAAAGCAGCTTTTAAAGATTTTCTTGAAATCATTTATATTTGATTTTATTTTGCTTAACTTGCTGTTAAACTTCTACTGCAGCTTGTGTGTATACAAGTGGTTTCACATCTATTAAGCCTCTCACACCTATGTTTATTATTCAAGCCAGGTATGACCATGGCATTTGAACTTGCACTTGCTGTATGAAGATGGACATTTCCTGCCAGAACTTTTTGGTCTAGTCAAAAAAAACCTAGTAACAAAGTTTCTAAACAACACTAAGAGTTGAAGAGGCCACTCACTTCAAAAATATAAAAACCTAAAAGGCAGTCATCAGGTCACTATTCTGACCCGCCCCCAGAATTTAGGTGAGAGGTGTTTGGCCTTTGAATAGGCTCTGGTATCCTGAACCTGACAAAAACAAGTCTCCCCTTAGCAGTCCGTTCCAGTGATGCATCTTTCTCACTGCTAAGACTCCTCATTTGAAGCTTTAACAGGCAAGAGAAGATGCTGTTGCAAAGGTGCCAGATGAAGTTTTCAACTTAATATTTGAGTTTGTGGTGGGGTTTTTTTGTTTGTTTGTTTTAAAGAAGTGCTGTCAAGCTTTTCACTTAGACCATGTGAAACCATCAGCTCTGATAAAATCTGCTTTGAGAAAAACGCCCCATACAGCCCAAACTGGACAAAATAGGTGAAACTGCATTTATCACACTGCACACTATTGAAAAGTTAGACAAAATACACAGAGTCTCTTTCAGCTCCAATAATCCAACCCCAGAACATATTTCTCTATGTATTATAATATATAATGGGGTTTATGTTAGGCATATGTATGTATATAATGTGTAAATTATTATCTCTATAATATTTTCATATTTTTTTCCCCCTGGATTCCTCTCTATTCAACCTGTTAATGTTCAGGGAGAAAAACCACAATAGTGAGAATCAGGCAGCTAACTCCAAGCACAGCTCTATGTCTTCACTTGTGATTAAAAGAAATACCCGAATTTCCTTTTCCTACTCTGCAGCAAGTAGTATTTTTAGCAGTGCTGACAGACCCATTGATACAAGAATTCCAAGACCCGTGCAAAAACCTGAGGTGAGCAAGAGAATCGCAATGCAAGTAGCTATAATTAGACTGTAAGAGTGGAAGAGTACAAAGTAACATTTATTTTTGTTAGCATTAGGTCAGTAAATGTAATCCTCTATTAGCCAGGCTGCCTATGAGCTATAAAAAAAAATAGTTTGGATTCTATCGATTCCAGTGGAGAAGCTATTTACCAATAAACAAGAAAGGCATTTTGACAGGCTGTGGCTTAATAACCTTGAAGCTCATATAGCTTTTAAACTTCCCATTTACATTTTCAATTGGCAACCATGAATGTTAATACCCAAATCCTTCCTGCTTTCCTATTAAAGCCAAGGCAGTAACACCACAACACTGGTCATACAGACTGAAACTACAGTGTTAAAGTTGTCACTTTAGTGCTTCCTTGGGGATGCCCCAACTTTCCAGCCATTCATCGCCAAATCCTCTCCGCTGGATTGCACTGAAAGACTTCACGCTTTTTCACAGAATCACAGAATAGTTAGGGTTGGAAGGGACCTCTGGAGACCGTCCAGTCCAAACCCCCTGCGAAGGCAGGGTCACCTAGAGCAGGTGACACAGGAACGCGTCTAGGTGGTTTTTCAGTGTCTCCAGAGAGATATTTCTCCCCGCCTTTTAATAACACTTTTGCAAATGTTTCTTCGGGGGAGGGAAGAGGAAGGAAGGGGGGAGAGCATTTAGCACGTATTAATTGCACGAATAAATCTGACAGGGTGGGTCAGACGCCCACCTCATCGAACAGAGGACACCCGAAGGTGCCCGGCACGGGACAGGCTCGGGGGCTCTCCCCGCCCCAAAGCCAGAGGAGGGGATCTGCCGCGCTCACCTGCACCCCGCTGAGGATCGCCTCGCTCTTCTCCCTCACGTCGGGGAAGGGGCACCGCTTGGACAGCATGAGCAGGCGGGCCAGCGCCTCGCCCAGCCCGTCGCGGGCGGTGGGAGCCGGCAGCCCGTCGGCGGCCGCCCCGGGGGCGATGCTCTCGGCGCGGCGGAGCACGGCTTGCCCGATGGTGT